>VZTA01020389.1:135210-150962 GCA_013398855.1 Mohoua ochrocephala
CACACTGCAGCAGCTCATGAAAAACTGCAGAGCCTGGGAAGGACTCCAACTGGAAAAGTTCATGGAGGACTGTCTCCCTCAGGAGGGACCTCACACTGGAGCAAGAGAAGAGTGTGAAAATTCTTCCCCCTGAGGAGGGAAGAGTGGCAGAGATAACTTGTAATGAACTGACTGTAACTACCATTTCCCATCCCCCTGAACCACTGTGCGGCAGGAGATACTAATTCAGGAGTAAAATTAAGCACAGGAAGAAGGCTGCAGGGAAGATGTTTTTAAGATTTAGTTTTATTTTCTCATTACCCTACTCTGCTTTGACTCGTAATAAATTAAACTAATCTTCCCCAAGTTGAATCTATTTTGCCCGTGATGGTAATTGGCGAGTGATCTCTCCCTGTCCTTATCTTGACCCGCGAGCGTTTTATTTTCTCTACCCCGTGCAATTTAGGAGAGGAGTCATAGAGCAGCTTTGGTGGGCATCTGGTGTTCAGCCAGGGTCAACCCATCACAGGCACAAAAACAAGAAATATAACATGAAAATCAAACAAAAGCCAATTGAAAATGCAAGCCAAGAAAGGAACGGATTATCCAAGTAAGGATTCTTTTATGAGGGCAAGTCAGGAAACCACTCAATTGTCCTGAGCCAACAGGACTGCCGTGCTAGTCCAGACGGGGCTCCACAGGAAATACTGAGTGCACATTTTTTACACTCTCACTCTAGACTGAAAAAGGTTCTGATTTTCTGGAGGCATTTCAGTAAGAGTTTTGGGAGACATTTAAAATTGTCTAGCTCAGGAATGCAAAACGGGAGCCTGGAAACCACCATAACATCCAGTCTACTACACCATGCAGAGCCAGGCTTAACAGATCTGATAAGGATTGCCTTTCTACAAAAACAAATTCTGTTTAGATAAACGACACCTCACTCTCCCTTTGAAATAGCCTATCCACCTGAGAGGCCCAACCAATTGGTCCAACCAACTCCACACAAACCAGAAACTCTGATCATAGTCACCACCAAACCAGAAGTTGGAAGTACTTTGCTCTGATATATCCTCCTTCAAGAGGAAACCTTCTTGCTATTGCCCTGTCAGGAGAATTCAGCCTCTGAACCTTTACTGGCAGGACTACTATGAATGAGTTTCAAAATTTTGAGTAATTTGAGGGCACAGTTCCTGTCCACGCATAAACAAGGTTCTCAAGAGCTCTGATAATAATCTAAGAACACATACATTGTCCTAACTTCTTCATTGGCTAAAGCTCTGTGGTTGGCTGGGATACTCTAATGCCTATTTGATTTTTAACAGCCAAGATTGGCAACAGTGAAAACTAAATTCCAGCCTTGATAGGCGTTCAAACATTTATCACCAAAACTTTGATCATGCCAGAGGTAGATGGGTGAGTGTAGTAAAGCCAAGGAATTGACTAAATATGGGAAAATGTGGACTACAGTCTTTTTCAGAAGAGATTGATAATCACTCCTCCTTTCTAGCTGAATGAATAATTCATTAGTAAATACAATTAAAAGAAGAAAACACAACAAAAAATGTGCTCAGTGAAAGAGGTTTAGAAAACTCCCATCCTATGCATAAGCATACTTCACTGAGGAGGAAGGAGGCTGTAGGATAGGACAGGAGGATCGAATTCAGTCAGACAAATTTTGTCACATAGCATGCAATATGCAAAAAGCTTTTGAAGTATTTACTTCTTTAAAAGGCATAGAGATTTTGCTTTAATTTGAAGTATCACATGCTATTTCTCATGGGTTTTATCTTTAAAAGAACTACATTAGGGAAAGAATCATTGAGTACAAATTCTTCCTATATGTAATGTCCTGATGCAAGATGCCCTTTTCCTAGTACTAGAACAGAAAGTCCATTTCATTTGGCATGAAGATAGGACATCTAAACCAACCTCCTGACAAGTGTGTGTAAAATGTGGTAATTAACGCTGTATCCTTCCCTTGACCAGTAGATTCACGTGCAACGAACCACGAATAATACAATGAAAGATGCTGTTAGCATAGGTCAGGATAAATCTATACCATTTATTTTTAAATACCGTGGCGGATTTCTGGAGTAAGTCTGATGGTCAGCTTCTATGACAGAATGCATAGAACAAACAAAAAAACCCCTACAATAAATCTCTTGCCAAAAATCAACTCATATAGCATTTGCTTTTCCATTTAAGCTCAACTTTGATGGATACTGCTGTTTACTATAGCACTAAAATGATGCACAAATATGAGTCGATAGAAACTCTTCAATATTTAACATGGTTTGTACACCATAAACAGCTGCTCACATAATGTGGAAATTCTGAAACTATTTCTATGTAAGCCTCAACTTGAGCCAAAAAAAATAAAGTACTGGATTGTTTTGTATGTATTACCAGTTTTTGACAAGCAAGGCAATTTTGCACTTCAATGAAGTCAAGATTGCAAATTTAGCATGAACTGAAGTAGCGTGCAGCAGCTGAGCTGAGGTTCAAGGGAAGGGGATCATCAGCACAGCAATATGCAGTACTGAGCTGACAAACTTAGTCATCTTGTTAAAGAACAAAGAGAGCTGGTAACAACCACACTGCATATCTCCTATGACAAGGCCAACCTAGAATCTGTAAAACAAACAAGAACATAATTTAAAAGTCACAAGCCAAGTCCTGGGAAGAATGCAGCAATGATAAAAGTGATTACCAGGGACTCAGGGAACCTAATCCTTAGGACTGTATTTAAAAACAAAAGCAGTGAGAACACTGCAAGCTGTGAGAAACTCTCGTGTTGGTACAGCACTGTACAGTCAGCTGTTTCACGCAACTCAAGAGCATCTTCCTATAGCCTGTTAGTGCTCTGCAGAGCAGCTTTAAATCAGTCTCTGCAATTTTAAATTTCTTCATCGTTTTTATGATGGACACATCCTTTTGAGATGTGAATCTAAAATAAGCAGCTCTTACTGCCTGAGCTAACAGAGTATCAGTAGTACTCCGTATGGAAAATCCCCTTCTTAGGCCCTTTGATCACTAGGAAGCACAGCCATCATCAACTCCTGAAACACAGGTGCACATTAAAACTAGAACCATATATTGGCAACGTAACTCAGACGTATTCTTCTAACCTGCCTCAGCACTCTTTGGGAAATAGCTCAGCAGTCATGGGGTTGGATATACAGACACTTCTGAAGACCTGCATCAGCCTCGCCCTATGACAGAGCTTCACGGCGTCACTGTGCAAGATCCCAGGGCTGCTTTTGCACCATTTGTTTACTCGAGTGGAGAGCTCACTGCTGCAGGTCAATACATTTTCTAGTTCACAACAAATCTTTGCCACAGGATATCACTATCTCTCTCAGGGACTGAGGTAGTACAATATTTAAAGCAGTAGCTTCTCCTTCCCAGGGATAAATGCACAGCAGAATTTACAAGTCACAACACCACCATCTGGTACCAGTTCTGGTGGGAGAAAGAGCTAACACTTCGACATCCAGCAAGCAGCTGTCAAAGCTGGAGAGAAATGCCCCGGGTAGGATCACAGCCTAGATTCCATGCCTTTGCAGAAGGAGCCACCAAACTGTATCCAGCGCTTTCAGCTCTGAGCTCTTTCCTGAGGTGAGACAGCTAAGTTACGCCGTAAAAAGACACTCAGGAAAAGACTCTGTCGTCCTCTACTGTAACCCAGCAACCAGGATGGGAACATGGGTTTGGTAACAGGAGACCACTTCTCAAATCTGCCCTGACTGTCACAGGGATATCAACACTGCCTTTTCACATCTCAAGCATTTCCCCATCAGGCCACTGGATATTCTAGCGCGAGTGGTCATCCTTCCTTGTTATAGATGCTGCATTCTCCACACTTCAATCTTGCCCTCCCATTACAGTGCACGCACAGTCAAGCTGGCTCCATAATCAATTCCTCTCCTTCTCCCTGGCCCCATATAAATTACTTAACATAACAAGAGCAGCTTCAATAGGAACTTAACGTGCCAAGGACTACCTAGCAGTCTGGCTACTAATCTAATTCTCCAATATTGAGAAGGCAGGACTCAAGTCTGCTCAGACTCCCATGTGGGATTTGTGGGAGGCTGTATCTAACAGGCATGCTGGCCACTGAGTTGAAACGGGGTAGGTATACACCTAAGATGCGTGGCAAAAACTTAAGAAGCAGCAAGTCAGTTCTGTACATGCCTACCCAGGGAAATTTAGTAATTAAGCCTTTCAGGTATCTAATCACCATTTTGCATACCTCATCTCCCCATGTAAAAAAATAAAACCCAAACACAAAACCAACCAGTCAAAAAAAAAAAAATTCCCGAAAAGGGCACCACACTCAAAGCAGTTTTAAAATTGCAAAGAATTTTAATTGTTTATTAGAATAATCAATCAGGCATGTAACAATGAGGTGTTAGTAGAATGAAATTAAAAGTGAACGGTCAATAAACATCTTTATGCTTTTCTGTTAATTTTCCAAGAATGCGATTAGAGTCTTTCATGACAGCATACTAAAACTTCAATGAGACACAGGTAAATTAATATATAGGAGAATCAGTAATGTGTTACATGAGAGCATGGGCTTCCCAAACTGGGAGAACTCCACTAATCCAAACAAAAATTCATTCAAAAATTGGAAGGCTTGAAGCAACCAAAAGTCTGGCATTACTTACTGTAATGTTTAGCTGCAACAACAAAATTGTTTGTATGGTAATTTAGTAATATTTTCCCATTAAAATCTACCATAGTGGTTTTTATCCTTATCAATCCTTCCTAAGAAAACAGTCTGTTCTTCTGGGAGGACATTGCATAGCCTGCCAAATTCACACTATTTGACATTTATCAGGGAAGCAGCATGTTGTCATCAGTGTAAATAATGCTGCTTGTCCCAAATCCCACTGAGTCACCATATTGACCTGCTGCGAGCAAAAGCAAAACTTGGAGGAGAAATCTACCCTGTTTTACTACTGTGTTGTAGAGCCAGTCAATCAGAATTTTACTGGAATAATACTAGAGATTTTGGGTTGCCTTACAGAGCCCTGGAATATGACCAAGTAAAAGCTCCCCCTGCCACAAAACACAATGAAATCTGTTCCACAGCTCTAGCAGTGCAGAGAGCAGTGCAAATTATTTGGAAAGGAAAAACAAAGGGGAGATAAGAGCCAGTCCACTATCCACTCTGCTCATTTTGCAACCTGAATCATGTGATGGGAGGGGAAAAGAGGTAAGAATAGCACTCCATTCTATCTATGTTCTACCACTAGACGTGCCTAAAAGTGCATAAAGTAGAAGAAAAGTGAATTTGAGGTTATTAAAGAAAGATAAATTACAAGAAACTTTTTTTTAATAAATGGATGCCAAATTTATGCCAGATGAACACATCCACCTGTATGCTGCCTAAAAGCCTTACACATGCAAACTAACATATGTATGTATATGCATTAAATGTAAGTATGCATGGATATGGTTCTTAAGCACTGGTGTGCACAATTCTTAAAGATTTTATTTATATTATGACAAAAATGAAAGAATTGAAAACATAACTGTGGTGGGGAATAAATCTATTAGCCTAAATCATGTCCCAATGAACTGTGGAGGTGATTTGTGTAACATCACTGAAAGGAAGAAGAATGGCTGATTAGGAACCAAAGACCTTTGTTATTTTCTGTATCTTTCAATTTTCATTGACCTTAAAGCCGTAGTTAAATTTGCTTTAGTAGTTTGCTGGAAATGCTTGCAACACTCATTGCCTTGTAGATAGTCCCAAGCCTCTCAAAGCTTATTTCTTCTGATTCCAATTTTCCCAGTGTGGGAAAAATGAAGTCAGCCAGAAATCTCACACACAGCTGTGAACTTCAAATGTGATTTGGTGTCATTGGATGCACTAGTACTGAAAACTTTGTGGCGGGGAAACAAAATTAAAATTTAAATATAAATACATGAAAAGGTTTAAGCAGAAAATATGAAGAGTCCTGTGTTCAAAGATATCATTTAATACTAACCATCGCAGGGAAAACTCCCCAACAATTTACATTGTAAGGGTGGATGCTGAACAATCTGAAAATTTTACCCTTGTCACCATAAAGGATTGCTCTGTGGTGTTTCTGAAATGCCACCACATTTTTTCTGACTACGTAAGATTTCCCTCTAAAAAAAGGATTTTAAAAATGGAGGAAATTGCCATTATATCAATATAAGACCTACATGAATGCCTGCAAATGGTATTGGCAGGAAAATAACTTTTTATTATTAAACAAAAACATGCATTGTATATTCTAATAAAAAAACCATAAGGAAGACGGTTTTTTGGAGCATAGTAGTCTTTTTTTTTTTTCCTAGTAAATCATCACAGTGACAGAGAAAGGCATTCACGTGTATTTTTGGAATTGAAAACAATGGGATGTCATATTTTTTTAAATAACTGCATTATGCTTTGGTTTCCAAAAGAGAAGTCTTATCCTAATGCTATTTAAATAGTGTTCCACTACTTACAGTAAACACTGTCAGGCATTTTAGCATCAAATGAGTAACAGCCAAGCATATCCTTCATATTTCCTTGCCTACTTTGTGACAGTTCATTCTAATACTTACAGAAAATTGAAGAATGATCAATTATAACATTTCCTAGTAAGGCTTGGAGGAGATAGCAATCCAGAACGATTTTTTGTTATCAGCCAGGTGTTGCAACTAAACTCCTGCTTCTTTTTGTGCATATTTAAAAAAACCCAAAACCACAACAACCCCCCTCCAAAAAAACCCACAAAAAACATTTCCACCACAATAAGAAAAAAACTCATTGCCCATCTTTAAATCCCAACAGTTTTGATCAAACACCCTGCCATTTTTTACCTTCATTATAACTAAATTCTGGAATTCAGTGGAGTTTACATTACAATTAAGTTGGGTCAGAATCTAGGCACAAATCTCATACTACATTGTTTACTTCCATTAATTACTTTGCTCACTTTGCAGTAGAGAAATGTTTCTACTTACAGTTTAAATTCATTCCACAACCAACCATGTTAAAGGTAGAGTAAGATTAAGTTGTTGAAGAGAGACAAAATTTTTTAATATAGCATTTTCATTTGTGCTACTTAAAAAGACATATTACGTGAAATATTAAAAAAATTTAAATTTTCGTGCCTCGCATTTATGCCCAAATCATATTGTTTGAGCACATATTTAGCTTTATACATTACCAATAGTGACAGATGATCAGTAGGACTGTCTAAGTCTAACGAAACAAGCAAAAAACAAAACCAAACAAGAACCAAAACAAACCAACCAACCAAAAACAAACAAAAAACCCTAAGCAAAACACAAAAAAAACCCCAAAAACAAAACCCCGCAACCAAAACAAACAACAAAAATGCCCCAAACGCAAAACATCCCTTCCCCACAAAAAACCTCACAAAAAACCCTAAAAAAACCCTAAAATATAAAGCAGCAAAACAACAAAAAGGCAAATCAAAGAAGCAAAAAACCCCGCAAAACATTGTACCTGAGCATCACAGGTAACAAAATATTTTATGAACCATTTTGGATCTATTCTATCTTCAGGTATCCAAACATTCAAATTTCCCACTAAGTCACTGCAGCCTTCTCCCAGGTGATCAATCTCTCCTATCTTTCAAACAGCATTTAGTACAACATGCGCCAGTTGTCTATGACCTGCATCCACTCTCATCCTACTTACACCCGATGCTAGCATATCTTGACTGTAAATCATCATCAACAAAAATGTTGACTAATGAAATTAGAGCAGCAGAAAATTGTTGACATGTCAAAGAAATTATTCACGTGGCACAGGAGCCTCAGTTTGTATGGTCCTGCCCTTCTATTCAGATGAACTCCATGCATTTCTTGAGCCTGACGTCCTTCATTAGGATCTGAATTTTAAATGCCACTGCCCTAAAAAAACCCAAACCGTAACACCCTAGGCAGTGGAGAAGTAGTGAAGCAGAAAAAAATGGTCATTATATTTAAAAACTGAAATGGCGCTCCAACTGTAGGACTGTTTAAGTCACACAAAGGAGATGGGCTATGCATCCACACAAGGAGTCCAATAACCAGACCTGTGGCCCGAGCACTGCCATCAAGACCGAGCTGCTCTTCAGAAACTTCTTTTCACATATGAGGGAGCAGGGTTTAACTCCACTATTTGCTGGGACAAAGGAAGCTATTATTCTGATACTCCAAAGAAAGAGCAAAGTAACCAAGTGGTACTACTCTAGGTCTGGTACATTTTTTGTACTTCTCTATTACACAATATGCCTATGTATTCAAATAGTAGTTTTGATCCAGAGGATAAAATATTCATTTTCACTTTAAGTCTAGACCTTAGACACAAGAGTTTATCTGCTGACATCTCACCATTAATCAACTTCAGGGATTAAGAACAACAACAAAAAAATGGCGCACACACTAAAAAAAGAAGTATCCTACCTATAGCCTCAAGACTGTATGCAGCCCATCAGAACAATTTATCGGGCCCAATCTTTACTCTTTAAGTCAGGAGTCTGGGGAACAGAGCTGGCCATCAGCCAGATTAATTGCTCCAGATATCTGCCAGATGATCTCCACTTTTGATTAAGGGCTGCCAGATGATCTCCACTTTTCTCCCATTCCCATCATATAACTTGAGCTGCGTCCATATATGACTAAAAGACAAGTATTTCATACAAGAGAAAATACATCCGAATCACACAAAAGCAGTGTGCAGGTTGTCCACGTGACAACATTTCTTGTAAACTTGTGAGGTGGATGCCTGTCCCATACCACCCAGGCAAGGAGAAGAGTGCGTGCCTACATGGCAGTGAAGAGCTTGACCCCTGGGTTCCCCCGTTAGATGCTACAGGGCTTGCTAAAGACAAGATGACATTTAACTGACTTCAGAAAAGAGGAAGAAAAATTGAGAGTTACAACCTACTTGTGACTGAGTTTGAAGAAATAATTCCATTCAAAAGGGTTTTTTTGAGTCTGACCTGATTTTTCCTGAGTTTCACACTCTTTTAACAAACAGCTGAGGTTGAAGCTCATGTTACCAGTGTTTAAGAGTCTATTTTTTGAAGACTACTTTTCAGTAGCATTCTTCATCTCCAAAACTGGGTAGGTCTTTAAAAATAAACTTCATAGGAATACAGTAAAAAGGAAATAGTACAGAAGCATAAAAATAGACTCAGGAGTCCAATAACAAACTATAAATCATTCATTTCCGTCACACATTGACTTGCAGCAACATTTCTGCTTATACTAAAGAAAGTAGCTCAGAACATTTAGGGATAGGTTCATTCCTTCTTTTAACTTGCTCCCAAAACAAGGAAAGCACAGGTAACAATGGTGTAAGTTACCTCTCTTGGCTTAGACATATTTCAGTGCTATCCTGCTGTGCCTCACAGAAAGTCTGTCCAAGTCCCTTGCGAACTCAAAGCAGACCTCAAAAAAGCTTGGGTCCTACTCCTGGGATGTCTGCTGCAGACCTGCACTCCTCCTTATTGAACCACAGTAACTTCACATCAAGAAGTTAAAGACAACAAGAAGAGTTGAAATGGGGTACGGAGGGGAAGGAGTATAAAAAAAAAATTGAAGATTACTGTGGCTAAAGTCAAATCAAGTGATAAAGGAACACACACTGCATCTGCAGCTATTGGAGGCTTGCTCCTGCCACCCTCAGCCCAGTAAATTAGCTTGATGCCAGGATTTTTTTGTTGGAATTAACACAGTTCAGACTACTTAGCTAGCCTCTGACCTGCATTTAATGCTTACTTTCATCAATGTATGCATCAGTCACAACCAACATGCGGCTCCAAAAAAGTAAATATAATTACATAATGGAATAACTTAGAAAAGCAGATAGCCCACAGTGGCTACAGTAAAGATTGATTGGTTCTAGTGAAGAAATATATAATAAGAAGTAATATATCCAAACCATTTGATCATAATGATTAATGATAGAAGTTGCCTTTGATCCAAGACAACTAAAAAAGTTGTTTTGACTGAAAAGAGAAAAATAACCCACCACTAAACATTCTAATTAGCATGAGTAATACATGAACTGATTCAAGATAGAAAACCCACTTTATTTCTATGGTCAGAATTTGGTCAAAGATATACCTGTCAAAAAAGGACTTCTAATAATGTGTAATTTATCTTTATTTTACCAAAGTTTACTATTAATATGCCTAATTTCTAATATCATCAGATAGAAAAATCTTCATGTTCTATAGCTAATCCAGTTTCATAACCCAACTTGCTCCCTCATGGAATCCTTCAAGGACAATCCTACCACGTTACTCGAGGAAAATAAAAAGGTCAAATGCATGAAACTGTCCAGTTAATAATGCAGAATTGACAGCTCATACAACAAACCCCTTATTTAAAAGTATATTATCACCATTTTTGTTTTCCTTAACAACCTCAACTGCTCTGCAATTTTTCAGGGGACCTATACAGATGGCACCTCACTTGCAAGAAAAGCAGGCAGAGACACCTGTATGCCATTTCAAGGCAGGCTAAAGTATAGGTCTAATAGGCTTAACATGGATCTCTCCCCTCAGTTAGTAGAAGATCCAAAGCAGGTTGCAAATGGTGAGATATACAGCCGAAAGAACTGTAAGGTTTAGGTATTCAGGCATCTTCTTTCCCAATTAGCATACACTTCCTCCCTGGGCTAAGTGAAAATTTTTAATTTTGGGAGACTGGCAAATTTAGTGTTATAGGCAAAGACTGCTTGAAAAAAGTTTCAAGTTTAAAAATACAACTTTTCCTTGAGCTCTGGCAATTGTAATGCTATCAACAGAATTTCTATCACAATAGTGCCAGCACAGTACAGAATTTTTTTTAAACACTAAAAGAAATCAAGCCTATCATTTATCTATGGAGAAAAATGTGTAGATTTACGTTAAGAAACACTGCTTACAGATTACATGTTACAGTCCAGTTACTGTCCTGCATTCCTTGTGCACCACAAACTCACCACCAACCTCAGTACCAAGGAAGCTGAGATTTCATTACCTCCAGTAAATCAGCACTGACTAGACAGTACATGTGCAGAACAAAAAATCAGATTCATAATAAGGAATAAAGAAACAAAATAATAATAATAATAAAAGATAAAATAACATAATACATAATAATAAGGAATAAAGAAAATTCTAGATTAGTCCTTATAAGCACAATATAGCAAGGAGTATTTTGCACATCAGGTTGGAAAGCAGAGTGTAACATCCATATTAGGTTCTAGAGAATCAGAGCAGTGATCCTAGCTTCTGTTCTGCACAGCAGGAGACCAGAAGTAATCCTCTAGTCATAGAAAGGACTGCACGATAGTTAAGCCTTTATAACAGTAGCTGTGGGCTCACCTTGTACACCTGTCTTGGAAGAGCAAAGTCTAAAGTCTTAGTACAGGCATGATTAGGGAGAAAGCCATGAAAAAAATAAGAGTTCAAGGTAAAATCAACACCATCACTCACTTACGTACTCATAACAATAATGTGTAACCCCTTGAGTAGATTGCTCCCTTGAGTGCTTTCAAAATCTTCCAATCTGTGAGAACGCCACATTTATCACAGCAGTATTAATTAAGCAGTGGAATAGAACTGTTCACATCTCATTTTATCTATCTTTCAAGTTGGGTGAAGCTGTGTATGTTCTGTTGCTGCTGTTTTTAAAATAATAATAACAGTAATAGTAATAATAATAACAACAACAGAAAAAAAAAAGGAAAAAGAGAAATTTCTCCAAAATATGTATAAATGGCTAAGCATTATACACTACTAACTTAAAGCAATCCTGTCCATGAATCAAAAGTGTGTTCTTACACTGCCATGAGAATAACGGTTTTATTAACCTAGCTGAGAAAACTACTGTTTTTTCCTATTGTTGTAAATAAAATCTTATAAATAAACCTAGGATTAAACCATTCTTATGTCATTTATGTTCCTATGCGTGCAAATAAAACCAACCACCAAAAGCAGTGTTTACTAACACTCCTCAGGAGCAGCCAAGATACTCTAGTAAACTTCATGCTGCACAGTCAAGAAGCTTAGCATAAGCTCATAGCACTAATACCTCTGTGTACAAGGTGAACTACGTGCTACTATAAACATATTTCTTGGTTCCTGTCTCTTACCAGCAGCCAATGGAGTGACAAATAACAAACTCCGCAGGAGCACATCTATCCTTTTAAGCAGAAATGGGAGCTAACAGAACAACACAGCCAGGAGATTGAAAACAGTATCTACAGTAGGAGAGCAAAGAAGAGGAAGAAAAATGGAAGTGGGTGGACAGCAGCTGAGCAGCAATAGAAAATGGAAGGGGTGGGAAGGCAAAAATGAGAAGATGAACAGGGAAGGAGACAAACAAGATGTTAAAAGAGACAGAAGACAAAATTAACAAGTTAGTCTAAAACAGCACTTCTTAAATCCTGGCTCAGCCAAAGGAAATTACAAAGTCAGCCTGACAGGAAGAGTAAGTCAATTGCAATGCTGCTGTCAGCGTCTCACTTCTTGAGTGGTGTTGCCAAGAGTCGATGGCTGGGAAGTACTGACCTACCGCGTGGCTGGGACAGGTGCTGCAATGACTCTGTTAGCTGTGCGTCTCGTGAATAGATGCAGCAGAGAGCAAGCACCATTTATTGGGAATGAGAAAAGGGAGGAAAGAGTCACCACCAGTGAGCACGACTGGAAATGAGATCAAGCCCTTATTAACTAGTCCACACACTAAAACAGCTCCCACACAAGTCATACTGAATCCAAAGCATTAGGAAAACAGGAAAGCATTTTGTTAAACAGAGCCCCAAAAACTTATCAGGAATTGAGGTGAACTACTGTGCAAACATACACAAATTACATAAAAATTGTATCTATGGTAGGCAGAAAGTTTCCACGCGGCATTCTTCAAAAATTCCTGAAATTGTAACTGATAAAGAAAGAAAACTCTTGATAGGCAACACATGCAATGCAAGGAGAACTGTAATGTTTAGGGAAGCGCTCCAAGGCACAACTGCAATGCTTTAACACATTTTAATTCATTAAAGACATTAGCCACATAAGATAACATGCTGCCCTCATAATCTGCAATATCTTGGCCTGTATAATCAGTCCACACAGAATCAAAGCGTAAAAGGAAATTAAGTTTCCTCAAGATACCCATCCTAACTGACCTTCACCAAAACACAAATAAACACAGAAGAGACTGCAGGTATGGACGGACATCGTCGCCACCTCTCCCCTGAGTTTATTCAATAATGCAAATAAGAATTAAATCCTGTTTTACATGTTTTTATAACTGAATACAGTGTAGTATTAGCCTTCCATTAAGCTGATGTACACTGCATCATTCGCTCAAAGGGAACCTGGGAGGAAGCTAAAGGCCTATTTTTACCGAGAAACACCACCAAAACCACAGAAAATGTTTGCGTAAGCTGAAAACGTACCGTGAATGTCTCTTCTGTACTCCTCCTTCTTTGTACTGGAGCAACTGGAAATTCAAGAAGGGACTTTACCGTCTTCCTTTTGGCTTTTTCCATTTGAATGTTAGTAAAATAGTTGACAGCAGCAAACTCAATAAGAGCAGAGAACACAAAGGCAAAGCAAACCGCTATGAACCAGTCCATGGCAGTAGCATAGGATACTTTCGGCAGTGAATGTCTTGCACTGATGCTCAGTGTCGTCATTGTCAACACTGTGGTTATTCCTTCAAAAAAATAAAGCAAAAGAACTGTTGAATCAAAGTAGAACAAAGCAAGAACTGGCAAGCAGTTTCAAACAAAGAATTTTAAATCACTTGTGAGTCTTTCTCTGCTGCTTATGAATACTGCATTAGATCTAAGTCATGGCAACCATCGCATATCCATGAGCAGCCAAGCCCACAAACAGTTAACCACTTTTTAAAGGACGCACAGGAAGCCATGACTTCAGCAGATCATCTACAGTTCACATGAAGAAAACACAGAAGCCTTCATTTCATATTTTTTTTCATGTCAAGTTTAGTAGAATTTTTCACAAGTTGTTTTCTAAACATTTGAATAAAATTTCAGTTGTTTAATTGGGGAATACTCCTCAGACTGCAACAAAAACGTGACTTTTCCTGCAAAGGGCTCTGAATGCCACCTATTACTCTGCATCTGTGCCTCTGATCACACTTGTAATGCAGGAGCCATTAAGTCATGACAAATTATTTTGGTGCTAAGGAAGAATATTATGTTAAAAACTCTGTTAGTTAAGAAATTATCACTTTTTTTTACAGCCTTCTGCTACTAGTCAGCCAATGAAATTTAATTAAAATTTCATCTTCTGAAAGAACAACTTTAATTAAAAAGTGTGCAAGCATGAACACTGAACTCAAAATATGGCCACTTCATGGTAGTACTTCAAATGCAAATACATGCTGTATTAAAACAAATGAATGAGGCTTTTTTTTCTGTTTTCATCTAAAATATCCCCTATCATACAAATGTAAAACCCCAAGTATGCAGCGAACACTGCATAAATCCTAGCATGATAACCTCAAGGACGAGTGACTACAAATAGACATGTTTTTACTCTTATGAAAAGAACACTGTACCCATTCTAACTCAAGATGCAATTCTTACGCTCAGAAGAATTTAAATTCATTAAGAATATGTTTTTCAACAGATTCCTATTTGCTAAATGATGGTATTCCATCAAGTTAATATGATAAAAAAAGGCTTCACCTACACACTGCCATAAAGAGAACTGGTCACCATGAAATCAATCCTTCCTACTAAAGAAGAAAAATGAAAAAAGAGTAATAGCCAGGTCATGAGAGCTCAAAGGATATCTCAGAGTTTTCAGGAGGATAAAAAATACAGATGTAAGCTCACAAAACCTTCTTCAGTGAGAAGGTGTTGAAAACCACACCACTGAAAATGTTTAAGTCCGAGAAAAAAAAAAAATTATGGAAAGTTGTTTGGAGTTTTTTTTCCCTGGAGGAGACACATCCCTGTTCAGCCCTATCCTTTCTAAGGACCTGAGTGGACCTTTGCCCACTTCAAGCAAAAAGTTTGTCTGAATTGTTCCTAAAAACACTTGTTTAATAAATATAAAAATAGTGTAAGTGAAATAAATGACCAAACATTAACCAAAAACAAGGAGGAGATGGGAGGCTGTGACAATGTTATCGTTTACTGACACTCTTTATCAGATTTTTCCCTATTAAATCATTCTTCTGGAAGACTTGGAGCTGCCAGTACAACTGCCCATATGTGTCACAGGGATTTACAGGGTAGGTAATTGAGTTCTGGGAAAAATGTTACATTTGCACATACACTATCCAAAGCTAAATACTGACAAGATTCTGACTGAAAATGCACATGGGCATTAAGTGTTAACATTAATTTTTCTATTTAAATACCATATATATTTTTTCATATGGTTAAAAGTTGTTCTAAAAATAATACTGTCTTTCCACTCTCCCACAATCACCAGATTTCAGGTGTCCGAAGCTCTGACTGCAGAAATCACGAACCAATGTCCCTTAGTCTTACATGTTGCCTTGGCCAAGTTCTCCCTAATCCTGCAGTGTCCAATGGAATGATCTTTTGGTTGGCCTCTTCTGACAGTCCCTCTAGAAAGCTGGTACCAGAGCAGTATTATGGCTTCATTCCTATCTCCTGCCTATCTCTTTTCTTCTTAAAAAAACCCAAAACTCTGGAAAACAGGGCCCCTGTCATAATTTGTCTAAAAACTAAGAAGATACTTGCTGCCATATTTTCAGTAACTTGCTATCAAATGCATTTTAGTGACTTATCT
>VZTA01020389.1:150990-167864 GCA_013398855.1 Mohoua ochrocephala
AGCTTCATATGTGGATATAATTACATATGTTACATTTATTGCTCCATAACCTGTATGAAAAAAACTCATCTGGTCTGTAAATACAAACTCTATATTTCCAGTTCATGGCAATACTCCATTCAAAAAAGTACCATTATTTAACACCACTGCAAAGGCATATGAAGTGATATATCAGTTTGTCTAATGTAACGATTGAGTTGAAAGTTACTGGGGTTCTTATTAGGTTTACAGGTTGTTTCTCCCTATAATCATCAACCTTGTCTCACTTGTGATACAAACAGTGTTCTGACTCCAGTTACATGTTTGAATGGGCCATCACTAGAAACATTAATTCCTATCACTCTTGGCACCATCTATCAGTCTATAGAAACATTTTTAGCAGAACATTCTCTTCCTTCTTTAGACTACAGTACATTATGAAGCCAAGACATTGTTCTATAAATGCTGCTTTTAAAATGTTTTTATCCTATTTCTTTGTTAGGAAACATATTTCCATTTAGATTCTTACACTTTGTCTTCCACAGAAGATTTTCTGTTATTTTCACTGTAGCATGTCATTCAAGCTGCATTTTGATGAGGGCAATTTTAATATCTTGTGATCATTTTGCTTTTGTAATCCATTCTCATGATGGCAATGGCAGAAAGGAAAGAAAAGCACTAAATATGAAATTACAGTAACAGAATCTAAGCTTTACTCATAGCAAGCTTCCACTGATGACACAGATACCTCATAACAAGACATTTGAACATCTCACAAACTCCAAATCTATTTATTTTACAAGTATTCTATAAAGTGTGAGCTCAAGTACTTACACTACTGTCCACTGGAAGATAAGCCTGATCTGGATGTAGACTAAGGACTTGTGCGTAATTACGCAGAGAAAGGTCTTTCCAGTTTGCTCCCTCAAGCAGGTAGAATCCCTAGAGCTGAGCAGCCATTTGCTACAGGTGACCATGGCACCCTTCGACATCAAGAACATCCAAAATATATAACCTTCAGGTTATATATTCCAAGTTTCTCTTCAGATTTCAAGGATTCATGGTACAACATTCTTCATACATCAATAGCAAAATTTCCTCTGAATTTAAATTATTCCTTTATTTCTGCAATAGCATGGAGCATACCCCAAGGCACTAAAAAGCCCTATTCTAGTGACAGTTATTAAAAGAGCAAGTACAAGAAGTAGTAAAAAAAGAAATAATTACCAAATACAGTTCTAGCAGGAACAGATTCCTTATTTATCCAAAACGAAACTTGAGAGAGGATCACGGTCATAATGCATGGGATATAGGTCTGAATCATAAAATAACCCATTTTCCGTCTGAGGTGGAAATAAACTGTCATAACAATATATTCACCTAAAAAAAAAGAAAATATTTCTCTGTGTATAAAATTTGTGTTGCAGAATAACTGTTTCAGATTCTCAACTAGGATTGTTTAAGGTGATGCTATTCATATTACTTAACATGTACAGAAAGATATCTTCTTTAGAACAAGAATGAATGAAAGTTTTTTTTTAAAAAATCCTAGAAACAGTAGGTCCTTACAGTGCCATCCAGAAGCTGATATCAAAAATACTATAACACAACAACTAATACTGGATTACATTTTACAGTATAAGCATGATTTTAAAAACCCTTTTGACAGCTGCTGAAGAAGAGAATCCCAAGACACAAGTTGTCTACCTACCATAGTATCCATAACATTGTGGTACCTACCTGCTGAATAAAACAATAAGAACAATGACATACATCAAACGTCATGCAAGCATCTCAGCTTTTTGCTAGGTTTATAAGTCAGCCCCACCATGACAACGAAACGAATGCAAAAATCATTGAGAAGAATTAGAAATACTCTAAATTTATCTAAAATGTTATCATTCATAGTAAGCAAACAGACCCAAAAAAGCAGTTTTACCATAAACTCAATAAACTGGCTAAATAAAGCACTACAGAATGAGCCTTTTGGGATAGCAAGGACATTTTTTTGTTAACTCATAATAATCTATATGCTGAGAAGTAAATTTCTAGTGAATTGCAAAATGCCATTTTGTCTATGAGTAAAACATTCACAGAGCAATACATCAAATATATTTGCTTTACTGGTTTCATTTTGACTATCTCACAACACCCAAACCTGCTGATGCTTAGAAAATGATTCCAAATTTTAAAAATATTTTGGGAATATGCTTGTTTATCACCACGCTGCTCATCAGTGATACTTCACTCATTTTGGATGCCTGTAGTTGCCATTTGCCTTATTTCTTACAGCACAAATCAGCAGAAGTATCTATTGTGACTAATGTATTTGTGCCTACCCTTATCTGACTAGAGGGTTTTTATGGTTTTAATAACCCATTCTGCATGCTGTACTTCTATCCTGGGCTGTTTGCAGCGCCAAACAAAGGAAGTCTTCTGCACATAATGTGGATACAGTGCTGAGAAATTACTTCCTCACCCAGGCATCCTCTTGACTCTTCAAACTGCATTTTAAGCAGTGATTAAATGCTCATTTTGTCCCTTGGAGTAATGATCTCATTCTAGCTTTCTGAAAGACTGTCGCAATCTACTGTAATGAATCTGCAAATGTAAATCTCAAGGACAGAAACCTAATTCAGATTTACACTCTCAGCCCTTAACACATATCCTATGACATTCCGTAGAATAACTTACAGGAAGAAAAAGAAAAAAGGCTTTGGGCCATGTTACAGGTTAGTTTTACCTCAAGTTGATTTTTACTGACGAGATTCCTACCTGTAATAGATTTAATAGTTTCAGAGGATACCGTATGCCCAAGCAGGTCATACTGAACTAAACTGGAAGACTCCTCAGGAACTTCCACTGACTTCTCGGGTCCTTTTGTCCACGTATAAATCATTTCACTCTTTGGATAAGCATCTACAACACAGCATCAGTTTGCATAAATAGGAAACTTTTTCTCATGCCTTACTAAGAACCCAAGCCAAACCTACTGAAACCAAACAGTAAAACACACATGAACGATTTCAGAAGATACCCTTCAGGTCAAGTTACCCCCAAAAAGCCACCCTCGGAGTAGAACAAATAAGAGCTGAGGTTATATGTCAAGAGTCACACACAAATTCACTTCACATATGAATGTGAAGACTCAACACAAATGCCTCCTGGATGAGCCCTTACTGGGCATGCAAAGTTTATCTTTATTTTAGCAATTTCTAACTAAAATTTTACTGTTAAAATATACTGATCTGAAAAAAAAGTGTACATACAAGGAGGATATATTTTGAAGATTGGATGCACATTTCTTTATAGAAAAGAATGATTATACTAAAAACTACAATATTTTAAACTTCTGTTTAAAATATTTGCCAGAAACCATAGATCAGTAAAAAATTCACAACAGCCCCAAAATAAGCACACACAAAGAAACATTTTACATTTAATGCAAAAAACATATCTTAGGGCTAGCATTCAATCCCTACACAGCCCAAACTCCTGTTAAAATTGAATCAAATCAGTCTTACATTTGAAATGGCTACATGTTATTTCAAGGTTTGCTGTGGGAAATATCTGACTAGTGTTCAGCACAATTCCTGCTGACTGGTGATTCCATCTGAAGAGCTATGACTGTGGATGAGCCCCCACTATCAAAGCAGCCCTATCATACTGCTGATACCAAAGACAAATCTTGCAGCACCTGGTCTCCAGTCTCACTGTGGCAGGGATGAAAAACCACATCAGAGCAGTGTCTTTAATGCCCCCGTTCAGGTTGACTACTCAGCTGTATAAGCTAAATTTATGCTATGGAAAATCTCTGACAGTTCTCTCCAGCCATTTCTGACTTCAGAGCTCTGGGGTCAAGGAAAACAGATTAATGTCCAGCCATCAGAGGGTCTAAAGCAGAGAAGTCAGTGACCAAGAAGGCTTAAAAGAATGACAAGATAGTTAATGGAGTGCACCAGCGATCTCCAGGAGGTCTCAGAGGTCTCTGCTTTGGATTCACATCAGGGAACCACAACTACCCTCTCTTGTTTGTTCTGCAGATGTCCCAAACTGTTCCTTCTATCCAAAGTTTGGACATTTTTCAAAAATCTACATCTGACTTCGAAGCAGAAGAGGAAAGTCATCTGCACTAAGATTCTTCTCACCAGTTAAAAAGCTATTTATCTAGTCTAAACTTGCCACGAAGACTCCTCTTACAGGCCAGCAGAAAGACAATTACAACTAGAGGTCAAATCTCTGCACGTAACCTACACCTCTTTCTTAAGATGCCAATGTGCTTCCACTGCCTGTAGAGAAAGTCAGCTAACCTGCTTCCCTACGTGTCTTTCACCCGGCCGTTTTGTCTTCTCCAGAGAATCTCTGACTTCTCTGAGTATCCAATTCCTCCCCAAGAACCAAGAAAAACTAGGTATTTCAAGCAACCATGTATCCAGACTAGTGGGGTTTAAGGTAACAGCTGAATCACCGCCTGCTTTTTAGTTCTCTGGGTTTAATTTTTGAGGTGCTAAATGGAAATTCCAAGGAACTTAACAGGAGTTTTGTCTGCATAGGGATTGCATATCAAGACACATCTGTATATATTCAGAAAGTCTAGTAATTGCTCAAAATTTACTTCTACTATTTAAATTCTGTAGTTACAAGAAATTTCATAATTGCAACTTACAACTCCCAAATTTGAGAGGACAAGCATGACCATCCATGGGAAAATCCACTAATCTCATGGGACACTCTGCACTTATTGTAAGCCTATAATGGAACAAATTAAATAGTCTCTGGTTGCCATTTTGTCTAGGCAGTACAACTTTTGCATACAGTAATTGTAAGAAGTCAAACAAACACATTAGATACCTCATTGTGTACAGGATGGTGCCATTTCTCATTATTCTGAAGAGTTTATTTGGGGCAGTCATGTTATGTGCAACAGACTTTTTCCCATTCCTGAAGAAAGTGTCAGGAGTCCATACCTTCGAAACCATCAAGTTGTTAAGTCTTAAAATTTCAATAGGGCCATCATATTTTAATCTTTTATCTACCCATGTCTGACGAAAGAAGACATCCATTGTATATTCCTGTATTAAATTGCAGAAAAACAAAGATCACATTTGCATGTGTGTTTCCTGTAAAAGAAGAAATCCCTCAGGAGCAAAGAAATCATCAGAAAAGAAAATCCTAAGTCCACTACACAAACATCTTTCCACCAATTAAAGTGTCTTGTGTACTTCTTAATAGCTTAATTTCTTACATTAGTCATATCAATAAACTGCTACACATTTAATCATTAAGGAATAATTAACCTAATTAGGTTGCAGGAAGCAGGCAACTGAATTTGAAGTCAAGCATATAACTGGAAACAAAATGATCTCTGACAAGACTTGTCAACAGATTTTTTTAAAGAAAATACATCCATAGATTGGCTGCTGCTGGCTAAATTGAAAATACCAGGACAAATTATTAGTTCCACTTTAAAGTCAGGAAAGAAACCTTAACTTCTTCTCATGGAAAGTAAGCTTTTAACTGAGGAAAGCTAAGTAAGTCCTTTGCCACACCCACAAAACATGGATAATAAATTATATAGAGATTTGCATACATATATATTTATTTTTTTTAAAGTATGTAACTATCCCATTAGCTTCCTCAGAAAAGCCACTCAGATGCTCCAAAGAAAACATGCAAACAACTGCAGAACTGCAGACACAGGCACATCATGAGAAATCATATGTGAATGAAAGGATGAAAGAAGGCATTTCTCATCTCGGGAAGCTAAAGCATTTCACAAAAAAAACTATCATGTGGCATTGAAAAAGGTCACATGGAAAGCTTTAAGCCCTTTCTAACTTACAGTTTTGATTTTGTTGTTAAGCCAAACAATGTTTTCTGACTTCATTTCAAATTCTTCTGCATAATGTTTCCATTGCAATTACTTGTAAGGCCATATCTATTTGCATTGGCAAGGAGGCATGTCTACTAGTGTAATGCATCTTAGGATTAGGATCTTCTTTTCCATGAAGAGTATCCTCCACTCTGGTTTATAGTTAATCCATGCAAAGTGTCTCCTCTAGTGTCATTTCTTGCTGGCAACTTCATAGCTCATAAGCAGCAGTTTCTGTTATTAGCTTCTACGTGACAGATTTTGTAATATAAGATTTCAACCATTTTCATTACAAAATGGAAATGGGTAAAAAAGCAACTAAAAAGACATTCTGATCATCCCCTGTACTGAGACCAAATCACACTTCACTGTTGCAGTAAGTTTTATGAGTGCAGCCACATTCAGATCACATTGGGTCACTAATGGATATATTAACTAGAGAGTATTCCAGAAACAATTCCCGTATCGCTACATAGCCTCCTAAAAAATCCCTAATGAAGAAAGGGGAAGTATCTGCTGTAAACTCTCCTTTTGCAACTAAGTTCCTTATCTATCTTCAGTCCATGTTCTCACTTTTGCCTGCTCCAATATAACTAATAACTTCCCATGAAAATGAAACCTGAGAGATGCCATGCAGCCCTCATTGTAGATTTGAGGCACGTATCACTAGATTTCCTTGGCACCACATTCTTGTACCCCTTGTCACTCTGATAAGCATAACACTGCATATGATAACCAAGGAAGGGGTAAGATGCATTTCAACATGAGACAGCTGTTACGAATGCAGCCTTTGAAAAAATACCTTGCTATCACAAACCTTTCCACATACTAGAAGTAAAACAGGTGCACCCCAAAGTGAACAACAGCACTATATGGGAAGAAAATTACTATCCTGAAACTGCTTTTTCCATGAAGAAGTTCAGCTCAGCACATATGGCTGGTGTTATTTCCATGGGATTTCTTGAATATGTTATAAAAAGATCAACTGCTGTATGATTTAAGGGTACATCACTGTATTTTAGAAGTTGATGAGAGTTTTGCTGGATTTGACCTTGAAAGCAAAAGCCATTCAGGCACAAGTAACAGAACATGCAAATGTAATATTTCTCCTCTGTTACTATTTTGTGCATGTCACTTGGACGTTTAATTTCTGCAGATACTTATGAAAACTCTTATCAGACCAACATTTGCTGAAAGTGATGCTTAAAGGAGCACACAGATCAGCAAAGGGCATTCATCTGAAATGAAAACATCAACAAGTATTTGTGAAGTGATGTCATTATTATTCACCTGAGAATAACACAAGTTTCAGAAACGAAAAGCAATTTCAAAGATATTACACATTTTCCCCACAGTAGACTGACTTAGACACTCCCTGCAAGGCCGGATTCTGCCTCTGTGCCGTGAAAATCTGTTTTAAATCCTATGAAGCGAATTTCTTAAGCCAGCCAAAACCCACTGAAAGTGTGACCAGAATCAGGCCTGATGTATCTAATTATAACCTGTAAATTAAGCTGTTACTAATCTTGCCTAATTTGCATGATTGACAGAGCAGTACAGATGAAGCATCCACTCCTACTGCAGTTAATGGTTTCTCAGAACCAGGAAATGGCATTTTAATCCCAGAAATACATACCATTTCTACATCAGAAACAGGTCCAAAACTGGTGACATATATATCTGTTTTGACTTCAGTAACAGGACCTAATGTATGAAAAGGAAGTGAGCAAGAAAATTTGAATTTTGCAGGTCAACAATTCCCATAAATGATCCTGGCGTGTGAACAGTTACCGCTTTCAGGGTTCTGTGGATGAGCAAGAGCAAAACGCAAACAGAGGTCAATTCAGATAAGTCTCAAATAAGAAGCACTGCTCAATTACCTTTACCACATAAGTAAATCAAAAGCAGCATTTCCATGCAAATCCCCATTCAGAAAACCAATGTTGACTCAATGGCTAGGAAAATTGATGCCAAAAAATTAAAAGGCTCACTAAAAACACCATTCTACTCAACAAGCAGCACTGAATCCAGGAAATCCACACTCCTCAAAGCATTTATTAGTAATATTTGGACCTACTGGTAACAACTGGACTTCAGAGATTAGCATGCCATGCACTGAGCAATTTAGTATAGCAGGATCAAGAACTGAATCCATATCCTGAGATGTACTTAAGTGCTTAAATACTAATATCCAAAATAAAAGCTGGAGGTTCAAGCATTTTTGAGGGTTTGAACCAAGATCCGCATTATGCTACAAAGCCGGTCTTGAAAGAACTAATGATACTTAGGACACCGTTAAAAACAGTGCACTGAGCAGAGGTTTTGCACTCTCACAGCTGTGTACGGCAAGTCAACCACCAGAGAAAGCAGCTTCATTTTAATGTATTATTTCCTTTACTACCTTGAAATTTTAGGTGAGCGTCCATTTTACAGTACACTCTACATTTCCCCTTAAACCAAAGAATATGCGCACTAATTTCATTGGGATTTAGGTCTTTTTCTAATGTAAAAGCCTAGAAAGTTGTTAATAATTATCAGCTGTTATGATGATTTTGTGATCAAAGCATTAGCTAACAGTTTAATTCAGGTAATTAACTCACATCGTAAATTTAAAAAAAAAAAAAAAAAAAATCTACTGAAGGTCTTACCAAACAGTATCTGTTTGAAAAAACATGCATGATCTACAAATTCACTACCAGCTTCTAAACCCCTACAACTCAAATTACTAAAGAGGATAAGTGGCTCAAGTCTGATAATTCAGGCTTTATCATAGTATTTGCAATCTAAAAATGAAAGGAAGAAAGACTCAACAGAGTTAGCAGCAGAAGAATATGCCCCACTTGAAAAGAAAAAAAAAATTTAAAAAAAAATCATTCTTCACAGATGTCACTTTGAATCAAATGGTGAAAGATAAAAAAAGAAGTAAGCAATGGGAAAACAGGGAACCTGAACTTCTTGCACCTCGAATGAGTCTCAAGCTGTGAAAAAAAAGTGAAAGAAAACCATGTAAAATTATTTTACTACAGAATTTGCAAATTATTTAGAGAAGAATAGCTAAGAATTTTTCCACTAAATGTCAAAAAGATTACTTTACTGGAAGCTAAGTTCCACAGAAGGGCATTTTTTCAAAATAACTCTAAAGAAATTCCACTGCACAACAGCTGGTAGCTCAGAGGTCCCTGGGAAGTTGCATAGTTTGGCATGTTTGTCTCGAAGAGGTTTTAAGAAGCAACTCCCAAGTTCCAGATAACACCCTTGCATATCGTGCCATTTGTTTTGCAGTGGGTTGCTCTCTAAACATGTCAAATGGAAGCTGCTCCCTTTTCTACAAATAACCAAGTGTTCGTCGGTCAGGGAAACCCATGAGTGTTTAGATCACTCATTTAACTGACAACACAGTCCAATGACATTTCCTGAAGATCTTTTTTTCTGGAGAGCAGAAGAGCTCCAAGAGATTAGAAGTGAAGACATTTATCTATAGTGCTGGAAGATAGGAGAGAAAAGCCCAGTCATACTTGTATGTAGAAATAGAAGAGATTCAATCACAACTGATCTCCCATAAACACTACTACAGTTTATCCAGGGTTGGTTTAAATGCATAAATATTTATTTCATTTGAACCTGAAATATTTCTGAAATCAGTACTATATAAATGAAAAACTCATTTTCCCACGTAGCTTTAATAAGGAAAAGACAGGAATTAGTCTTTGTTACTCGATAATAAGAGAATACTGAATACTGCGCTCAGTTCCTGCAAGAATCCCTTTCAGGAACAGAGTTCAATATCCAGTATTCCCTTACTATTGAGTAACAGAGACGAGTCCCTGAATTCCTTTTAGGAACTGCTTTACTTGTTAGTTCTAAGAAACTAAATAGGAATAGTCCTTAAATAAACCCCAAACCTTTCAGCGTTTTTCCTCTGATGGTATATTCTTTAGCTCACAGAACACTGCTATTTTACAATCACACTAAACTGAGCAAAGGGACAGATTTTCCCACAGGCATGAGCTGCTTCACCTCAGACATTGATTTCTCCTGTTTTATTAAATGATTACAGCTTCATGAGCAATAGGCATTCAGAGGCTTTTGCAACTTTGTTTTTTGGAGTTTCTCAGAAAGGAGTGAGCTAATTTCAAGAAGCTAATCTCCAAATCAGCAAGCCTATGACTTAATGCTATTAGAAACACTAGAGCAGCAGCACAAGACTAAAACTATGTTTGAGTTCACTCTCCAGTAACTGCTGTTCTGTTCTCAAATATTTATTAGTACGGCCCATGAGAAAGAAGGAAGCAGGAACTCTTCGACAACTATGAGGCCACAAAATAGTGTTTACTTTTAGTTGCTTGTCCAACATGATGGCAGAAGAGTGACAAAACAGATGTCAAAATCACATCTTATTGAACTAGAAAATGGCAGATGAATGCGGATCTAGAAATACTTTAGACATCATAACAGTTATCCAGCTAGTACGGACATACAAATCCTCGCTTTGCAGCCAAAACCTTGGTCAAACAGTTCAGTGCCTGGTATGAGCAAAGACGGTGAAGCCGATTATCTCCTTAATGCTTTCTCTCCAATTGCAGCCCTTTCATGCTCCACATCTTCCACCTACATTGGCCTTAACAGTTGTGAAATGACAAATCTTGGATTTTCTAGCACATCCCAGTACTTAATGCCAACCCAGGAGTATCTATGGCGACACCAATACCTATCTCTTATTCTTGTTCTAGAAGAAAACATAACTCCAGTTGGCAACAATAGCGGGGGTATAAATAGTGAGTCATGCTGCTGCTTCTTTTTTAAACTATTATTAATCGTGGGAATTCCTGTCAACGAGGAGGTGATCTGTAGTCACCTAACCTACTTTTACTGGTGATTTAAGCAGCCCTCCAAAACGAATGTGTTGCACCACTTAATCAACTCAGGCTCTGCAAGCAGAAGATCCTATTAGAATCCTTAACGCTCTATTACTGGCAATAAAATGCAGTGAGTTGTAAGAAGGCCAATTAACTTTAAATATGACCATTTGGGTTTACCCTTCAATGGATCTTCACAAAGTATCTATCCACCATAAATCTTCAGGAATGCTGAAGAACTATTTATATCATACTGGTGTGTATTTTTATGTCAATGAAATAGGAGGAGAGTCCTACACACTGCAGTGGGAACAGTTAAGTCTGAATCACTGCTTGCAAGATAATATACTTTAAAGAAGCTCAGGCAGGATTAAAAGCAACCCCTGCAAAAAGCCAGAATAGTTCAGTGTTATAGATGTTACATGTGGGATGAAGAAGTGATGCCAGGCCCTAACCCCGGGAAGAGGGACATAAGAGAGCTCTCCCATGCATTTTACGTCAACATATGGGTTGAACTGCAGCACAGCTCCCAGTGAAAGACTTCGGGCTCCATTATCCCCGCGTCTCCATAGGCAACTGTCACTGCAGAGATCTCCGCTGTATGTAAACACTCAAATCCTGCTCAGGCTTTCTGGATATTGCAAATTTTGCCATCAAGGGTCCCGCAACTAATCGGAAACATTAACAAACAAGTCTGCACAAAGGTTTCAATGTACCAAGTACAATTTAAATGCTGTGCAGTTATTGCTGGTATTATGAGATCAATCCCAGGATATATAAACCACATAAAATCATATTACATCAGTTCCTACAGCTACATTTAAAAAAAAAAAAAAGTAGTTGCTACAGATTTTTTTTTTAAATATAACTACATGTGGAAGATTTGGTGCTCTTTCCAAATTCTTGCTGCCTGAATAGGGTTGACATTTTTTAAGTGAGGGAAAAAAAGAAAAAAAATAAAACCCATCATATGAAACATGTTCTCTTGTTTCGTTCTATCAGAAAGAACAGCTAAGGACACCTGCTATATGTAAGAATTCTGTTCAGAAGCCAGAACTAGGTTGGGCATTTTTAAAAAATTAATGCAGAATTCAAACACATGGGCTACATTCTCTACCAAAAGACAATGCAACAAACACAGCAGCACACAACAACCTTTGTCTCTATGTATGTTCACTCATCAGCATGTCTGAACCTGTAAAGGGAAAAGTATACCTCAGAAATTAGGAGATTACTGTTTCTTTGGCTGTTTATCAGCAAATCATCTCTGCTGAGACAACCAGTAGGCCTGATACTGGTGCCAGTTTTCATGATGTGGACACCTGTCTACTAAGAACTGGACTAAGAATATCAGCTAATTTTATACAGATCACTGAACAACAGACAGATGGTAATGACTTCAAGCATTACTAACCGAGGCCAAATTCAAATCTGTCACCTACAGGTATGTAACACCATATCCTGTTAAGCTTTGAGTCATCAACTCTCACCAGCTGAGAAAGAATGGACAACTGCTGGGAAAAAAAAAATGACCCGCTTCACTTTTCAATTCTCACTTCAAGTCCATTTGCAATCGAAATAGTAAAAACAAATTACAATATCTATTATGCTGAGCAATGGAACCTTTAAGGTACGCTTGAGTTCCTAGTAAGAGCAAATAATCATGTAGATATTTTTATTTTCTCTAAAAACAGAAAATTGCCTTTGCTCTTCAAATGTATTCTGTGTTTATTTTCTGACTAAAGTCCTGCATAGACAGGAAATGAAACTCTTCAGAAATGCTGTTCATCAGCTGAACAACACACAGACTAGATGGGGCAGAGAATCCTTCTCCTACCCTTCCTAGGGGAGACAATGGCCAACGTATTTATTTCCACCAAGTATTCAGCTGCACTTCCCCAGTTACGAGATCATTAGAAAGAATACAAAAGGAGGAAGAAGAAAAAAAGGGAAATGAATGGACACAGTCCTGTTCCTTCTGTTCAGGAGTCAGCAGTGTATGTGGCAATTTCCAAAGAGAAAGCCACAGAGCTAATACCAGTAGTTGACAGTGAGATTCAAAATTTATGCCAGGTTCTACCTCACACAAACGAACAGAACTCAAGAAGGGAGAGGGCTCCAGCTTTCACCGGCTGATGGGCAACCACACCACAACGCGCCAGTAACAGGCTGGGGGCGATGCCGGCGGCTTGTGGTCAGTGGGTTTCACAGTCAACCTAAGAACCTTGGGCGGGAGGCAAGTCACACACCACTTTCGTTCTTTGGTCTGGCCATACAACTGGCCATTAAAAGCAAGACACCAGAGATTAGATGTTCTCTGAAAAGCACAATTCATAAAAATTAGCAGCACACAGTGCTGTCACCCTCATCAGCTTCAGTCTCCTCATTCCTTTCTCCATCCCGAAGTCCAGGTTTAAGTGTGATTAGTTACTGCATCATGAAAATTTCAAAGACACCATCACATTTTTTAAAGTTACCATCCAATACAGGTTTGAATCAGCTCTTGCAGGCCCTTGCTAACGTCAAGAGTTGCTCAGGCAAAGTCTGAAACCATGCAAGGGTTTAAAATGGCAAATCAGACGCAGGCCCTTTACTTCAAGTGAATAATGCTCCTTTCAAAGACTTTGGACTTCTACTGTCACTTTGAAACTAATCACCAGAAAAGTAATAAGGTGATTTTCAGAGAAAATACAGCTTGTGTAACTTTCTATAGTTTTTCTTCATGTAATACACAAATTTTTTAAAAGCAGATGAAAACTGGAGACAGGGTTTCGCTAGAAATGCTTTTACTTCAAACTTTTACTGCTGAATCAAAATAGTACTATGGTAGTACTCTTGAAGATTTCCAGCAGATGACGATTTTAATTAATGACACTACAAGCAGCTTCTGGAAAAACATTGTTTTTATAGAGTGGTTTTGACCAGGAAACCCGCTTGGACTATAAATTGCATGCTGAAATTCAGGATAATGATATAAGAGAGCATAGAGTGAAGGGAATGAACTAACTTCATTTCCATCACACTATTTTCAAACATCATACAGCATTACTTTACTCATTAGTCCCTAAATACCTTCCATCTACTCAAATTCAAAATGCTTATGCATTTAAAGTCTTCCTGACAGCAGTTGCAGTTTTTTTCCTTTCCTACATGAAACTGCCCATTCTGCTTTACTTCATTCAATTTCTAGGTGACATTTCTTTGCTTCTCTCTTTAAATTCTCCCCTCTGCCCCAACTTAATGGGAACTTTCACTGAAACGGTCGTTAGTAACCTTTTTAATAAACTCTTCTGGTTTTGTTTATCACACTACCAAGCCTCACAGTGCCTAGTAAGGTGACAGCAACTTTTTAAGTTTATTAAATTCATTAAATGAAGTGAATTTATAATGCAAGGTGTCAAACCAATGACATGGGGAACTTCATTCTGCTATTAACCCTCAACATATGCCATGCTCCTGCATTAGTACTCCCAAGAGAAGCTTCCACATACTCCGCTGGGGTTCACAACTCTCCCGGGAGACCACGTCCAAATTTTAAGCGTGCTGAAGCAATTTAACTCCTCCTCCTCCATAACTACCAAAAATTTTGCAAATTAATGATAGTATGGAGAATTTTGATCCAGTTGTAGAAAATTTCCAAAATCAAACATTTTCTACTTCGCTCTGCACGTGAATTATCTTCATGTATTTTTATTTGTGCTAACTCTGGAGTATGCCAGCAAAATTCAGAATTTGGCTACCTCCCCAAGTCTGATTTTAAACATAATTTGTGCCAGAATTAGAAATATTTTCATCAATTTGAAGTTTAAAATCAGCATCAGTTAGTCCTCTGTGAGGCCTTTTGTTCTTAAAATAAAACCTTCGTTTCATTTCAGGCCATGTGAAAACTAGATAGTGAATCAGCTTCAAGAAGAAAACAAAAATAAGTATTCCACTGTTCATCAGAAAGTGATGTAGCTTTAACATTACCAAAACACACTATACTTTCCATCTCTAAATATTCCCATCCCCTCTGACATTTTGTTTGCAAGGCTATAAACTAGCGAGTGACCCACTTTTAAGACACAAATCCCATTTGTCATAAAGATTTATCAGAAAAAAAAATCCCAAAATATAGGTAAAATTTGATGTTGACAATCTGCATTTCAATAAATAGTCTGTAGTTATTACTCTGAGCAATGACAAAAAGTGAAATCTGATCAATTACAGAAATTTCTTTCTTTGGTTGGTTTTGTTGTTTGAATTTTTTTTTTTTTATCCAAAGTTTTTCTTCTCAAATCAGGTGTAGATAATTTTCACTGTAAGGAGCTAGGGAGGCAAGCATAATTTTTAAAAACGAAGCATTTTTCCCCCTTGTTTCACTTAAAAGTTCAAAACTCAGAGATGAGTGGTTTAAATATAAACAATAGAGATGGTTATGAGGAAGGAAGAAGCGAAATAATATCCATTTTCTGAAATATTGACCCAGAAGTGTTTTTTCCTCCCTCTGTCTTCAATATTGCCAATAAGAAAGTTCAAGAAGATGCAATGAACTTTTTCTCCTTGATTGCGTTTTGCTGAAAGTCTGCCACACTTACAGGGGAAAAATATCTACTCTTGCAAAACATCCTGCGAAGGACAACTGTATTAAAATAAAAATCAACATATATTACATATTTAGTAGTTGTTTAATTTTGGAAATCTGATAATGCTCATAAAGCATCTTTGCTAGATGACTAATTAGTTGGCATTCAACCTAAAATGATGCCAAACTTAGCACATCTCTTGTACGCGTGCAGAAGTGTCTGTAACCTCTCCGCAAAGACTAAATTGCAAAAGGCTATCAGTTCCCAATGACTCCTCCGGGTGTTAACAAATTTAGCTTCCTTCTCACTTAATGTGTAAGCTAACTTAAGAAGGCCTCATTTATTCCATACACTCAAAATAATAAAGAGTGGTCCACGGTGCCAGGTGCTGTCCTTTAACAATCACGATCATGCATGTGAGCACTGCATATGGCGTGTGGGGAATGTGCTGGCATACATGTCAGTATGGATGGATCACATGTATGGAGAAGGTACTTTCAGAGGAGGAAGAAAGTATTTCGCAACATAAACCTACGCAAGGATCTCATTCAATCCTGTATTGGAAGCAGCCTATAAAAACCTCGTTACAGCTCTGAGCATCATAAAAAGGGCTATAGCATTTATTTATAAATATTTTTAGGGGTTTTTTTTTCACTTTCAAATTTGCATTTTTAATATCTTCATTCCAGATTACAAAATAAACTTTTATTTTGCCTGGATCTTAATGATTTTTCATTCCAAGTCCCTACACAAAACCATCAAAATCATAAAGAACAGCAAGTCTGGCTGCTTCTTCAGCATCACAAAACTGCATCTTAACAGCCTAAGGAAAGGAAGAGGCCCAAAACCCCAACATGCAGAGCACAGGTGAAGGCAAATTTGAAACTCTGCCACATCTAATTCCTATACAGCAATTAAGTCTACCACTTCTAAATCAAAGCTGGAATTTCAGCAACTGTGGCAAAGAGCTGGCATGCTCAGGCACCTGAGCTCTGGTTTTCCCTAACTAGTGGGACACAATCCATCAGACCTAACCTCCTAGGCTGGTAAAAGTACACTTCCTTCTATTAGGACCCGATCGCGGCATTTACGGGTCAGAAACTGCCAAGAACGAGAAAAATCTGGGTATTAGACAGGTCCCTCCATCCCCATCAAGCCAACGCACACCGGCTCCAGGGCTTATTTTTCCTCCAGCGCAGCAGCGGCAGCCCGAGCCCGGGATGTGGGCAGAGCAGCAAAGCGGGGGCTGAGCCCAGGACCGCCCCAGCGGGGCCCCCACGGCCGGGACTGCGCAGCACCCCCCGGGCTTTCGGGCCAGGCACTGCCTCGCTGCCGGCCCTTTCCGGAGGGTTCGGACCCCGGAGCAGGGAGTGGGGACACACCCCCGCGTTTTCGGTCAGTAACGGGTCGGTCCGAGCGGTGAGCGCTGCGTCCCCCGCCCCTGCCCAGCGACCCCCCGCCCGCCGCCGGCACCGCGCCGCCACCGTACCCCCAAATCCCGGTCGCAGCCGGTTGTCATAGCCATCCAGGAGGCTGTTCAGGATGCTGGTGAAATTCTCCGGCCACAATTTCTCCTCTTTTTTGATCTGCCCTGGCGGCCCG
>VZTA01020389.1:168231-185006 GCA_013398855.1 Mohoua ochrocephala
GGAGGTGGGGTGACGGTGCGGGAAGGGAGGCTGGGGGCGTCGCGGGGGTGACCGCGGTGGCGGAGTCTTCGCTCGTCCCGACCGCCTCTGCTCCCCACGAGGGGAACAAAACCGAGAGCGGGGGCGGGCGGGGGCGATTAATTCCCCAGCGAGGAGGGTTTGGGAGCAGGAGGGTCTCTCTCCGCTCCAGCAGGAGAGGAGCTGGCAGGAGAGAGGGAAGAAGAGGAGGTGAAGGAAAGCTTTGACTTCAAGGTTAAAACAGAGCGCACCCAAAACAGATGGAAGCGAGTGGGTTATCCCAGGTTTCTAAAAAATGCCAGAATAAGGGAATCGTTTCACATTATATCTGGTGGGTTTTTCTTTTTTCTTTTCTTATCATTCCTATAATTAGGAAACATGATTTGGTGACCCAAAAAATTTCCATTATGCAAGGTCCAAGGGATTCTGAAGAATTACAGTAAAATCCACTCAGAGGTGGTGTTAGTCTGTCACAGGCTGTTGGGATGGTTGGATGGAGAGGGGAGGACAGGGGGAAAGGAGGAGAACGGGGGGTGTTCCACACACAGTAAGTGTTGGCAAGAAACAACTTGTTCTTCTGATCAAGTGTGCTGCAGAGACAATTGTTGAAGTTTGAAAATCAGTGTGCATGTCAATTTTAATGAGGATGGTGAAATTCATCATGCACATAGGGCAGGTATTGTAATTGACTCCAAGACTACAGTAATGTCAATGCCGACAGTAAAAAGGTCTTTATTCATTACTTACTACGGTATCTTTTAGCACTGAAATGCCTGATTATCTTCAAAACTACTGTACACTTGAAATCTTCCTGATTGTACTTCAGAGCTTGTTCCAGCAAGGGTGCCCTTTGCTGATTCGTTTGAAAAACAATTAAAGCTGTGCTTCAAATCCATTTAGCCTGCTGACGCTGTTTATCTTTCAAAAAACTCTGTCTAGGCAGTCAGTTCTGCTTCCAATTTTAAAAGCCCTATTTAGGCCTCTGCAGATTACTAGTCTGCTTCCTGAGATTTTGACAAGGATCCTCATCTCCTGACTGCTTTACAGGATCCTGATCTGACTGCCTTAGTGAAATGACAAATGTGCTGCCAAAACCTCACTGAGTGGGGCAGCCTGCCTATGGACAGCGCACACGCTCTGTGCAGTATTTACAAACCTGGACAACACAGACGGTAGGATGTCACGCCAAGGTCACTTCGGCTCTTGTGATGAGGCTCTGGGAGCAGCCTGTTTAACTCCACACACAGGTGAAAACCAGCACGACAGCCAGAGTCCACTGCTCTGGCTCCATTAGCAATGTGATCAGGAACAACAGAAGGATGGATGCACAGCTCTTCAGAAGTCTAATTTCACCAGCATCAGACAAGTTTCTCTGGGCATCAGCCACTTGGGATCTTCTATAAAGTGTTGTGGTTTGTTTCTCCGGACCAATCTTCTGCTCTAGCGTGGACTATGCCAGGGGGATACTTAGAACTGGCCTCCACTAAAGAGAGTGTCTAGTTTTATTCCCTTGCAGTAAAAAGTAATCCTTTATTGCAGAATATTGAAAATATTTCCTAGCGAGATTATCTTGTATAGGAATACCTCAATAAAATGTTGCTGGCAGAAGCAAAACTCAAAAAACGTGAGGGCAACAGAGGGTAGTTGAGAACTGGGCAGAATCCTGCTGGCTAGTCGCAAACTTGGAGCAAAACACGGCTCTACGGCACTGTCACTTACTGCAGCTGCTGAGGAAGAAAACAAACACCCAGGCAGAGCTGGGGGACACCCTTGGCTTTAGATCGTTTTGATACCTTCTGGATATGTATAGACACCTGCGTGAACTGAAATAGAAAAATCGAGTGGTATTCACCAGTAATGATCTCACCACATGAATGTCGTGAGAAATGCTATCATACAACCCCCTCTCAAATCCATGCCTGGAGTCAGTAGTTCTGCTACAGCTAGAAATTAAAGAAACTCCCCCTTGCATCAAATCTAGGAACTGAGCTGGTCTTTGAATGATTTCCAAGTTCTTTAGAACAAAGAACAATTTTTTTGATACCTTTTCTCTCTTCAGTACAGGTACTTCAGTAAAGTAGCTGAAGTAACGTTCAGTAAAGGTAACGTCGGGTTACGAGAGTTGTGGACATGCCATGCAAGGGCAAGAAATACTCATGGCTTCTAAAAAGATGCCCATGTTGTTTTTTCTAAGAAAACGTAGACACAGTGCCCTCCTGTCACACCAAGCCTGCCTCAGGCTGTATGGATGTAATATTCAGGTGCTATGTGAGTGCATTTACTCACTACAAATGCTAAAACTAAATGAAAATTCACTTTCTCTAAATCTAGAAAATTAATCCTAGAACAAATCAAATTTATCAGTGTTAACATCTCCCTTAAATCCAGCAAGGACTATCGAGAAATCAGTAAGATTAATACTAAAACCAGACTGTTGTCCTTGATATCTGAAAAATTGTATCATTTGTAGATTGATGAAGCTTTTACAAAACTAGACTTGAAAGAAACATAAAGCAGTTCAAAATAACAGTAAACAGTACTGTAAGCCACGTATAGCACCTCTGAGTATTTATTACTTCTGATACGTGCATTGCCCTGCTCAATTTCAATGTTTCCTGAATTACAACTTTAGAGCTATTCTAGGGGTTTTTTGGTAAAGTATTTGTAGCATAGACACACAGAAGCTCTGGAGGTGCTTCTTTGTCACCAGCAGATGTATGCTGTTTTGAAAAGCACTGCTTCAAATGGTCTTTGATCTCTTCACAGAATATCTGGGTTATATCATCTCTCTAAAAGAACTTGATGACTCCAAGAAGGTTTTGGTGGTCACAGGCTGGATCGATGGTCCCCAAAAGTGTTTGCTGAATTCAGTATTTTCCCAGCTTCTCCAGCTTTTACCACCAATTCTTCCAAGATTTCTCTGAAGAAATCTCACCCATCGGGGACTATTGTAAGAAGGGGACTATTTTTGCCAGGCTCCATATGCTCAGAAAGCACTTGAATTTCTTAAATAGATTTTTTTTTACTGTCCCTATACTGATGTATCCTACTAATGATTTTTGATGAAACAGACAGTCTGGCCAAGCCTCAAAAGCAGGTTTATCCAAAGTTACGGATCTTCAAGTACAGCTGAATCATTTTTTATTTGTCACAACACAGAGAAGCAGAAAATTTTCTCATCGCTCTTCCCATTTCTACTTTACCATCAGATCAACTGTAAAGAAAAAGGAAGTCAGTTCTTTTCTTGTGTTAGTCATTATCTAACCTTTACGGGTTTGTATTTTTTTGGTTTGGCTTTTTTTTTTCCTTTTGTAAACTACAGGCTCTACCAACACTACAGGTTATATAGGTAAATGATAAGTTCCATCCTTTCCCCCAGCAGATTTAAGTATTCAGCTGATTTTTACCTGATTTAGTTTTGGCATCAAATTCATGAAGACAGGCAAGCTACTATTGAAAAGACTGTGAAAATCTTTAAAGCCCAGCTACATGTTGCATAGTTAAAAACCTCTAACTCTTAGAAAAGAGAAGACAAAACTGGGATCACTGCCAAGCATCTCAATGTTTCTTTATCTCAATAGCTAAGTCATTGATTTCTTGGATTTTTTAGTTTCTCTCCATATCAATAGAGTATCTTACAGTCTTGAACAAACAACTTGTCTTCACATACATCCTTTTTAAAAAATCAGGGGTTGAGTATCCATTCTTTGGAAAATGCACAGCCAGATCCCATTCTTGGTAGATGACCAAGAAAAGATACGGATACCTTTACTGTACTCACAAAAGTGTCTTTCATTCCCTTCTTCTCGAACATCCGCACTGATTAAAGAGATCGTGGAAACCTACATGTGTTGGCTTTATCAAAACTTTGATCTAGAGTTCAGGGGAAGTCTGTGCTACCTGTTCAGGGAAGAGTTTTCAATCAGTGGGGATACCAGGATACTGTGGGCCTTGACTCTACCTCTAGTGATGTGCTTACGTTTAAGGAATGTGGATGTGGTGCCTATTGATTGAAACTTAAGTTCTGCTCTGGGAACAGTAAGAGAGATGCATAAGCTCTTTCTGGCTCTTCTTCCAGTTCCAGCTTTCCCAGTAGTTCCCTTTCCTGATGTAGCTCTAGAAGTTTTCATTCCAGGTTCTTCTTTCAGTATCTGATCACAAATTTTTTACCTATGCACTTCCCTCTCTAAAGAACTTACAGTCTAGATAAACAAGACTAAGTAAGGACTGGATACATGAAAGTACTATTATTTCTGTTTTGCTGGGAGTAGAGATACAAAAAGCCTAAGTGGCAATGCGTTTCGCCATGTATGAAATGTAACTGCTTCCCATACAAGAAATTTGCAGCAGAACAGGAGCTTAATTCCAGTCTGCTGTGTCCCAGGTCAGTTTTCTAGTCACCTCCTCATCTGTCTTTTCAGAGCACAGCATAAGCTCTATGTAAAACTGAATGTTCAGCTGGCCCAGCTTTGCTTCACTTCCATGGCCAGAACTCCTACGAAACTGCAGGAGCTGATGCCGACATGCATTTAGCTGTGTATTTTTTCCTCTGACATATGGTATTTACAAGACTGCTCTACAGTACCATGGTTATTTTAACACACATGTCCTTGATTGCTTGGAATAAGACTAGAAAATCCTTTGAATACCAAATATATATATACACACACACACATGCATATATTGCTATTACTGATTGCAAGAAGATTTATATGGATTCTAGTGATTGACACATGGATGTTTAAGGAGGTAAACTGTGAGCTTCATATTTAAGGGGACCTCTACTCTACACACTGCAATGGAAATGTGTTTGTGGAAGCACTCACTGTAGGAACTGCAATTTGGGGCAAAAAGTGTTGTCACCAAGAAAACTCTAGAGGATTCACGTGCCTTCATCTCTTCTTTCTCATCTGACCCTAATACTTCCCTGGCACACACACTCATATAATTTGGCATGTCACTGACCCATGTCACATCTGCAGCCAGGGCCGTCAGGACAAGTCACAGTCATGTCCTCAGTGGCAAAGTGGAGAATCAAGCAGATCTCCTGATTTCTATCTCTAAAATGGGCATCCCCGGAAAAATAAGATAAGAAAAACCTTTTCATGCAGGGAGGTATGCAGATTTTACTAATAGCAATACAAATATGTCTCTCTTTCATCCAGGTGAAGGACATGGCAGCCAGGGTTGTGGAGAGGAATCTGGGAAGCCACTGCCCTCTATCCTGCCTTTCCCTGTCAGGGCTCCTACATTTAATGCAAAATGTGTCAAAAATTTTGGTTGCCACGAGCAACAGTTGCAAACTTGCTGCAGCATTCAGAAGTGACAGGCAGGGCAGAGAGGGGCAGGGGGCTGAGGCAGGGGGAGTTTGTGGGGGCTGCCATAGCTCAGAAGGAGAAGGGAGGAAGGCTGGATGTTGCCACTTGCAGTCTCCTTCAGATTCCTGCTTTCAGGCAGAGCCTGCTGCTCTGCCTACTGGTTTTAAGACAGCTGCATCCTGCCGCTGGAAACTGCTCCCTGCTTGAGGGAACAAGAGAGAAGATGCCCCAACAAACTGCCTTCCTGGAAGGCTTCATTGTTCCCAGTCATTACATGTCTACTAAGTACGTGAGTCATGGGCAGATACCTGGAGAATGACTTAAATATTCCATGGAATCCACAGGTCTGGCCCTTGACTCACAGTGAAGCCACTGGCAGCAGCTGTAATGATTTTCTTCCTGCCTTCCTGGTGCTTGGCTTGCACCAAAGGAGGAGCAGCCTCATTTTTCTTTAAAAGGAAGAAAGGAAAGAGTTGCAAAGTCTCTGGATTGTACGATGCCAGGAAAAACCTGAAAATTTGACCTAGATGGTTTACAAGGTACTTAATAAAGAACCCAAAATCCTGCAGGCAGGTAAGTAAAACTTAGACTTCTGAATCTCATGAGCCCTGTGGGGCTGATTTCTGGTTCTCAAAAGTCTGGTGCTAGCAGTACTTAAGAGGCTCTGCTTATGCTGGTCTTCCCTCACGTTGCCATGCTGTGGGGTTGGCGAGCTGTGCTCAACACCACCTCTTCACTGACAGTGATGTTCAGCTAAGAACTTTGCTTTGGTTTGGTTCACTTCTCAACACTGCTCTCTTTGCTGATACCAAGCACACACAGCAACAGAGACTTTCCTTCCTACCTTGAAAGAGGTACATCCTTCATGACACTTGGAGAAATATAATGGCAGCAGAAGCAAGGAATACAGTCACTTAAAGGTGTTCTGCATCTACCTTCTAACAAGAGATAGCTCATATAGTGGTACACCAAATATAGTCAAAACCTTTCTTATAATGAGAACATTTTAGAACTAAATAATAATATCAGCATTTGTGCATTAGGTAGAGAATATTCCCTTTCACATATTTTAGTATAAATTCAAACAGAATGATTGGGGGGTTTATGCAAATAGAGCTGCCAAGCAGACTAGCCCAGAGGTAAACAGCTGAGTAAACTGGTGTTTAGACCTGTAAGCTCTGCTTGTAAAAGCAAAATTTGCCACTGTGGTAATACACTAAATCTACAAAAGACACACAACTAGTCTGCTCTTCATTACCATCTGGTGGTTGTTGCATGGAGTGGCATTACTCACGTCTCAAAGTTACTGAGGAAAAATTTCATATCCTCAGAAAGGAAAGGCCACTGTAGCAGCATTGGGCAGCACGAGGGGGCTGGTTTTGTCTTATAGGCATCAATACAAAGGCATCAGGCAAAGAAAACACAGTAAACATGAGCTGGTAGAAAAGAGAAAAAATTAAGAAGTCCTTCTCTCAAGTAATTTGAGGCGTACCTGAGTATCATTTGCAAGGAGCTGAGAACTGCTTGGGAAGCATTGTGTGCTGTTCCCTCCCGCTGGCAGCAATGGCAGCTGAGACCATTTGACAAGATAAGGTATGTGTTAGCCACTTTCCATAACTAGTTCCCAGACGTTCACTACTCACCCGGAGAGGTATTTCACAGTGGTAGCCTAGCAGGAGGCCCATGTCCTCAGTGGTAAGCAATCGGAAGCCAATTCCATTCTACAGGTATACGGGTAGCTAGCTCATCTCTTGCACAGTGAATAGTCTCTGTGTCTATCCACTGTATAGTCCCTACCTCTTCCCCTTCCCACACAACGATTCCACTGAAGGGAAATTGCAGCATGGTTCAGCTTGGAAGTGACTTTTAGAAGCCATTGGTCCAAACTGCTCAAAGCACAGCCAGCCTCAAAGTTAGACCAGGTAGGTCCAGGGCCTCTGAGGAGATCCTCACCCTTCAATCTTCTTGGAGTATTTCTTGTGAAGGGAGGGTAGTCTGCTCTTACACGGAGTGAAAGAAGTACAATAACTGACAAAGTGCAATACCCTTTTGCTTTTACCCAAGTGTGTGAATCAACAGGTAATTGATGTGCAGTGACAAGTCCACTCCAAGTAGCTTCAACAGTACAAATATAAACTCCTGGACACAGTCACAGTGTGTGCTAGTTTGTGTACACCATGGGATTGATCCAGTGCAGCTGCAGCATTTCATCTCTTATGTACTAGATTGAATTTTTCAAGAACAGCATGAAAAAAAATTCATTATTATAAAATTCACAGGGCATAATGCACTTAAAAACAGAAATAGTTTTATATCTCAGTTGCTTTTTACCTTTAAAGATGCACTCTTCAGATCCTTTCCCAGTTCTGCCACTGATTTCTGTGACCTTGGATAAGTCATTTAGGCCAAATCTTCTAAATAGTGGAGCTCATTCTACATGCATCAATTTATACATAAGACTGACACAGACCTTGTGGAGGTCAAATACCCAAATCTGCATTTAAAATTTTGATCTCCAGACCTCCATGTCTGAATTTCCTGTTCTTTAAATTTTAGAAAGGACTCCATATAGTGCAGGGATACTTGAAGGCATTAATTAGTTCAAATGCACACAGTGATTTAAAAATGTAAAGTACAGAAATACTAAGTATTATTATCAAATAGGTCAGTATTTAACCAATACCTATGTCCTTAGTCGTTTAGACATTTTGTCAACTCTGTGTCTCATTTCAGATGTTTAATACATAATCAGCTTTCTAAATATTTCTCTGCTGGACACATATCAGAGTTCATGAGATTAACGCTCTCTGAGAAATATCCTGTCTTCGTGAGCAGGCCTCCACCATCACCTCCCTCACCTTTTAGCCCACTTAGACGTGAGAAATGAAGACTTCCACTGCTGATGGTGAAAATGAGTGGGTGGAAAATCCAAGGGACTAAAAGGAAGCTGAATATTTAACAGACAAATACACAGTTCCAGGAGGCAGACTTCACAAGATGAATGGTTTTAAGAGGACGGATAAGGTGCCTTCGCTGTCTTATTAACCCAAAGCAATACATGATCTTTTCCCTACCCAAAATGAAGAAGTAAAAATCTACCCTGACTTATGTATGATTTAGATACTAGGGTCATTTAGGTCCTGTTCCAAAACTCACTGAAGTAAACAAAAACCCTGCCACTCACACTGGCGATTCCGGACCGGAACAAGACAGCATTTTTCATTATAAGTTCCTAATTTACTATGCTGTTGGGTTTTTCTCTTTATTTAAAATAGTTTGTTTTCTTATAGCCTCATTATTGTTGTTTTTATCCTCTTAAATTTTCTAATTCTTCAGTTCCCTATCTGACTACAGGCAGACAACATTTTGCTTTCTCAAAGTGAGGTGAAAAGGAATTTGACTTGTCTGCCACTCATATGGCCTAGCGCCTCTCACTGAAACACATTTTGCAGATTTTCTGAAATTAAAACCTTGATAATTTCCAGAGCTGAAGTAAAAAATAAGCCTTAATATACCAGATGAAGGGAGAGAAACTCTCTGAATCAAAGAACAAGTCACTTAAGGAGACACTTATTAAGACAAAGGAAGACACAACAAAGAAGTTGAGAATATGAGAAGTCAACTCATGCAAAGGATTTCAAAATCATCCCTTACAGTAGGAAGAGATGAGAGAGAAAGTTTTCCAAATTATAAAGTTAATATATTGATATTTGTTCTTTTGTCCTCTTCTGCACAGAAAAACTAAATCTTCTTTCAACCTCTATTCACTTCTGTCCCAAAACAGTACTAAAAACTATCTGAAGCTAATATTGGCATCACACAAATGCTTGATGCTGCTCAAGAGAAGCTCAAGGGAACAAGAGGATGCTCCTGCATCCCTTATCTCACCTTTTACTGCTTCCTGAGCTTTAACATTCTGCTGATTGCCCTAAAAGAGAACTCACGATGGTTTTGCCCTCTGAGGTGGGTTTGAAGGCAGCCATCAAGAGTTCAGTCTTTTCCAAACTGCAAGGACAGTGAATGAAGCAATGCCCCACACTGTTGAACCATCCCTCCTGAACACTTCTTCTCAGTGCAGTTATCCATGGGAGCATCCTTGTGCCCCTGTGCCCTCCACTGCGGCAGTGGGAAGAGATACAAACAGGGGCTAAAAAAAACTAGTAGCATCCCAGTTCTGTGATCTACCTGAGGAACATCTTCACCAGTTCTCTGTCTTTGTGTTCAATTTCTTTTTTCTTCAAATTCTTAACTTAGCACTTATTTTAGCCTTTATTTTAAGGTTCTTTTTCAACTAGCTAAAAGCAGCAAAAATGACAGGGCGCAATCCATTTCTCAGTTTATGGACCGCTTCCAGTGACTGCTGCCAGCCCACACAACATATATAAATTGTGGATTTTAGGCCTGCACCCCCTACATCACTTAAAGAGATAAGTAAAATTACTTGTTGTCTTACACTTCCCTGATGACAAAGTGACTCCCAGCAGAAGAGATTCACATGTGCTCTTTATTTCAGCAAGCCAGAAGCATCTATCTCACTCTTCAAATGTGCTTCTGAGACAAGAAAGGAGTGTGCAAGCAGCTGTTGTGTAGGACTATTGCATTTGTTAAAATCGTGCCCACTTTGTTTTCTCCTAGCGTAGGTATGACTGTGCATGGTGATACCTAATGCTGTCATTTTCATGGCTGTAAGTTGACAACAGAATTCCAGGGGAATTTGCCATCATCAAAGAAAACAGCTTGTAAGTTTTCAGTCTGGCAGGTTTTATTGTTATATTTTGCTCTTTCCATAAAACTCACTCTTAAACGTGAGAGGTGACATATTTTGTAAACATATTCTTGAAAGACAATGCAAATTGTTCTTATTGTCTCCTCCATCTTTGGAAGCAGCAGATGACCTTGATAATGAGTAGAAATATAAAATGCCTACCTTTCATGAGGCAGGTGAAACAGCAAGATAAAGCACTATTTCTATTTGTGATGCCCATTCTTGGCTCTGTTCTGGCTTTTACTTTTTAGAGTTTTACCATATATAGGCACAACCTCTTAAAAAAAAAGTACTATAAAATCTCAACCAAAATGTCTGTTTCCTTTCTTACTGAACTTGGCTGTTTGAGGAGTATGTGATTTGGAGTCTGGGTCTTCAGTGCACCAAGAATGCTTTTGGGTAGATTTAATTCTAAAACTGGAAGTGGTGGCCAATAGAAAAGGCCTGTGTTCAGCACCAGTTTTCATCACAAATCAGATTTAAGTCAAAACCCCAAAACTTCTAACGTAAAACTACTTTTGAGGAAAAACCAGCTAGGATCTTCAGTCTTCTCAGCAATGTAACACGCCAAATAAGCAGAGGCTACTGGAGACTAAAAAGGAACTGAAACAACACTTTCTATGGAAGAATTGTAAACCAGAAGTAGAGGCAGAAAGCAATGTTACCACCCTTTAGATCCACAAGATCACAAAATACTTGAAATTGGAAGGGGAAGTTGTGTAGCCTACCTCCTGCTCAGCTGCAGAGCCAAGCTCAGTTTCTGCTCTGAGATGCACTAACCTCAAAGATAGACCAGGTTGCTCAGGAGTATCTTTTAATTCAAAATTTCTTGAGAGTGTATAATGCAAAAATGTGTATTTCATTTTGATCCAGTTTTTACTTTGTTCTTCCTGAGAAAGGAACTGTCTGAGCTACACACTTATGGAAGATATCTTCAGAGAAATTGCATATGTGACTAAATTCAGCCATTCTATCTCCTTACTGCTATAAGCAAACAAGCTAGGCTGTTATTTACATGACTCACATTCACAAGCGTATGTAGTGAGTGCATCACATCACTGAAATGGGACAAAGAGACACATTGCATTCTAGTGGCTCTGTGTGGTAAAATACTTGTGAGTATGAGAATACTACTCATAAAACCTGATAATTTAAGCAGGGATTTGCAGTGAGCTGCTTCAGAAAACAATCAAAAGGCAAAGCTGGGTAAAATTAATCCATTTATCAGAAAAATAATTTCTGAGCCATTCCACTAACAGTGTTTCATTTCTTATGCTAAAAAAAACCCCCTGTACAAATCAAGACAGGAGCAGGCCTAAAAAGCACAGAAGCAAAAGTTCTCAATCCTACAAAGGTATAAGCATCTTGCCACAGTATGCATCAGCTTCTTAAAATCAAGGGAGCTGCTTGTAATCAAAAGGTATACACATGCTCAGTTCCTACAGGATGAAACATCAGGTGTTAACTCTTTCTCTCCTGCTTCTGACATACTGCCACTACTGACAAACCTCATTTTTAGGAGCTGTATAAAAGGAAGCATCTGAAGTACCTTTTAAGAGAAATCAAAATAATATCATGCTTCATATGTCTCTGTTCTCTAAATACCTCCTTAAAACCAGCTTCTGTGGGGCTGCCACCAACTGCCTTCCTTTTCCGACAACGCTTAAGATGACTGGCTCCTTGTCGTTAATATGTCCATTAAACTATACAAATGCATACAGACTAACTGCTGCCTTCACCTTCTTCATGTCTGTCTGAACACTTGTGGCTTGTCTTCCTAACTCATCCTGAATGGTTTGTTCTCTGAAGCCAAGATTGTCTTTTTTGATAATCTCTATAGCAACTGGCACAAAGACCTCAATCTTTAGCCCCTACTACTTCTCTTGAGCCAGTATCAGAGGCAGAAGGAGCTTCTGAATCTCTCACAGGTGGGATGAAGGACTTGGAAGGTCAGCAAGGTTGCTTCCCGTAGGCAGTGAGGAGGGAGGGCAAAGAAAATGTACTGCTGTAGGGTTTTCTGTCATTAGGGATGCAGTGCTGGGCACGCGCATCCTGAGAGGAAGCAGATTCTGTGAATTTAAGAATGGATGTTGGATGGTGGTCTAGACACAAGGCTGGGAAATCTAAAAAGGGGTTTCAAATGAGTGGTACAGATGTTTATCTGACACGATTAAAGACTCACTAAATTATTCTGGCTATAGATATTACTGGACAAAATCCTATAGCTCATATATTCTCCTCTCGTTTTGACTGTTAAAGGTGAGTAACTTTGATTCACAGTTTTGATATTTACTATTAATTCCTTAAAATAACTGCCCTAAGCATTTTACAGTCTTTTAAAACAAAGTAGAACCTGCGCTAGAAAGATCTTAATTGATCTTTACAGTGTATAAAAAGAGGGATGAAAATGGAGCACAAAGCGGATATGCACCTTTTCTTTCCTGAGGTAAGAGTGAAGGCCAACTGAAAGACCTAAAGGAAAGGGAAATGAGTGTGAGGATGAGGTGGTCTCCTCGGTGTGTGGCAGCGTCACACTCTCTGCAGATCCCAGGATAAAGCGCGAGTTCAGCATGTCAGTCCTCAGCTCCTCTCGATTGTTTGCGCAGCTTTGCTGCTGCACTGAAATCCCCAAGGCACACTAAAAGTACTTCCAGCTCGCAGCTCTCTGTCATTTGAGAAGATGGCTCACAAGCTCTATTTGACTCAAGGGATTACTGTAGGTATAAAACAACAATAGCGCTATCACTAAGCAGATGAAATAAGTGACCTATTTCGTTACCTGCCTCTTTATGTATAAATATGAACGAGGTTTGTTTTTTACCTGCACAGGTAGTCATTTCACAATTCCAAGGTTCCACTTCATAGTTTTCAAACCATTCAGATTAATTGTTTTAAAAATTGATCTAAAATTTTGAATATATATTATTGGTATGATTACTCCAAAATGTCACCTGCTGAGTGCCAGGTAAAAAAAAAAAATGTACCCATCCTAATTCTCATTTTTTCTTTTAGCTGTGTATGTAGTATGAAAAATCCACACAGCAGTTCCAGTTGGACACTTAGATTAGGAGTCTCCTGGGTCTTCAAGTCCCTGTTTGCAGTTTCTCAAATGTCAGTATCACAAATATTAACATTTTCAGTCATCACATCCACATACAAAGACTACAGTATGAGGGACACAGCTCCCCTACTCTGTTTTGAGCAGAAGCACAGACACCTATATTCATTCTACATTTAAGAAGGCACAAAATATCACTAGAGAGAGATTGCATAGTCATCATTTTTGCATTTTCCCCCTTTGTGTCTTTAAAACTTGTGGTCTTCCCGCCTACAGATCTGATCCAGTGGGACACAGAAAGAATTTCCCTTTTTTTCAGTGATCTTGCATTTTTTCTATTAGCCAACATTATTTGAGCAGGACATTATCTTTGTATGGTGTGCACTTTCTGATGCCAAATTAATATGAGCAGTGCACAAAATGTATTTAATAAACTGGAAACATTCATTTGTGTAAGAAAAAAGATTCCCTCCTGAAAGTTTAAACATAATAAAAGTCAAAAATGAACATGCATTTGGCCCAGGATAGTTTCTGATCATGATTTATGATTATATTATTTATATTGCTTCTAGTAAGCATTTGACATGCCTCAGAATATTAAAAAAAAAGTCAGGTTAATATTTTAAAACTAGTGGATTTCCATTGGTTTAGTTTATTAGTGCTTACATATGTTTAACAAACATAAAACTATTCCCCACTCAAAAGGTCTGCCTTCTCTAACATAGGCCAGAATATGTATATTTTTTAAATCTTATTTACAAGCTATATACCTATCTCATAGACCCTATATATACTAAACCCAAGATAGAAATGATTGGGAAGGAATTTGGCACTATCATTAGCAATGGTTTCAAGAAAACTTATTGAATAACAAGTATGAGAAAATAACCGTAAGAAAAATCTATAAGAGCAGAAAGTGAAGCCACCACAGGTGTTTGAAAACCAAACCGGGTTTGGTACAACGGGGTTACCCAGCTCCTACGGGCTGTGAGCTGGCTGCATCCCACCTCAGCACGCTGCTGGTGTCACTACATAGCACACATGGCTCAGAGTGGCAGTTCTGCCATGGGAGCTCATTTCACTGGCAGAGTGGACAGGAAAGGCAGTGGCAATAGAAATATTTAATGGTTTCTGTCAAGGGAGACACTTCCATGCAGAGGATGTGCACTTTTCTTGGGATAGGAGCTTTGTTATCTCCAGTCTTATTAAAAACCACAGATTTACAACTGAATATCTCAGAGGTGAGAGATAATTAAAATATTGAAAACCAGTGGCAAAACTCTCCAGATTAAGCTCCTAGAACTTTGGGCACTAAGCAGCCTGATTTCCAAAATTGCAAATTAGCCATCTACTTAGGTGCCTACAATCTGGAGTGCTCAGCAAATTCCAAGATGCCCAAAAGCCATGTTGAGTACCCATCAGGTTTCACTCAGCCTGAGTGATTGAGCAAACCCCATTGGAGTGGATGGAAAGACACACTGCTGTGTTTTGAATTGAATTGATTGACTGCAGAAGCAGCTGCCATTTGAAGCACATGTCAAAAGCAGATCACCAGGTGTCTTGTCACCTGTATAAGCTTTTAGAAAATGTTTGTAAACAATAGTGATAATACCTGGGCTTTGAGAGCTAGCCTGTTCCCCAGAGTCATTCATTTTGGATGTCACTTGTTCTTTGCATAAGGGGTTGTTAAAGAGATCCTGAAGCAAGAACTACGTCACATGGAGTGTTTTTATCAAAATTACATCAAAATTCTTCCACATTGGTGGAAAAGCATACTATATTCTTCTAGAAACAGATCATCTGCAAAGAGAGCAGAACTTCAAATTCTTATTCATTGACTACTTCAGCTAGCAACACATGTGAGAGTGGAAGTCCTGCTGATAATAATTTACCTTTTTCAGTCCCGAAAGCAATGGAAAATGGGTCCCAGACATGTTTCCATCATCCTCACGATGGGGCAAAAAAAATCCTTCTCACTCCCTCTGCTGTGGCAGTGTGACGCCATGCAGCTCCTCCTTTGTATGGTTATTAAAAGTACCATATAAATCCTTTTGTTCCCAAGCCCCCATTACTGAGGGATCTTTTCAGTATTGTCTCCACAATGCAGGATATTTGCAGTTGTTTCAAGACCCAAGTCTAGAGCCTGGATATCCCCAGTAATCAAGCTGTACAAAATGGCGTTGAATTTTGACAGTTCGGGTCTTATTTTTGGGATGTTCAGTGGAGGAAGCTTGAGATTGGTCTCCAGAAGCCAGGACAACTTGGTTGGGAGAGCTCTGAGAGGAACCAGCTTGCCAAGAAGAACAACCTCGTCCTCCCTGGAAGTATACTTGCTGGGCTGAGACATCCCTGATTGCAGGACACCTGCAGGACAGGCTTCGCTCGTGCCTTCTCAGACCAGATGATAAGATCAGAAATTCACCTGAAACAGTTCAACCATTAAGGGGCATTCAGTCCAAGGGCCAGGCTACAGCTCGTCTGAACTAAAGCTGCCCTGAGATGTGCAGCAGATTAAGAATTCTAATAGAATAAACCCCTGCACTTATGCCTTAAGACAGATTGTGGCAAGCCGTGGAGAGCAGTGGTCTCCCTTAAATACAGGCATATCTGGCTTCCACATGGCTTATGACAAAGCTAAACATAACGCTGCATACCATCAAGAAGTAAAAGGGACTATATAATTCCATGGTAAATCCTAATTCGGTGCTTCAGAAGAACCAGGTAACTTTATTATGGCTCTATGTGATAGAACCCTAAATAAAAAGATTCTTTTTGGTAGATGTCTATAGGTAGGATTTTTTTTTTTTAAGCACTCTACCCAAGCCACACCAATTATAATTGAACAAAACTCTTTCCAAACAGCAATGCTAAAGTACCCTCAAGTTGAGCTGGGAGGTCACATTTTTCAGTGGCTAATTACTGAACTAGGAGGAAAAGAAAAATACACAAAACTCCTCAAAGAAAATTGAAAATATTTATTATATACTGTTACAAAGAATCAACAAAATAATTATTTTCATAAACTTGTACTGTTATGGTTGGAGAGAGCAGATGTGAGATGAAAGACTTCCATAGTAATCTCTCAGGAAGCATGTTGTGCTCCTTCTCAAAGACTGAAATTTTCATAGAAAAATGCATTATTCAAAAATTTGTTCAAAAATGCGCAAAATTATGACTAGAATGTGTGTCACAAACTATATCAATATTCCATCATTTTTTCAAATATTGTGGCATATTTCAGCTACAAAAATCATCACCAAAAGTCTGCCATTTCTCAGAAACAAGTGTGCGTGACGCTGTAGTAGCCTCAAAAGCATCCGATACGTATCCCAAGGGCACTGCACGCAGGACCGTGCAGCGCACAGATGAGATGTGTTGAACCTGAAAGGGATAAATGTTATTTCTGCTGCGCTATGGTGCAGTGAAAGTGAGCGGCACCGGCAAAACCATAAACTGTTCACAAGGCTCCGATCAGACACTGTGTAACAATGCACAAGAGAGGTCAGTTTACGTTAGAGCATCCACTCCGAGAGTCTTTAAAAAAAAAGGAAACCGCGTTCTAAACGCAAGATCAATGACATTGGTTAAAAAATTGCAACTAAAAACCAGTGGCGAC
>VZTA01020390.1:0-36291 GCA_013398855.1 Mohoua ochrocephala
ATTTACTGAATCACAACTGATGATGCTGACACAGTAGGTAGTCTCATTTGATCAAGACACCCAAGCGAGGGTCTGGGGCACCTTCTGCTATCAGAGCTCCCTGGAGCTCTCCAGGGTACCTGAGTTTGGGAATGAGAGCGGAGTCTCACATCACTCTCTGAAGCCATCATTAAATAGTCTAGGTTCCCAATTCAGATAGTATGAGGACTGAAGTTAGATGTTGTAGATAAATTACCTATTTCAGCCACTGTNTCTATTTCTTTTTTATTCTGAACATCTGGAAAATATCTGAAGAGCCAATGTTTAGCCTCATTTGTATAGTGGGCATCAGATGAAATGGGTGAAGTGCAGATTAATTTGTACTGCATTGTTGCTTAGTGGTCCTAAACAAGATAAACCTTTATGCACAGGAAATTGTATCCCACTGCAGATTTTCTAAAAGCTGACTGGTGATGTGTTCCCTATTGGCAAATATATTGCAGGATTTGTTAGACATGCATCTTCCAATATCCCTACATTGGTTTCATCAACTGTATGTTTATTGCAAAATCAATAGAATATTGAAAAAATTTTGTTGAAAAGTTCTTAGGCAGCTGGCTTTTGGTGGTCTATAATAAATGATCATGACTGGCATTTTTAAACCTTGCATTTCAGATGCATAAGTACGTATTAAATAAGAGGCTAAAGATGCTGAATAAGCTAATGTGTTTGTCACTCGTGCAGATTCATGCTCAGCTGTGCTGATGTTTTCCTTAATAAACACTTGCTCAGGAAGTCCGCAAGCATAGTCTGCAATCCACCAAGCAGGTGAAGAACAAAATTAATTAATAAAAATCTGGTGCACAAAATCTTCTTTGGGCTTTCTTCTAGCAATTGTTTGCATGGAAAGAAAGCTCACCCATTTGAGCAATCCACTTGCAAAGGGACACTTACATAAAATCTCACGAACATGTAAGAGCTTGACAGTTCCAGGCCTCATTTACAAACCAGGTTTGTGATCTGAATTCTGTAGTATGCAAACTAAGAAAGCATGAGGTGGAAGTGGATACAAACCCCCACAAAAACATCAAGATTAATCACACATTGGCAGGAAATTATTACAAAGTTGGTGAATTTTTAATTTGCCACATTTTCTGTAAAATAAGCCACTTTCTTTCCCCCTTCTCAGTACTCTAAAATTATGTTGGGTTTTTCAAAAGAAAAATCTCGAAAAGAGAAGGGTTCATCAAGCATAGGCTTGTAAATTGCACTTTAAACCAGTGATAGAACTTTTACCATGTAGATACATGTTTTCCTTTCCCCTCAACACATGAAGGTAAAAATTGATTGAAAATGTATAATTTAGTTCTCTGACTCTCCTTTGTAAGTGTATCATTGTTTGCACACCTAACAAAGCGATGACATTCAATGTCCCGAAATAACAATAACGTTACATGAATGGGCATCTCACCAGCAGTAGAGAGAGCTAGGACACTGACATCTGTGAAAATATCAGTGCAGAATAGGTTCCTGAGCATCCAGGTTTTTCTGCTACTTCCCAGACTCTTGCTTTATTTTTGAACAATTGCTTCTCAATAGTTTATTACTACATACAATTACAGGGGGAAGGTTTTTGTCTCTCCAACAGAGCCATTCACCCTACTTAAACATTCAAGCCGTGTCAATTATGTACACATTCAGTTCTCTCAAACTGTTAAATTTTCATCTTTAGAAAAGAAGACAATGCTCACGGAGGTTTTGTGTTGCCTACATAAATATTTGTGCAATGGACTTAGTGTGGCAACATATGATTGCTGAAGATAAAGCAGATTCTTCAGGCACAAGAGTACTTGTAAGAATGGAAATGAATGACAATCCAGTCTCTCTGCAGGTTGGGGCAGGAGGAAGGAGAGATGGATGAGATGCATTAAGTGCTCAGTGCAAATTCCCAAAAGCTTATGAATATGCAGAGGTATCAGTGAGAATGTGTGACTATGGGAATATTTTCAGATGATAATTCCAGAGTTTTCTCAACAATCTGTATGTAGTTTGCCATCTGCAAATCCTCTTAAAGGAGTATGAATATGGAGTAAGTGCAAAATGTAACCAAGGCCTATTTACAGAATGAATTGGCAGATTTCATATTGTTTGCTCTGGAGAACTACTGCAAATATGTTCATTCAAAATTTTATTTAATTTATGCTAATAAAATAAGACAGATCAGTAATAGGGAAGAAAAAAAGGGCATAGTAAAACACTAATATGTGAGATCTGAAAGCTCCACATTTTTGTAATTCTCATCAAGTGCTGTTTTATGATTATTTTTTCTTCTCTGTGGCACTATATGAACACCTCTGGGGCACTAGGAATCCAAAAGAAGTTAGAGTAATTGATTAGTAGTTGCCCAAGATCACCATTCATCTGGCATAAATGTTGCATCAAAGCTGACATATTTTCAAAACCATTTCATTTGACTGGTAATGTAAGCAAAACACTAAAAGGCAAATTGCTTCTACAGGATCAAATTAAATAGAAGGTTCACTGCCAATACTAAGAAATACTTTTTACAGTCTGTTGTAATAACTTTTTAGCAAAAATAAAACATTTTTTCTCAGTGAGGGAGAGTCGGCAATACAATTACATCGTTCAAGGTATAAGCTGACTTAAAGTCTGTAAATCATGGTCACAAGCATTCCTGACTTTGTCTAGGTGTGATGACACCTTGGTGAAATACTGGATGTAACAGATCCTGTTCTGAAGTGGTGATATAGCCTCACTGTTCCCCTATTGCTGGGCACTACACCATTGACTTGTACCTGACCTAGGAATAAAGACAGAATTGTAAAACATCCCATTAGAAGTTGTCTCTGATTGCAGTCTCTTACTCACACTGGAGTTGGACTAAGCATATTTTTCAATGCACAGACTTTGTTGCTAGCACTCTGCCTGTGGCAAACTGTTTCTGCCAGGCAGGGCAAATGAGTAAACTAGGTAGGGGAAAAAAACTAAACCAACCAAAACAGTCTTGGAGGCACTTAATTTGATTTTCAGGCTCCAAGGACTACAGGTTTGGTCTAATTACCTCATACTAAATCATGTAAATGCTATATGTGTTCTATTTATGTGTCTGATTATAAATATTAATAAATAATAATTAGTACATTAGTTAGTAGTAAAATCTACTTACTTATTTTTTAATAACTTGAATTTTTCTGATTGAGGGAAGTGATGTGAGATAGTGGATCCAGTTGCTGTACTAACTGCAGAAATTATCTGCAAGTCTGGAACTGGTCCTCCCTCTTTCTTCTTGCTGTCTTCTATCTTATTTGAGGAGGCAACTTAGACTGAGAATTTCAGAGCATCTGAAATCTCACAGTTCTTAGAAAGGCACAGTCTCACTTGACTTTCTGTGCTCCCATGTACATCATGCTGACCCTCCACAATGCCTTCTGGACATTGGAACTGCCCCTCCCCAGGGCCTGCTGGACTGTCTGGAGGGTAGGTTTAGATTAGCTGTCAGGAAGAAATTCTGTGCTGTAAGGGAGGTCAGGCACTGGAACAGGTTGCCCAGACACGTTGTGGACTCTCCATCCCTGGAAGTTCTCAAGACCAGGTTGGATGAGGCTCTGAATAACCTGGTCTAGTGGAAGGTGTCCCTGCCCATGACAAGGGGGTTAGAACTGGGCAGTCTTTAAGGTTTCCAATCCTAACCCTTCTATGATTCCATGACATTCAAAAAGCAATTCATTTATTAATTCCATAATTGTCCTCTTTATTTCTCCTGAGTTACTATGTTGAACAGGCTCAGTAACAGGTTTTGTGAGGTGAGGACTGGAGGGCTGTAAAACAGATCAGGGAAGTACGTGGTGGGCAGCAGTGAGGGAGAGACTCAGCGGGGGAAACGGAACCCCTTCTTTTGTTGGTGATAGGCTGCTAGGCTGGCCTGCTCATCTCTGGGAACTGTCGCCATATGTTCCTAAGGAAGGACCTAGGTTTGATCTTTGGGTCTGGTAACTCAGCATTTTGGGCAAACCTGTAAAATTTGGGGCTCCCTTTCTTCAACGTGATTCAGGTTTGCCGAAGCTATTGTGAATGGCTGTCGCAGATTTCTGACAGTGTTTCTCTTTTTGTTATATAAGAGAGAGTTTAACTACCAATTCATTGCTGTTAATCACATATCTACTGGAATGCCAGCTACAACACTAGACCCAAATGCCTTTTGAGATGTTATTGGAAGCATCTGCCCTCTATGTGGGGGTTTCAAATCAACAGAAAACATTTACAGACATTCAAGTGCATGTGTGAGATAATACATGCTCGCACACCTCTGGTAGCTTTCAATGTAATACAAAATGGTAATTATTTCGAAACTGTATTAGAAAAATAAAAGAAGGGATCTTTGAAACAGGTGAGATGTTTGCCTTGATAGCATAGTGTTACCTGAATAAGGTGTCAGGATGTTAAAACACAGGCACAAACGCAATAGATTTTATTAACACGCTTTGATCCTCATCTGGAGCTGCTTGATGTTTGGTTAGAAAGGCTTCATAAGCCAGAAGTGTTATTTCTCTGGGGTTGATGGTTTTCTTTCATTCCTGTTAGTGCCCAGACTTTATAGCGAAATACAAAGATTTGAAGCAAACAGACATAATAGGAATTCATAGTATCTATATCTCACTTTGAAGGTGTTCTAGCATGTCTTGGACTTTGATCCAACAGAGTTCCCCTCAAAAGCAAATTAATATATTTTATGGCTGCATTTTGCATTCATTCATTTCGGAAAAACTGCGCCGCATTCGATCTGGTTCAGAATCACTAAATGTGAGCTGTGCAAGAAAACTATTTTAATTCATGTAATCCTTCAAAATTAGCACAGAAAGACTACTTTTGGTTTGTATTTCTTAATTTTTGTCAGATAAAAAGCAAAATAAGGTCTAAGGTATGTAATTCTGAAACTAATTCAGGAACCTTATTTTTTTAAAGCAAATAACAGCTTTTTTAGCTGTCAAAAATCAAACTATAATGACTGACTTGTTTTGTTAAATAACTTTTTTTATTTTCAGACTAGCAAACTATCTTCCTGAAAGATAAAAGAAAAGAGAATAAGGCTGCCTCAGGTATATTGTGACTGGGACAGGTACACTCTCTGGTGAGCCCTGAAGTCCCCATTCCTTTTCATCCAGCAGAGAGGATGTCACTAACCCAGAGTTCAGTCTCGACTTACAAAAAAAATTGATCTTAGTTATTAAATATATTTGGGTAATAACTTATCTTAACATTTACAGGCACAAAACCCTAAAAATCAAAAGTCCAATGAAATAAGAAAAGCAAATAAGACATGAAAAGTGTGGGATTTTTAATTGAATAAGATATAAAGATCTAATTACAAATACAAGCATACAGATTCTTACTAAAATCAGAGACAGCACACAATGAGTTGTCCCCAACTTCTTTCCCTACCAGTAGCTTTCATGCCAGGGCCAATGGAATAATAGACCAAGATATGGACAAGGTAAGTCACAGGACATTCAATAAAAAGCCAAATAACTATTCCCTTGATGGAAAATTTTCACCTTAAGGATGGATCATTCAGAAACCGAATGCAGCAGAACAAAAGAGTGTCATTTCAATTTTAGTTGAATTCTCTCTAGAATCCAGTACATAATTTCTCATCATAACAAATAAACATTCTCATGTTTGGTGTATATTTTAGCTGTCATCTGAGGAAAAGGCAAATATCATAGTATTTATTTACGAAACCCATTTTGATCCTCCTAAATTACATATTGCTTTGAAAATACGCAACCAGCTACCAAACAGATGCGTATTGACAAATATTCAGTGAACTCAACCAAGCTCTGCCTATTTACACCCCCTCAGGATAACACAGAAGTATATAAGATGAGATTTTAAATGTAAATGCACATTATCATTAAGGAATAATTTCATACAAGAACAATAGAATTAGTAAAATATACAGCTGTCTTAAGAATATGAAGTCTAAATGTGTCCAGCTGCTAGAAACAATGAATATCAGAAGCCTGTGAAGTGTTTCTGGGATGCTTACAGAGCATCTGCCATAACCGTGTGTTATAGCAAAGATTACTTCCTTTTAACAGAATAGATAAAGATATTTTAAATCAGAAGGTTCTATATAGATATTAAATAATGTATCTCACACTTTTATGAAATCTTCTTCCAAAAACACTCTTAAATTATATTTTGCAAGCTTCTGTCTAAAGTAAACAAGGTAAATAATCTATCTTGATACAGAACACTGAAACAGGTTCAGTGATTTTCCAAAATAACAGAAACATTATGTCAAAATAATGTTATTAGAATGATTTTTGTACATCTAGAACTCATGTGTGTTTGTGGTGTCCAAACATCTTTTGATATCCTCGTGCTAAAACTTGAGCTCTTGACTTTCTTCTCGGAGACTTTATTGTCTTTCTTAATTTGAAATATATTGAGAAGAGGTTGTTTCCCGAAGAAAAAAAACCTTCTATAACTATTTGTATAGTTTACAAATTTGTACAACTTCTATTACCCATCTGCATCATAAAATGCAGAATAGCACTATTTCTTTTGTCAGTAGGAATACTCATCTGTGGGAAAAAAAAAATCCAGCAGCAACAGCAAACCTCTGCTGATATGAACACAATCAGGATTTCATATCAATTTTGCTTAAAGATCCCTTTTTTTATTCATTCAAGACTGCTAAAATAAGGGTAGATCCAGTCCTAGTTGCTTATATCTATTTTTAAACTAATATTAAGGAGAAAATTAGGGTTTATTAAATAAATGTATATGTGTACTTAATATCTGTGTGTCAGTAATTTTGAACTAGCACAAACTTGTATGGGTCTAGAAATTATTACAAGTTATCTACTTCAGTTATATATTAAAACCTTCAAATTCTAGGTTGAATTTGATGGGTTTTTTTCTTGGTCCAAACCTCCTACAATATATTATCCCAGAAAATGGGCTTGGAAGGAACCTCAAGAGATTATCTTGTCCATCTCTCATGCCTCAGGCAGGATCAGTTCTCCCAATGACATTTCTGACAGATGTTAGTTAAACCTGGTTCTAAAACCTTTCAAAACTACATTCCTTATATCTGTAAGGAATGTATTCTCACTCCTAGTAAGAGCCATGTACAGATTAAACACTGCCTTAAAAACCAAACAAACAAAACCAAAAGAAACCCCATGCACTGGGCTGAAAAAACAAATAAGCACAGAAGACCTTTAGGCTTCCTGATGCCTATTTGCTCACCATTAACAACTCTGAAACAAGAGACAAAATAACATTGCTGATTATCAAGGCCGAGCTGATTTCATTTTGCAATTTATTAAGTACAAAGAAGATGCAGCCCTGATAGGGCAAAAACTTGGTCTTCCTGGGTGGAAATTGATGCTCACAGAGACTGACCCTGTGTATACCAGCAGGTATTTGTAAATATGAGAACCAAAACAGCTGTGTGGGAAGGGCACGTCCCCTTGGCAGGGTGCACATACAACTCTGAGTACATGAAAATGGATGGATGCTTGAAAGCCACCTCTGTCTCTTTGAAATTGTACTGTGTATGGTACTTTGCATACCATAAATACCCTTTAAAGATTTTTTTCCCTACTGATTCTTTGTTCTGTTTCTCTTGTGTGTGGATAATTATGGTGGTAATTTGGCTACAGCATTCTGAACTTGCATGATTTTTAGTAAGGACTACATGGATTTGAATCTGTCAGCTACTCATAATGCTTCCTCAATATTACCCATTTAGTGTCAATTATAAACAAAAAATAGCCCACTTATTGTCTCATATTAGCATCCACATCAATAATTGTGCAGAACAAAAGGCATAAACTGAGACCATCTGCTCTCACTACAATAATCTACCTAAAAAAGCTTAGCCAGTAACACAGTAAAAGATTCTAATGCATTTGTCTGGGATCATGCTGTTTAAGTGTCTTTTATGATTAAAGTTATTACTGCTTTGGTCCATCACCTATTAAGACATATGTTTACTCATTTCGAGTAAAATATTGTCATTTTATTTTTATTACGGTAGTAAATTAAGATAACCTACAAAAAAAATTGCACTTTTGTTTTATACATCATTGTCACTCTTTCCTGCTGGTGTTGACAATACTTAGACATTTCTTTAAAAAATCATATATGCTGCAGATTTTTATTTTTTTGACAAGTGCAGAACACTTAAGCTCTGCTAAATGCCAGTATAAAACCATATCAAAATGTAAAATGTTAACCAGAAGTGCCATCATGACCTGAAAAGTTAAAAAAGAAAGAAAGAAAGAAAAGAATATTTAAAATCCTACAATCAAAGAAGATTGTTGATATTTAAAGAGAATGTATTGTGAGTTTTCTCAGCATTGGATATGTGGAATTTTTTCTGGCAGCTTGCAAGAACAGATAGGAGTTTAAGAAACATTCACATGAAAGTACAAAAGGCAGGCAAATCCCTGCTGCTTTATGCCAGTGTCCTTATTCTATTCTCTAGCACATCAGGCCTGTCAAGACATCTCAGTTTTTCACTTCTAACAAAAATAAGTAAATGAAAATAATGCACTGCAAATGCCCAGTGCATTTAATACCATGTCTAAAATGTTCGGTTCAGATCAACTGCAGATTCAGTAAATGCATAGATGTTCCCCAACCCTCAGTGGTGACCACTGACACTTGATTACAGGCTGGTTTTGAATAGCAAAATATTATTTTTCTCCAAAAATGAAATACAACGCTACACTTTCTGTGTCTGATTTTATAATATGCTAAGCACTCGTCTTCCTCCTCAATTTCAAATGGATTTTTTATACGCTCACAGCATGATTCATAAACTGTGTGACTTCTTTTCCATTCCATTTATGCTATGAATTCAATAACAATTTGCTTCACAATATTCAAAATAAAACTTGGAAAGAAATCAAAGAAAAATTATCCCTTTAGGAAACTTGGTTTATAAAGTATAGTACCGGTAGTTCATTAACTGACCCTATGACACCTGAAAACAAGGTTCAAGAAGAAAGTCAAAAATTTGTACCTATTTCTAGTTTTTAGAGCTTGGGTGACAGGCACAATTTTTGTGCAATTTTTAGCATTTAGGCTAAGAAGAAGAGTCTGATGTGATTGTATTGATGGTTAACGGGTCTATTTATCAGTCGCTGCCTAATATCTTGCTGAGTTTAACTAAATGTTGGGATTAAAAGTCTCTTTCATCCCAGATATGTCAAGAATATGAATTGGAGATCTCAAAAACAAGGCATGTAGAGTTATCCACTATGTATTAGCCAACAGTAGCCAGCATATACAGCACACGTACATAGGCATCTGAGTAGCTTGTGTGTGTAGTTGAATCATTAGCTCGAATACGTCAGTGAGACCATGTGCTGTTTTTTGACACTCCAAGGTTCTCAAAACAGGCACTGTAAAATGGTCAGGGAGAATTGAGGAAAGAAGTGTGCTTGTCATCCATAACCAAGCATTTTGCTCTGCTGCTTGTGTACCAACCTGCTTTTCTTCTTCAATTATTAACAGTCCACCTTTTAGGCAACTCGTGTGCAGAAATGAGTCTCACCTTCATAGGTAAGAGAATTCTGGTTGTGTGTCTTGTATATTGATAACTCAGTAGCTACTTATTCTTGATAAATTGATGCATTTCCAAAATCTGCTCGTTTGTTTAAAGCAGAAATGTCATCTATTTCTTCTCAAAAAGCAGCCAAATAATAAGTTATAAATTCAACCTCTGCTTCTGCTCCCCGATGTCCTACATACTGCCATAGTAAAAGTACACTCGTGTTTGCTCTTCAACCTGTTGTGTAGAAATACTTTCACTTACAAATGTGAAAAAAAATATTTGAAATTAATAAAGTGTTTTGGCCAGTATCGAGGGTCTTATTTTTTAAGTTCAAAGTGGTTCTTTTTCAAAATTCAATCTTATAAAAAATAAAGTTTTAAAAATTGAAATTGAATTCTTACAATTTGGCCAATGAAAGTTGGAATGCCATTTTTAATATTTTTGGAAGAATAATATATTATATATATTCCTGTCATTTCCAATTGGAAGGTCCTTCAAGTTGTTCTGGATCATGCAATTTATTTTTCCCAAAGTCTGCACATGTCTATGCAACTATATGAAGTAATGTGTAGGTTCAGAACAATGGCTAGCACCATGGCAGGTGTTCAAAAAATTGGCATGTCATTATTTCAGCTTTCATCTGCTTAAAAGTATGGTAATGTGGGCTGTATTTATGAAATCGGGGCTGAAATATACTCTGCTCTCTACCTGTTCCAAAAGTAATAAACAATAGGTAGGAATAAGCAAAATATGGGACAGCAATTTTGACTAGCTATGTAAGTTAAGCATTTTACACTCCTATGTTATCATTAACAATGCCATATACAAATGCTTTTCTTGAAAGCAAAAACCTACAAGCAAAGTAAAAAAGTAATAAGAAGCAAGGAAAACAAAATCTACAAATTTTTGCCATATATCTGGAAGAGGAAAAAAAAAAAAGTATGGATTCCTCTCGGTTACTTTCCACTAGCATCAAATCTGCAAATCTTTCTAAACATAACAAATTCTTTTGTGCATATTAACATCATCCAGCAATAGAGGAGACATTTCTTTTCCTGACAGATAGGAGAATCATGTCTTAATATTAAAAAACTATATGTATATAAACTGTAAACTAAAACATAAACTATATCCTATTTTACAAAAAGAATAAATATATAATGCTTGGGGTTTTTCCTCACGTACTGAGACAAGCACAAACACCAAATTGATTTTTTTTTTTCTCATAAACTGCCCAGTATTTTCATATACTAGAGGACATGATCTAGGGATCTTAAGATCAAGGCAGTATTCATAATAAAACCTTCAACTGGTTGCCCTGGAAGTTGACTATATCTGGACAAAAAAGTGGAAGTTATAACCATCCTTACAGAAAGAGATTATCAATATTATCAAGGATTGCTCTTACTTCTGTTGCTTGAGCCATTTGTAATCTTGTTTTCTCTGTGGAGTGATCCACATATCTTTCCACACAGGTAAAACCAAGCTGTACTCTGTCCATAAATGGAAATAGTTCACAAAATACTGTTTGTTTTAATATTGAATGCAGTCTTTCTTTGTATGATATCTTTGAAAATGTAAATCTAAAATTGGGTAATGCTTCAAAAGGCTACTGCAAACTCTTGGATACAAGAGGAAGCAATCAAACTTGTCAATTAAACAGAGATGAGACAGCAGATACATTTCAAAAACTTGTGGATCTGGCTAGTCAGTTAAAATTATTTTATTTTCTTCAGAATATAGTTGTGTCAGCCTAAATATTTAATGGTTTTTTGTGAACTGTGCTTTGTTTAAAACTGAAAAAATATCAATCATTAACCTCAAAATTATATAATTCTTTCAACTACTTTTTAAACAGCTGTGATTTCAAATGTTTATTTTTATGTCAATATGTATTCCCACTGTTTTGAAATATGTCCTTTAAAGATGTGGTTTCTCTGAGCTGCTAATTTCTACTCAGTTTGTGTTAATTTATCTGTATATTCAAGTGTTTTCTGTTTCTCTAATAAGATACAATTTGACACTTTGAAATAGGAAATTGAATATTCTGACATCTTTTCATAGTACCAGAAATAACAAAAACAGAACTATATGGGGGTATCATCAGTCTGTACTGTACCTTTATGCATATGATTCAGTGCAACAAGATAACTCATGAGAAATAACAGGTATGGGCTGTTCACTTAATAGTTGGTCTTGATGATCCTTGTGGGTCCCTTACAACTCAGAACATCCTGTGATTCTTTGATCCTGCAATTTCTGTGTCTTTATGGTGTCTACTAACATGTGTGATAACTCCTGACTGGTGTCTTTGCTATAGTCTGTAGTATGAATAGAACACTAAATGAATTTCTAGTGAGTAAGTGATGGTAAGCATGAAGTAAAGTATGATGAGACATGAAGAGACATGGTGGCAGAAGGTTTCCATTAATGTAATATAATTTCTTTATTTTTGTAGGATTTGTAGGATTTTGGTCGACCTGAAGTCAACAGGTTTTGCAGACTCCATGCTCCAGCCTTTCTGCAAGGGTCATACGTGTGTATCTTCTAAAGAAGGGGATTGCAATATTACGTTGTGAGTATATTTAACATTTATTCAAATCTTACAACTCCTTGGGCAGCCACCTCTCATTGCAGTCTGAGAGACTGAGGGCCTTGGGCTGAGTTGAAATGGGGTTCCAGACAACAGGGTGAAGAGGGGAAAGGGACGGTAAGGCCAGAGAGTACCCTCAGGGCTGAGACATTCACTATGTCATTCTTTCAGACACTATCTTCACAGTTTGTTGTTTAGGACAGTGGTAAGAAGGTTTTTGGGTTCGAGTGAGGGTTTTATCAGTTTTGTTTGGGGTTTTTTGTTTGTTGTTTGCTTGTTTTTAAATAAATGAATGACAAGTTTTCCTGTGTTGTTCCCTTTGGCTCGTTTATGGCTCATGCATAAGGATCTACACTTCACTTGCAGCCACTTATAGAATTCCTTCCAGAAGAAGTAAAATGGCTTATCCTATTTATGTTTTCCAAATGGTACATGCTGTCCTGCCTCAATAATTGATTTGCTTATGGCACTTACTAATTTTCAATATTGTGCCACTTTTCTAACAATAACAAGTAGAAGCATGAACATTGAAGGTTATTATTTACCAGCCACAGCTCAGTGCACCATATAATCAAATCCTTTGTCAGAGCATCCTGCCACATAATCAGATCTTGTGAATTGTCAAAGGCAATTTTATAAATATATATATTCATTTAAAGCCTCAGTAAGCTTGTCATGGCATGAGATAAGCACATTTTTCTTTCATTTTCGTGCCTTTCCAGTTCTTTATATATGTAGTAATTACATTGTCTTCATACAGTTTCTACAGTGAGAAGTAACACTATATATATCCACAGCATGCTATACATACAATATAATAACAACAGTTATTAGATTGAATAGTTGATTTAATGGTTATTTTTTCCCTATATGACATCATTTAAAGATTTATGTCATTAACCACATTTTATAATGACCAATGTAATGCACAACACAAAATTAGAAGAATCAGGAAACCTCACAAAGAGGGCATATCTTGCCCAAGTTGGTGTAGTTTAAGATGCCAGATTCACTTCTTGCTCTGGCAGAGTCCTGAACACCTTCGGAATTTTTATTTACTACGGGGAACAGGTTGGAAGATTTTTCATAAAGCTTTTGTTTTTATTAATTAGAATAATAAATTCCAAAATTGAAATGTAACTCTGTGAAAAGACTGGTTGATTCAATGCAGGAAAAAAGGGTACTAGACAAATGTTCTTAGAAGGAAAATTTCCTAAAAAATTACTGGAATTATTGCAATAGAGGATGTTAAATGTTAAAAATATTAGAAAACAGTAATTTTATGTAAAAGTTTTTTATATAATGCTCTGTATATTCAAAGCTTGTTTTCAAACATTAGGTTAGAACAGAATGGCTTTAGAATCTCAGAGAAATACCTGAAATTTTCAGAGATCTATTCTATCTCTATATGAGGCTTTAGTATTTTCAGTGGTATAGCCCCAAAGAGATATTCTGTGGGTGCTGCAGAAAGAATTTTATAGTTCACACATAGTTTGTGCTTAGTCTCTAGTCTCCATACATCCTCTTTGACTGTCCTCTAATTGGATGGTGATGATGAAGACATCTGCCAGATTAAAAAAAAAACCATAATCAAGTAATATGTCAGCCAGAACAATAGTGGGGAAAAAAGAGAGCGGAAAGACAGAAGCAGCAACAATATCCCAATTAAAATGAAGAACAAAACAGTTGAAGTGCAGATGAGTGTCAGCTTTCTTCAGACAGTACAGACAATGAGAGCTGTGCAAACACATCTAAGATATGTTGGAAAAGAGGTTACTATATCATGGAAAAAATAGTCCTGAAATAAGTAATTGAATAATATTTCCAGGATTTAACTGTAAGAAATGGAGCAGTACATTTTCTCGGATACATATCCTATGTGAATTGACATTCAGGGAGTGAAGGATTAGATAAACAGTAACCAATTCTTGAACACAATATACTTTAGCCTTGGCTTTCCTTACAATCCTGATTATCGGATGCTGTGGTTTATTAATTTACTTTACACAAAGAAGAAAGAAGGTTATAGAGAGGCCACAGTTCTATTTGATATATCTAATGTGATATCATATGCACAAGAGGTGCCATGCATTATCAAATTGCAGGGAATTTTATTTCATTTCATTTTTGATTGTTTCTAACAGAACAGTTCAGTCAGGGTATGGGTATGGGTAAATTAGAAAGTTTCCTTAGGTTCAAAGGGTGTTCAGTCACTGCTGGATAAGTTCATACATTGCAAAAGTCCTCAGGTATCTGTTTCTAGGCTGAATTATCAGTCCAAGAAAAGCTATGCTGCCACAGCTCCATGCCCCATGTTCAACAAGGGGCAAGGCTGAAGATGCACATTCCCATTAGGCACGAGCACACAGAGCACGTGCGTGCACGGCACACAGAGACAAAGCTGGCCATTGAGCACTGGCATGCAGTCATTTACATCAGCACAGACAGCACCAGCACCTTCATCCTGCTCCACTCTCTGGCTGAGAAGGATGAAGGACTTGTTAGGGGGTGTGTATATATATATACACACACACACACACACACACATATGTGTAAAGGTGGGCTGTATATTAATATAAATATGCATCTAAATTTTATATATATATATATACACACACACATACACACACACACACACACATATACATATACATATGTACAGTCCCTGGATCACAGTCCCCTCAGTTGCTGGCATGTGGACACCTGAGCCCTTGAGGCCACAGGCCTGCTCCCTCCCATGCCCACACAAATGCACACACACATGCAAAGAGAGCTGTCTGGGACTCTCGTGGTTCCCCAGGGGAACTAAAGCCTCAGCTCTTTTTCTTAAAGACATACACACACACTCAGAAAAGTCAATGAGTATCCTACCTGGACACCACCAGAGTCCAGCTGGATTCCCCAGAACCCTCAGTAGTCAGCTCCTCTCACGGTCTTGCCTGCAGACCCTCCAACCACCCTGAGGCCATTTCACTGTCTTGCCATCTCACCCTGGTCAATCTTTGCTATCCACACACTCACTCACACAGTCACACCTGCTTCCTGTGCTGCACCACAGGCACAGGGCTCTGGCCAGTGGTCCCACCTGCCTCTACCTGTCTCTTTTTGTCACTCACTTGGGTCTTCCTACTCGCTGCCACCCAGGCACACAGACCCTCTGGCCTGTGGGACACCCAGACCTCACTGGCTCCAGGTGCGGGTATCACAGGCCTCTACAACCCAAGGTGCCACTCCAGATCCTGGCACTCACCTTGTGATATATGCACATGCAGTCACATGAAGTAGAATTCCTCATCCGAGGAAAGAGCTAGAAAGGAATTTAAAAAGACGTACAGATCACAGTGTTTAGGCAAAGAACGTGGACAGACAAGAGTACCAAACTATTTAATCACCACCAGCCCTTTTCATCCCCATATTATTCTATTCACACACATTTTCCTTCCCAATTCAGCTAGATCCTCCCACTTTTTGTTTCCCCTCTGAACACCTGTTAATAAGCCCTGTGCAATTCCAAAATTCCCCTGCATCTCGTAATGTATCCCCCACTGCAAACAGTGACCGTCCTTAGTGCAAAATGTGCTCCTGAAGCATTGACACACTTTGATGTGACACTACATGATCTTTAAGGCCCCTTCCAACCCAGGCCATTCTGTGATTCTATGTGTTTCACAAGCAGACTTTTGAACTGAGGCTTTCCTGAGAAAGCTATGGAACTGGAGAACTGGACAGGACATGCCTTTCTCTGAAGACTTAATTTGTATGCCTGTGCCCCTGTTCTCCTGGGAATTTGTGTAAATCGAAGTTGGATGAGCTGACGGCGTCTGTGATGGTCCTGGGTGTAGCTGAGGCAAGGTGTTTTTTGAGCTCCCATCCCGCCATGGTCTCTGTCCCCACAGATGAGTTTTTATCAAACATCTGCATAGCACAGGTCTTCTATTTACCTGCACAGACATACCCATAAGAGTGATGTGAAGAAAAATATAATTAGGCAGAATACAATATTGAAGGAATATTTAACAAATTGTTCCCTCAAAATGGGATTTTATCAAATTGGAGGGGTGATTGCAGGGCTTTTTCTTGTTTTGGCAGAATTTTTCTTTTAATTATTTGAATGATAGATCTGCAGTGCATCTTGGTTCGTCTGCACATGTTGGCATACTGGGAAGGATACCCTTCTAAAGGGCAAGGCTAGAATGCAAAATGATTGTGACAAATTAGGAAGCCTCACTGAAATAAATAAGATGTCCATCAAGATGGACAAGTTCAAAGCACTACTGTGAGAAGAAAGAAGCTGAAGAAAAAGGTTCTAGAGGATGACTGGCCAAGCAGCAGCTCTGCAGTTATGACCTGGTCTTAGCTGAGCCTTTATAGATTCATGGAATCACGCTGTCTTAGAGCTAGTGGTGCAAACTTTTGGGAGGCACCAAGTACAGCCTGTACAGGACATTTTCTGCACTACATCAAGTCAGCTATTGCTTTTTTTTTTTTTTTAAGCAGTATGAGTAGAAAATGTCTGTAACATCTTTGTTCTCACTCCAAAGTGGTTTCTTCATGCCTGGGCAACAGATTCATGGTCACCATCTGTGCCTAGTCCTTTCTTGAACAGCCTGGAGTATAGCACTCGATAACACTTGATGTCTAGTATGTCCTACAAGACATTTGAATGTTTTCAATTTCTCAGTCCATAGGCCTTTCTAGATCAGTTATCTACTCTGGTCAGCAGTTTTCTGACTCAATATTTTTATTAGACTATATCTTGATATGAAGCTTAACCTAGTAGTTCCATACTAGATTTCATGATAAGAAAGACCTGCTGGCTTAGCATTGGACACATACTCTGGAATATGGAAGCAGGAGGACTTATTGCAGACCAATGCATACTGTTGCCCAGAGAAGTCAAGGATGCCCCATCCCTGGTTCAAGGCCAGGCTGGCTGAGGCTCTGAGAAACCTGGTCTAGGTGTCCCTGCCCATGGCAATGCAGTTGGAAATGGATGATCTTTAAGGTCCATTTCAACCCAACCATTCTATGATTCTGTGATTCCATGAATATTACAGAAAGAGTCCCTAGCTCAGTCAGACGGAGAGTTATATGCAGAAATGTTTGGACAGTTTAAAGCAAAAGAGATCCTTACATTCATCCCATATGAGCACAGTGTAGGTGCTTAAGCTGAGAGGACCCAGAAGAAAATAAATCTGAATGTAAAAATCAGAGGAAACCTTGAGGCATGGCTTAACGAAGGACTTTTGCAGAAAAAGACTGGTAAGAACTGCATGAAAGACACTTGAAGTGTGTCCTCTAGTCTGCTCAGTGCTGATAAAGCATATACTAGAGCTTTTTATCCTACCAAAGTCATCGTTCTTTCGGAAAAGATAAAACAGAATTAACTAGTGGGAGATCAGTGCAGAATGGTAATAATGATAGATGACTACAAAGACAGGAGTCTTTGGAGCTGATTAGTCTGGGGAAGAGAATGCTGAGGGTACCAGGATCAGACAACTGAAAATGCAAAAAGCATAAACTCCCTGTCATGAGACTAAGGCAAGGAATAACAGGTAAAAGTAAATCAAGGAAGGTACAGTATTAGATATCAAAAAAATTATTTGCCAACAGTAAGGATAGTTCAGCACTAGTTTAAGTGAGAAGATTGTAGACTCTGCAAAACTGGGGATTTAAAAAAGCAAATTAGACAAATACCTGATAGGGATGATTTCACTGCCTTGGGGCAGGGTATGGATTAGACAGTTTCTCAAGGATCTTTCAAGGCTTATTTCCTATGAAAAAAAATTACAATGTAAATATCCAAACATACTAGTAATACTGCCACTAATAATATAAATTCTGTTGCTAGGGAAAAGCACACTCAATGCTTCTAGACAAAGCTACAAGAGGGAAAAACAAACAAAACCACTTGTATTGTAGAGCACTTACAAATTAGAATATGAAATGTGTTCACTCCTAGATTTAGAAGATACATGATACTCCTAGTAAAGCCATACCTTCTACTCATACAAAAATGTAGTTTACTGTAATGAAGCTGGATTTGGCCCTTCGTTTTGCCTGTCTTGACTTTGTTCAGGAGTAATTTCTCACAGTGATAGGCACTGGAGAAAATCTTGACAGCTGAATTCTTAATCTGCTTATCTAATAAGAAATATGATAAAGGGTTACAATTAAGTTTTTTTATTCTTGACCTACGATGTGTCATTGTATCTGCTTATGATGATAAAGAATTGTATAATCTCATGAAGAAAGAGCAAGAGGCAGCTGGCTAATTTTCTTATCAACAACCACTATAGTGCCTTGATAAAAAGGAAAACTTTGGACGCATAAGAATTGAAACTGATAAAAAGCATCTAGTGGTTTCTGGACTAAAATTGCTAATCTTGCAAAAGGGGGCTGTTGTCATCATGACCTTCTACTAATAAACATTAAAATACAGAACTATTTAACTTAATTTTGTAGCTATTCCTGCAGTGCATGCAAATGCAATTTAATTAAAGATGAAAAAAGTTACATTAGATAATGTTTTTGACCTCCTGCCCAATTACTATCTATAAATATACCAACCTCTGCTTCTGGCAAGCATATTGCAAATGAAACAAAAAATACATTAAGGAAATATATCTATTGAATAGAGCTTGATAGCATTAGGACACATTGGATGCTCTCTAAACATATAGGAAAAATCCTTTTTGTCTCAGAGACCTCGTAATTTCAAATGCCAAAGCTGAGAAATGTGGAAATAAACACAAGCAACACAATCAGGATAAAAATAAGCATGTGTGTTATACTTGTGTGTTTCTTTTTGGTCCTTTTAAAGACGAGCATGTATATTTCATCACCTACTCTTCTCCTCACTTCTCTTAAGCCATTTTGTCTTTCATCAGTATTGAGCACCCATTCCTATCCCTATGCTTTTCTGCAATTCTGATTCATCTGTATCAGTTGCATGATTGTACATATTTTTAAACTGAGAGATTGTCACTCTTTGTTATGTAGACATTTACACGACTGTAAATGAACCTTGCTATTGGATTGTTTGTTTCTTTAGATACTTGCAAAAGATGATGGTAAGCTGTGTTAAAAAAAGAGAATTAGAGTAATAACTGTCATGCTCTAGTTTCTATACTGGTTACTTTCATGGTTTTCAAGCCACAGCTATTCATGTGCAGTCCATTTGTATTTAAAAAAGAGCATTTAAAGCCTTTATTTTTGGAAATTTTTGATCCTCTTCTCATAGATACAACACATGGAAAAGAAGACTTTTCCTGCCTACCAATCTCCAGAATCCATTTTGAAGCACTCTTCAAAGATTTCAGTTACCAAATAAAACTAGTCTACCTAGGAAGTCCACCCTGCTTCTTTCTTCCCTAACAGATGTGTCCAACACAGGTACAGGAGAAAGAATTTTTTTATTTCTTAGAATTTCAGTTTTTCTGTAATGTCTCAGTTTTAATTTTCTTGATAGAGAATTTTTTCCTGCACTGTACGCAATTATGTCTTAATCTCACTGTTGATGAAATGGCACTGCAGCATTCAAAGGTCAATCTTTCAGCTTTCATAATAGAAATGATGGCAAAAATAGTCACAGGCACAAAGCAGATATTTAATTGTATGTTCTAAAGAGTTGCTGCTGTTCTCAGTAGATTTGAAATTGACATTCATTAAGACATCAAAAAAAGTCCACAGTTACAAAAAAAGAAACATCCAAAATAACTAAAATCACAGCCAAATACAGTAATAGCCAGTTTATCATCAAAGCAATAGTAGTTCAATGTACTCAAAAAGTGTGAATAAACTTTGTCAGCTCCTGCATTCATGATGGAAATCTGTGATAAAATCTTATTTAAATCAGAAAATGCAGCGTATTGGCTAATTTAACTGTCTTGAAAGATTAAGACCCTGAAGTATGTACCAGTCTTAAACTGAGAAGCATTGGTATGTACCAATGGTGGTATACTTTGCAAAGAATAAAGAATTTGTAAAGAATAAAGGAGACAAATTTCTGCTAGTTTCCAGTGGCCATACTAAAGCAGAATTACACTCTCCCATTCATTTTCAGAGATGAATTTGCACTAAACCTTCTTTTTTGTCCTCAGTGCTCTGTGATGTTTAGATGTCAGCTCTCTTCTATAGTTTCATGAAAAAGGACTTAAAAGAATAAAAATCTGGTTGGATCTTAAGCCTTTCTACCCACACCAGGTGGAGTGAGACTCCCAAGTCAGTTTATTTTGAAACTTAATGATGTTCTGAGAAATATTAGCAAATTGAAGTAACAAGACTAAAGCAGCTTTAACCTAGGACTTATTCAGCCATAAAGCTAGTAAATAAGAGTAATTCAGATTATTTCACTCTGAAATCCACCTATTTTAACAGAACATTCTAAAGTACATTCTTAATAGGATACTGGTAGCTACAGGAAGTAGACTATAAAAGAAATGTGTGTAACTTGTCCTGGTGGTGAGCACGACTCACAAATTACTGCCATAACTACGAGTATGGATTTAGCAGTCTGAAATTTGCAGTAGGATTATGTTTATTTTGCAACAACCACTAACAAAACCCATTTTCTGGAATGTTTTTTTCCGGACATAATTAAATAAATTATTTTATTTAATTCAATAATGCTCTCCATGTCAAATGCACTTGAAGACTCTTATCATCTATACAGAATTCCCTACATGACCTTGAAACAATGCTGGTTTTACTATTAATATAATTTCTACAAATATCTTTTCACTTTTTCACAAGGAATAAGCCCATAGTTGAAAAATTATGGAAAACTGCCAAAAATATTTTATTCCTTTCATAACTTGAAGTGCAGCGTTCTTATCAATAAGAAAATTACAGTAAGGAAGATATACATATGTCTATTAACCTCAGATGACAGAAGACAATATGTAAATACAAACTCATGTTCAGAAGAATGTTAGTAATACAATTATAAGTAGTTTATAATCGCATACAGTGAAGTTTTTGCAATTTGGATCAGTTACAATAATCTTTTTTGAGGAATACACAGTTTACAAGGCAATGCTACCTTTTAGAGAGGGAGACTGCATTCTGTGCCTCAACTTTCTTTGATTAATTGCAAAATTCAATGTGTCTGGCCTTTTCCCTTCTACAACTCTGCGTTCCCACTTGCAGGAGTGGTTACTTCAAAAAGGCGTTTATGTTCAGTGTTTACTACAACTTTATGAAATGAGGACATGGGATTTAAGGCAATGACTTGCTATGTATTTACAATCTGGTGAAGTATGAGACTTACTGAGATTTTCCAGTGATAAGATCTTTTCCCTCTGAGCTCAAAGTGTAATAACGATTTCCACCTAACTTTTTTATTAGATCAATAATGATCCTGAAACTATAACATTGCTGCTATATTCCAAGTTATTTACATTTAAATATGTGTTTAAAAAGTCCTTTATATTTTATGTATAGGTGTGTGTTAAATTCAAAGTTGCCTGTATCAAACAATCTTGAAAGACCATGTAACGTGGACTAGCCATGGTAATAATAATTGAATAAAAAGTACCTTTCTGATTTTTTTTTTTACAGATTTACTGTGTATCTTTTTCCTGTCGAAACCAAGCAAAATCTATACAATGTCTCATTTCAAGAGTTTGGATATGGTGGTTTTTTAAAATATATTTTGTGTCATGCGTTCACAGAATGTAAGGCCAGAAGATCCCATTTCAAACATCTAATCTGACTTCATAAAACCTTGGTTGATTTAACTGAACTTCAAAATAACTTAAAAACTCCCAGATTTATTATGGATAAACTGTCTAATGTTTTTAGGGAAGGAAAATCCCAAAAGACCCCCACAACTAACTACTTTCTTATTAAAACCGCTTAAAAAAAAAAGACCAGAAATGTGCTGACTAGTCAGTTTTATATGACTATTAAAATTTACAAAATACAGACATATTAAACAAGTATTTCTCTCCCCTACTGAGGATAGAAAAGAGTATAAAGAGAAGGATGATGCAATTATATTTTGAAATGATGAAGAAATCTCTTAAGAGAGTTCAAGGTTGCTGCCTCAGTTAGTTAACAATTTTCTTATTGTAGCAATAACTTCAGATTTTGAGAAGAGACAGAAATGATTTGAGAATATTCTAAAGAAAACTTTAGCTACCAAACTTAGTTCATACTTTCTTTTTGAGAATAATAATTGAAAAAATTATCTTTTTTCGTACAAACATAGTCATACTATTGTTATGGGAACAATTAATAGGTTCTGATTTAAGAGGAAAATAAACAAACTTTTGTAGATTTGTAAGAGAATAAGAATGAGAGTGACTGTGAGATTGAAAAAATATGTTTTGTAATGAAAAAATATATGAGTTCAATAAAAGAACAGCCTTGGCTTGATCATACTTGCACTGCTGTAAAGAAAACTGGTGATGGGATCTTCAGCCTGGCAGAGATATGATAAGATTCAGTGGTAAACATAAAAACAATAACAGTGCAGCATAATGTTAAAGGCAGTCATACAATTTATAAAGTGTCATATTTCATTTTACAACACTAAAAGAGTTAAAGTTAAGTCTGGGTACTTTCTCTAGAAGATATAGCTCAGTTCTTAATACTTTTTCCTTAGGACAGGTTTAATTTCATGACCAGCACAATTTTGGCCTCCCGTGCTTGTCTTCATTCAACTGGGACTCAATGGTAAAGAAAAACAAAAGGATGACGACTATCGATTATGACAATTTTAATGTTAGAGAAAGGCAAATAGAGTCCAAACCCACAACTAAATAGGAGTACACAAGCAATTATTTACTTTGCTTAAATCCCAAAATTATATATAAAAAAAAAACTAAAACCCAAATACAACACTAGTTTGCTTGTTGTTTTATCTCTAGGCGAGAGTGTCATCTCATGTTGTGGTCAACCCTGGTAGGCAGCTAAGCACGGAACAACCACTCGCTTGCTCCCCTCTAGTGGGATGGGGGAGAGAACTGGAACGGTAAAAGTGAGAAAACTCATGGCCTGAGATAAAGACAGTCTAATAGGGAAGGCAAAAGCTGCACAGGAAAATAAGAAATTCATCTACTCTTTCCCAAAGGCAGGGAGATATCTTGCCGTTTCCAGGACAGTAGGGTCCAACACATGTAACAATTACTTGGGAAGAGAAATACAGGAAGTCCAAACTGGCCCCCCTTCCTCCCTCTTTCCCCCAGCTGTTCTTGCTGAGCATGATGACAGTGTGGGACGGTTGAGGTCAGCTGTCCCAGCTGGGTACCCTCATGACTCCCTGTGCACCCCAAGACTACTCACTGGTGGGACAGTGTTAGAAATAGAAAAGACCTTGACTGTGCAAACCCTGCTCTGCAACAGCTGGAAACACTCTTTTGGTCCCAAATGCAAAACATAACACCATACAAGCTACTAAGCAGAAAATTAACTCTATCCCAGCACGAACCAGCACACCTTATTCCTGCAAGTTATACATACCTATTCACTGTATTCCTGATTATTTGAATATTTACAAACGGGCAAGATATTGACAAGATTGTCATTGTAAGTTACCTTCATCATTTTGAAAAACATTTCCCTAACTTTTATAAATCAAAAAATAAGCAAGCCAATTCTCAAAAGAAACATTGTAGTGCGAGTGAAAAATGAATGAGATGTGAATTTAATTCCACTATTTTCATTTTGGCTTGGCTTCTACATCCTTTCCAAAAATAAGTAGTCTAAATGACTTCATGTTAAAGTAAAGAAGCTGTTAGTGCTTAACCATATAAAATCATCTAAATAGCCCATTCAAAATCCTTGAGAGAAAACTCTTATTAAGTAGCCTCTTACAACTCCATCTCATTTCTTTTGATTGTCTCTAAAATCAAATGGTGGAGGCATGCTGACCTGAAAGCTTGCTGTGCAGATTCAGGCTGGTGCCACGGGGAGGAAGGAGAGAGTTGTCCGTAGCTTCTGCTTTCCTAGAGTAACAAGACCGATCTGGGAACAGCGATCTTGGGTTGAGGTGGTCAGAGAAATGACCTGGATCAGCTCCAAAGGCTTTTAAAAATATCCCTTATCTCTAAATAAATGGAAGAGGGAGGACACTCTCATTCATTGTTTTCTGGATTCATAATGAGCTGTTGTCATTTTCTGTTTGGCCTCATTTCTTCCTGAGATTTTTCATTACATGTTTTAGCTGATGAATAGCCAATCTCCTGCTTTATATGCACTACATGATAGGTAGATAGTCCTCATATCACAGGTAGATAGCTTCATCAGTTATAAAAAGAGACAAAATGTTTGTTCTAATAAATCCAAACACTCCATTACATATAAAAACTTTTCAGTTCCTAATTTTTTTATTAAAACTCAATTGTTAAAAGTATCTTTCTTATGAATAGTTATTTGGTCATGTTGGTTTATTGAGAATAATTCCATTGCTGCTTCTCAGCATTCTTGAGGGTAGAGGCCATTGACTATTCAAAAGATACATAAAAGAAGTTTCTTAACCATTGTCAGAAAATGAATTACTCTGTTAGTATATGGGGGCTTTATGCTTATATGGCTTTTTTCTATTTGGCAGCCTAAATGGTCTTGCTTTATTTTACAAAAATGGCTTCATTACTGAACAGTACGAGTATCAGGAAATTATAACCTATCATTTCATGAGGTTTGTCATCTCAATTATCTGAGGAACAAAAAACATGTGCTCTATTTGCAAGAAGATGTTATTTGTAAGTATTGCTAGTGCCAAGACAATTCACCATTGAAAGTGCAGTGATGCTATTTCTCTTGACCATAAATATCTACGCAGGACAGAACTTGTAATAGTACACAGAGTTCAGTGACTCCTTTCAAAATATTTTGCTTAAATTAGCAAATATGTTAGTGTTTTTTTAAAAAAGTAAGACTTTTTTGCAAAGTTCTCTTTTTTTTTTACAAAGAGGACTACAATCATCTTTTCATATCTCTGTATACTGATTTAAAATCACAAGTCTAATCTTGCAAATTTTGAGTACTTTTTTTAATAAACAATTTTTTGATATGTTTGGCATGTGTCCCATGGAAGGACAATCTGCTTTTCGGGAAGACGTTCTTACTGTTCACTTAGTTATTAAGCAAGAGATTAATAATTATGAAATCTGCTATGCATAATATACTTACAATTTGTCACAGACTCAGAAAAAAAACATAAACATTGCAAATAAATGTTTTGGGTATTTTTTAATAGCTGGAATTAGATGAGAGACAGTTAAAGCAAGACATTATAATTTCCATTTTATTGTCAGTGGGATTATTGCCACTGATAAAGGAGGCTTTTTCTTAATGAAATGTATTTCTTATGAAATGTACAGATTTATTGAAAATTATTTTTTAAATGAGATAGCTTATTTATAAAACTAGATATAAAATAGGTAAGAAAATGTGTGTGAATGGATTGCTATATACTTTAATCATGGATATAAATCACAGAGAGCATTATTTAAAGTTTGGTAATGGCCTAATGTTTAAAGAGGGAAGCCTAACAGTCCTATTTAAAATAGTAATGAATTAATATTGAAGCTCCTCTCCCTTCATTTATTTGCCAAGTTTTACCATGTGACATTTATAAGCAGGGTTCATTTCTTCAGACCTGTTAATAGTGGTTTTCATCCTTATTTTCCCATGACTTACTCTTCTCGTCTAATTGTGCTACACTTGCAATGATCTGAAACAGCTCTGTACTAAACAGGAAAAGGTAATAATTTTCTCCTTGTTGAATTTGGCAATTCCAAATGAGATGTAAAAATACTGTACAGCTCTCAATGCTTTCTGTTCTTTGAAAACATTTGTTTTCACTCCAACAAGAATATTTTTTCCTTGTTTGAAAAGAAACAGCCCATGAAATTTACTTAAGAGACTGAGGATGTAACAATCGTATTTATTCTAAATATAAATGTTCCTTCAAAAGTTATAATATTTTCTACAGAAATTTATTTATATAAATATTATTTATATAAGGAGGAAAATTTCCATTAACACACATACAAATATAAGGAGGAAAATTTCCATTAACACACATACAAAGAAGAAGAAAAAAATGACCCTAGGAACTCTTTCTGTACAATGAAATTTGTGGTTACATATCTCACTGACAACACTGGGTGATTCCAATATTATAACTTGAGATTAGTTAGCATTTCTTAGACAATTACAAAAAAAGTGAAAAGGAACTCTGGGTTCTTCTGTAAAACTCTCATTTTCAGTTATAAAAATGTTTTCATAGATAAATTCAGTGACATGGAATACTTTACAACTGTAAGGAGCATGATCTCAGTTCAAGTTAACAATTAAAATAATCTTAGCTTTAAGGATACAAATAATCTTTTAAAGTCATATAATTTCAGCTCCTGTGGGACATAGTGAAATTCACATGGGGAAAGCTCAGCATAAGACTGTATATTTTCCTGAGCAGAATACAATTAAAAAAAGCAGCATAACATGTGCTTCTGCAGATGGCATGTGAAAAATAGATATTATTTTTCTATTATGTCACATAGGAGAAATTCCTTTCAATTATTTTACAAATTAGCAATGAAAAATTTCGCTCCACTTTTCATCCCATATCATGAATGGGAAGTCATGTTTTCTTCAGAAGTACCTCATTCCTTGTTGATCACTAAGAATTGCTCAAGTATCATTCAGCTAGATAATAACAGAGCTTAATGAATTTATTTAACATCTCTGTTCCCTTATATCTCACTAATTCAAGCTCTTTTTGGGAAAAGAGGCATTTACTAATAAAACTGAAGGGAAAACTTATAAGAAATAGACACAGTTTTCCCTTTCTTCCACGAAAGTGTTATTAAAGAAATGTTCACAGGGAAGTTTCCTGGAATATTTGAAGTTGAGGCTGTATTTGTATATCTTGTGACACACAACTATATTAGACAGGTGCTTGAGTGGCTGCCTGAGAAGCAAAACTATGACTTGCATGGGAAGACAATTTTGTTTAGACATTCTAAGAGGAAAAGTCTGTGGATTTCAGCATTTTTCCCTTCTAGAGGGAGAATTAAATTATTCACTGAGCTCTCTAGGGATTACTGAGCTGGGATTCCTGAAGTTAAGAGAGAAAACGAACTACAGTGTTGCTGTTGCTTGTCTCTTGAGTAGACTCGTTGATGCAAAATTTAGGTGTAGAAGTAAATTGCTTAAAAGCTTATTGCTTCTCTGTTTCCAAGTTTTGTATTACTGGTTAATGTTAAAAAATAATATTAAAGTAGCAGAACATTTGTGTTCTGTGGCTTCCATCTCTAACATATATTCCACTCCTCCTAGCTCTTTCAGTTATATTTTTTGGAAAATATTTCATAAAAAAAGGACCAGAAAATATAAATGTCATGTTTCAGTCACTTCAGTTCTGAAGTGCTCCCTTTTAGGGCCAGTACTCCTCAATATTTCCATAAACAACTCAGACATAGGACTTGAAGGTAGACAGGGTAAGTTTGTCAGTGATACTAAATCGGGAAGAGCTGTTGACTCTCTCAGAGTCAGAGAGGCCCTGCAGAGAGACCTTGACAAATTAGTCAGCTGGGTAATCACCAACCCCATGAAGTTCAACAGGAGCATGTGCTGGATTCTGCACCTGGGAAGGGGCAACCCTGAATGTACATAAAGACTGGGGAACGAGACGCTGTAGAGCAGTGCTGTGGAAAGGAATCTGAGAGTCCTGGGCAGTATGAATCAACAGTCTGAATGAGTGAATGGAAGGCCAGCTGCGTCCTGGGGTGCATCAGGCAGCCAGGCAAGGGAGTGGATTGTCCTGCTCTGCTCTGCGCTGGGGCGTCCTCACCTCGAGTCCGGTGTGCAGTTTTAGGTACCACAATATAGGAAGGATGTAAAGCTATTAGTGTCCAAAGGAGGGCTCTGAAGATGATGAGGGCTCTAGAGGAGAAGCTGTGTGAGGAGCTGCTGAGGTCACTTATTCTGCTTGGCCTGAAAAAGAGGAGACAGGAGACTTCAGGAAACTGCATTCTACAACTTCCTCACAGGATGAAACACAGGGACAGGCACCAATCTCATTCTTCTCTGTGGTGACCAGCAATAGGACTCAAGGGAATGGGAGGAAACTGTGTCAAGAGAGATTTAGGTTAGATATTAGGAAAAGCTTTTCTACCCAAAAAGCAGCTGGGCACTAGAACAGGCTCCCGAGGGAAGGTGACACGGCACCAAGCCTGCCAAATGTTCAAGAAACATTCGGACCGTGCTCTCAGGCAAATGGATGGGGTTCTTGGGGGGATCCTGTGCAGAACCAGGAGTTTGACTCAATAATCCTTATGGGTCTCTTTCAACTCTGGATATACTATGACTCTACGATTCTATTTTTTACCTGAAAATATATTTGCTTTGGATCCTATTTGTAAAATACAGAAAGTTTTAAAAACATGAAAACTCTGGAAGAGAAAAGCCTGAAAGTATTGTTCAGAGTCAATGGAGGTGTGAGACTCAGGCAATCAAACATTCTAATTTGTGCTTTCCCAGTCTGAATGCAGTGGGCATATTTCACTTCCCTGTCATGCTCTGATCCACTGTTGCTAGGGAGAGAGGATACGGTGGTAAAATGACTTTATGTACTAAAATTGATTTAAATTACAGCAGTCATTCTCACAATAATCCTTTTAATTGCTCTTAGGAATTATGAAATTAATTAAGAAATATCTTGTGGCATCCCCTCAATTTAAAAAATAAAATATTGGTTTAACTCATTGAATGATTACTACCTTGTGAAAAGTAATCATCTTAGCCTTTTTATTTCTATGAAAGAAAAAAAATACCAAAAAGAAAATGAAAGTTGAATGTGCCTGATAAAGAAAGAGTCCTCTTTTGAATCCACTTCACCATCTCAGTGCCTACCTTATCAGCTAAACCAGATGAGATTAGTGGTGTCTTGTGTCCCATTAACAGGAAGAAAGCCTTTGTTTTTTTACTTGGTAACACTCACTTTCCTGTCATTTTCTCTCTTCCTAAGCCTTTGTGTTCAACTTAAACTGCTGGGAAAATACATTAACCTTTAAAGGGAAGTTGCAGTATAATCTATTATATGAAATATAAAAATATTTCCTTCGAGCTACAGTATTTATTTTCTTTCTGCACTCATTAAGTGTTTATGCAGTGTTTATAGTAGCACACTGTTAGCCAGTTTTAATTAGGTGACACAGGACACTAAATATATTAAGAGAGCCCTGCCACAGCCGAAGACATGTACCAGGAATCAGATGATGACAGAAATTGCAAGGGTGGCATTAAACTTTCATCTGCATTGCCCAGCCCTTGGTTCTTTGAATTCTGGAGTTCTTCCTCTGTAACATTTTAGAGTATTCTCAGTCTAATTGCTAATCACACTGCTTGTCAATGACTACAAGGTGAGAAAGGATAGGAAACTCTTGCTCCCGCTCTCATTTCTTTACATCTTCTGTAGCAATAATGTAATGACAAGGTAGAAATCATTATTTTTTGTTCAGAGCACGGGAAAAGTCCTTATTCTGGAATTAATATTTTCATAGCAAATAATGCCAGTCAGGTTCCACCAGATGTGTGACACAAAATCAGTTATGCTATACCTAGAATCTAGATAAATGCTTGTTTTGATCCAAACCATACATTTTACTCATCTGCAATTCTAGTATTAAAGACAATGCATTCTGCATTTATATCAAATGCTCCTCTTTAATGAATAGAAATGAACAAAGAAAGAATTACATTAAAAACATAAAAGTAGAGACAGCTGGGGTGGGGGAGAAATTCAGTCTGTTCAATATAGGCAAGATTCTGAATAAGGGTCATGAATGCTACTTAAGCAATGGGCCATTAGGGCGGTGTGGTTATCATGAAATAATCTCACCCCTGGAGAGATAACTATGGACCAGATGCAGCCATGTGCTTCTAAGCACCCAGGGGTGTAGTTATCATGATAATCACACCTGCTGATTTTGTTTCATTGCCACTATAAAATTTCCTGTATTTTGTCTCAGTACAAACATAACACAGTGTTTAAGTATATTATTCTGACCGGAGAAAATTGCCAATTAATGCAAGAATAGTTAAGTAATTTAAGCTGCAATGCTACTGCAAAACAGTATAAAAATGGGATGGAGAGACTAGTAAGTAACAGTTGTAGGGTAAGCTTGAAGGAAATAGATCTTTGTTTCAGAGCAGAAAGGGTACATTATCAGATGTTTAAGATATTTGAAAGACAAGACCCTATGTTCCGCTGCACCAGGACAAAGCCAGAGCTCCTGTCTTTTCTTCCCCACTTGCCAAATATTTGACCTCTTAATGCTAAAATAGATACAAAGGATTCAGTACCTGTAGCAAAAAGCTTTAGGTAACTTTTTTCCCCCAAAAACCAGGCTTCATCAAACCCCTTTGGTACCTATCTCCTGAGAAATCCCAAAGATTTGAATTCATAGTGTATGCATCAAAGACCCCACTTTCTTTTGTCTGGAGACAATGGTTGGGATGGCTGTTGGCAAAATATTCACAGTCCCCTCAGGGAGACGAGCTGTCAAGTAATAATAAGGCAGCAAGGAGCATCAGGGAACAGGGTCTGGGCTTCTGTGGAAATACCTCTGAATCTGACTTGTTTTAAAGGCTAGGGGCTCCATCTAAAGAGTATATGGTCCCCTCTCTTCACTGAAGCAGTGCTACCTGACACAAAAGAATACATTAGGAAAAAAAGTAAACAGATGGAGTTTCATCTTCACAGCTTTAACCAAATGAAAGGAAAGAAGGGGCTTTGTTTTCTTTCCATAATTAAATCTGATTCTCTTTGAAGTAAATTTCTGTTGTCTGGAAGAGGCCTACATAAAAAAAAAAAGCTGATGAAGCCTGGACAAAATTAAATTAAATATTTTCAGTTCACTGAGGTTTTAAGACACAGGATGATGCTTGAAATATGCCTGAAATTTTGACAACCTCATCATAAACATGACCTAGTAGAATTAGGTCTGCAGGTTTATCAGCTGAATGTCCTGTGATTCATCCAGGATGCACATTTCAGTAGACATATAACACAGACAAAAATTAAGTGTAGATTTTATGATAAATATTGATGCTAAACAATACTTGTTAAGAAGAAATTTTACCAGAGATGAAAACTAAATAAAATATTTGCTACATGCACATCATCTAATTTGAAGTATTTTAAGTATTTTAAGCTTTTGTGGCTGGATTTCTAGAGGTGAGACTATGGACTCTCAAATCACAATGTTGTAGAAAGTACTGGCAATCACATTAGGACAGCATGATCAGAAGCTGTTAGTCTAGCTGGGGTTTTTTTTCCTTTGTTTGTTCGTTCGGTTGGATCCAGACTCCTGAATAAACTACATGAAAGAGTGGACAGAATTGAAGGTAAAACTCAGCAACACAGCTAGAAATATAAACTATGTAAGGCAAAATATCACTCTAAATATTTTTAACATTGTGTTTTCATTGCTTCTTGGTTGTCAGGAGTTCATGAGGGAAAAAATAAAAAAGAAAACACAGTAACTGAGACATAGTCAGGGAAATGGCAGAGGAAAGAAGTTATGAGACAAAATAGAATGGGAAGGAATCCCAAACAAATGAAAATCCTAAGGAGAAAAGATAAAATTTGAAAAAAAATAACTAAGGAAAATTAAGCAACAAATAATTGAGTAAGTTGTACCAAAAATGTTATAAAAAGCAAGAGAAAAATCATATATAATAACAGATTTCATCATTATTATTATTATAATATTTCTTATCTTTAATATATTGCATTATGAATGACAAATATATAAATAAATATTATATTAATTAATATTAGAAATAAGTAGTATTATATTACCTTCATTTTAGTCAACTACTGCCATCCACATACTATTAGAATTCTGTCTGAAATGTCATTTACTATGGTTTGGAAAAATAAAATACATTTTAAAAGCCTTTGTAAAAAACAGAGTTCACTTTTTCACATTTCTAGCTTTTATAGGAATTGCTGAGGGAAAGGCATTAATCAACTTGATCAATAAATGAATTTGTGGGGATAGCATTACAAATATCTTGAGGAATCTTCAGTTTCATACATTGTGTTAACCCCTAACTGCTTCTATACCTTAAAAATAAAAAAATTCTGAAAAATAGTCACCTGAGCATTTTATAACTCTTCACATTTTTCCAGATACAAAATTCTATTTAAACACACTATTATCTTCCTGCGCCATGTATTTAGACTCCTTTTAACATGCTTTTCATATTTAGATACGATTTGCTCTGAAAAAAATTTCATATATAGACTTACTTGAAAGTATTTTTACCTTTATTTGAGCTTGTGCGTCTGAATTTTGTGGGGGTTTTTGTGTTGTGTTGTTTTGTTCTGTTCTGTTTTTCAAGAAAAATGTACAAAATATTTTCTCAAGAGAACTCATACAGGAAAAGAGTCAGAGCTGACATTATCAGATATTATTAACATGATCCAAAAGTGACATTGTTTTAATTTTTCTTAGAAGGGTTCAGGAAAAAAAATCTACATCTAGTGAGGGGAAACTGAAGGTAAGTACTATACAAAAATTTGTAAGGGATTCTTTTTGCCATGCAAGAGGTAATTCATAATAAACCACTGTTCAGGAGAATGGAAGAGGAAAAGGAAAGGAAGGAAATAGTTAGACAGATGGCCAAGAATTCCTTTAATCATGTGGACTTGAGCTCATGACCTCATCCACATTTGACCACTAAATTTAAAATAAATAGATGCAAATGGGTCTGCTAAGGGCTCTGGTAAACTACCCCCCAAAAAATTGGTAACTCCACAGTATATAATTTTCAAAGTCCCACTCAGAGTCCTTTGCTTTTTGAGCAGGGAAGGGGAGAAAGCATTCAAAAACTTTATGACTGAGCTGAGTTTAGTCTTTTGTAAAAGGAACAGGGCACTGGAAAGTGATGTGCATTTCTTTTTCGCCTGTGTTCCTAGTCAAAAGCAAAATATATTGAGAATAGCTCATGCAGAAACAAATTATGACTTTTTTACCATTTATTTAAGAGTCCTTGAGCAGTAACTCCATTTAGCATGGCCAGTTTTTTTTTTTTCAGGGCATTTAGTCACCAGGTAAACTTCTAGGAGTGTAAAAACCTTTAAGAGTTAATTTATCTTTTCTTCTCCTCCACATGTGGTCTCCTTGGAGTACTCTGGGCTAAGGAAGAAGAACCTTGTAAGGTGATTTCCTTAAGAAAACAGGCAGATGTAAGATTTTCTAATTAACTCCTCTGGCCTATTTTAACTTATGCAGATGTAAGTTATTTAATTGCTACTTTATTGGCTCTGAATAGATTGGTTGTGTTTTAACAGCATCTGTATGTTTTTTGCTTCACTGGCATTATAGGAACCATTGCTGTAATCTATATAGGAAAGCTATATTGACTGAGTTCGAGGTAGCAGAAAATTACATACTAAAAGCTCAACACACAATTTCTTGGTTTTTTGCTATTTAGTGTAAGAAGTAGAGCATCCACAAATCCAGCAGACCAATTTATCTATCTGCCTATTCCCTCAATGTGTATACTGTGGGAACATATAATTGGTTTATTTTGTACTAAGAAATAATAAGTACAAATAATCTGATGAATGCAAATATTCCACAACTCAGAATATTCTACTGCTTTGATAATGGCATTAGTCACTACCTTACTTTCCTTTGTCTCATTACAGCTTCTTCTCCAATCACGGGTCAAAATGCAAACACCATGAATAGCTTTCCCAGACATAACAGGAAAATAATAATAGAGAACACAAAAGTACATGTCTGAATAGGTGGAGAGAAAGCAGGGATCTTAGAAGGAGAACAAAACAGAATAACCCTATTGGAGAAAAGAGGCAAGAGGGGGAGAATAGAGGAAAGGCAAGGCATAAAGTATTATGAGCATTAGCAAGAATGGGAAAACACTGTATTTCAGAAATAAAACATGCTGAAATTGAAGGTATTGTCAGCTACTGTCAAGATGGGAGATAAAATGCAAGCACAGTTATATTTGATAAAGTGTAAAGAATTTTTAAGACCAAAAATCTGGAAAACTTGCAATGACAAGAGAAGAAAAAATATTGTTGAACACGGGCCCTTTGATAAGGAGAAAACTTGAAAGACCCTTCCAAAAAGAGAAAAAAGTCTGTATAAAAGACAGTTATATGGAGAGACAGAATGGAAGAGTGGGGATAGGAAACTTGAATATAAATAAGGAGCAATAAGCAGACACCTAGAGCTGTGGCAGTGAGGAATTGCGTTTTAACAAATCCATGAAAGAGAGCAGAGATCATAGGGAATAACGGGGTTCTGAGACAGTCCCCAGTCGTGTTATGGACGGTGTGACACTGTAGGAACACGCAGCATTGCCACAACATCTTTTAAAGAATTTGAATAACACAATTTACCATTTACAGTGATTGGTTCACTTTAGATTGGGGATGTGTTGATTTTTAAGGGCTTGTGTTTAAAACAGACTGCTCTGAAAAAGCAATCTGCTAAGGTTCAATTTTTTTAGTTCATTGATTTATATTATTCTAGTAAACCTGACATTTCTGCTCTATAATAACCACTTGAAAAACAAGATGTCTGTTTAGTGAAAATAGTAAAGTTGTGTTTTACTTTACTGTTTATAATATACTTCTGTCTTTCCTCTGTTGTTAATTTTACATGGTTCATTTTTAAATTTCTTTTCTAACTTTCATCAGCATTCACACCTGCTATCAAAATTCAGAATCAGTGGTTTCCTCAAAAGCAAATGATAATCTGAACTACTAATGTTCAAGGACAAATAGTACTCAATGAAGATTGCTTTTGTAAGTGGCTGAATAATGAAGTGAAGCTGAAGTCTCTGGCAGTCACAGAAATAGCTTTTGAAGACTATATTCTATTGTTACTGAAGATGGTAGCTCTTTTGCTAGAGTTCAATGAGTTTCTCAGAGTTGAAATTTGTATAATGAAAAAAATAACATAAACATTTATAAAGAGAATATAAAGGTGAAAACTGCCATCCTGATGTAAATTTCACATCCCAAATGTAATGGCTATCAGTGCTCCAGAAATCTTCAGGCATCTTAGTTTGGACATGCAAGAAAAGTGCCTTGCATAGACAAGAGAAATTCAGGTCCAGCTTCTATATAAGCAATGTTGCTCAGTGTTGATGAGCTATCTGCTGCCAAATCATTGTTCTTCTTTACTGTGTTTAAGTTAGACCTCACTCAGCCTGACAGCTGTAAACACCACCTTTCATCTAAGACAGGATGAGTAAGAACATGGTTAAACCACTAAGCAATTCCATCCCACGAATACAGGTCTGTCCAAAGAAGAGCTTACCCAGGGAATGAAGATGCTTTTTTGGCCAGTATTTGTCCTGAAGACAAAAAATCAGGAAATGTCGGTTCAATGGCAAAGTCAAATGAATAATTGTCTGCCCTCATACATGGCTCCTTAGTCATGCTTGTGGTACCGTGTGCTAAATCAAAACCCAATAACAATAAATAATTCAAATATAATAATTTTTGCTTACGATATGCCACAAAATTTGTAGCTAGGCAGAAGGAAAAAACACCTGAAAAATAGGAATGTAAAGATTACAGGCTGAGTGGGTGTAGCTTGTTGAGAAATACGTATATAAAAATAAAAAAAGATTACTTCACCCTGATCTAAAAAGGAAGCTTAAAGAGTTTTCAGGTGCATGCTATTTGAAAAGGTCTCAGAGCAGTGAACAAAAGTAGTTTGCTTTATTGTTTGATTTCTGTTGTGTTCAGGGAATGAAAACCGTATTTGTAAAGAGGATTTCATCAAGCGAGTAATACCTTTTTCTCATCCTGAATAGATGACTCACAAAAAGTTGAATTTTGCTAGCACCACAAAAGAAGATAAGATGGAATATCAGCTGCAACATGATGAGCTGCAGCCTATTATGACTTTTGAGATCCAGACTGGTTCCCAGTTTCATGTGAGTTCTGACCGTGCTGATGGAAGCTCTCATTGATACTGCAGATCTTCCTGGAAGGAAAAATTACACCAGTTTACATACTCAGTAATCTTCAGGAAAAAGGTACTACTTGAGCATCAAATAATGAGTTCTCTAAAATATCTACTTGTTTTCCTTCTCATTTGTCTTATTAAGGAATGAG
>VZTA01020390.1:36318-68653 GCA_013398855.1 Mohoua ochrocephala
GAATGAGGTACTTATTACTGTTTGATGATGTAATGTCAGTAACTTGCTCATACTGAGGTTTTGTTGCACCAGGTAGCATAATTAGATTAGGCCACTTGACTTTGTAAACTTGAGTCTTGTCTCAAGAAGTAGCTTTCAAAGAAACAATAGATACACCCAAAGCAGTACTAAGCACCTTCCAGAATCCTGTAGAAATCCCACACTATGCTAAAAACATAATTTTCAGACCTTGAGACACCTCAGAGCAGTGCCTCAGAGCTATGCTCGTCCTCATTGTGTCCTTCTACAAGATCAGTGCCTGCCACCAATTCACAGTCACTAACGTGTGCCTTGCCCAGCCGTTCTGGCCTCTTAACTTGAAGATCTGTGTGCGTGTATTTTGCTGGGTGTATAAGTACTCTCTCATGCTAATAGATAGAGCAGTCACCATGAGAATGCATTTACAGAATTCCAGACAGGGATAAAAGTCACTGGAAAACCACCATGACTGTCAAGGTAGGCTACAGTAGTCTCTTTGTATCCATTAAAAGATAATTTCCTGTTGCATACAGATTAACCCTATCCAGCTATACTAATTACCACCCACTTAAACCCTTCTTTGCTTTGTCTGTGCTTTTCTGCAGGTGTGAATTTCATGCTAAATGAAAACACTTGCTGTCTTCATGCCTGGGAGAACAGAATGATATCAAAAGCATTGTCAAACTCAGGGAAAAAGGCACTGGTTTGCAAAGAAACTATCTGTGGGCAGACTTGACTTTTAATTTCAATTTAAAGAACTGCTTTCTGCTTATGAAAAAGGAATATTATTCTCCATTCTTTTTTTAAAATTCAACAATTTAGCAACAACAAAAAGATAATATGATCTACTTTGGGAATAACTCTGCTCATAGCATGGTTTGTATAACCAACGGATGTAGAGAAAGAAAACAGGGAAATGTACTTAAATATTTATTGAATTTCAGGAAATGACAACTATATCATATCATAAAGATACTAAAACATCACAATTACTTAAACGGTAAAAACTTATTCTGATAACACTTCTCTTTACAAAGGTAAGATGTGAGTCACCTTTTGCCCACAAGTATGACTGAAAAAGTAGTGCTTCCAACTTGTGAATGCACGCATGCCTGCACAGCAGTGACCCTTGAAAGTACACGCAGTTGTACTTTCTCTGCTGCTTGGAATTCATCCAGAGCAAGTCCAGAAATAATGCTGTCTATCTCAGCTGACCAACCAAGATAATACTGATGGTGAATATTCCCAATTATATTTTTCTTATTCTAATAGAACATATTTGTTCATAGTTTGTACACATAAAAAAGAAACAAAATGCACTACTGGCTAGAAAATAAGTAATTTGCAAAATGAGTACTATGTAGAAAAATATTTTACTTTTTAAATCGGTGCTGGGTATAAAATTCTGACTTGCTTTTGTTTTATATTCTTCCTCTAAATGAATAAAAAAACATATTATTTTTTAACAATTACAAGTTACTTGGCTCCTCTTCTGTACAGTGCATATTCTGAAAATTGCGTGCACATAATTGAATATAGATTTTCTATTATTCTTCTAATTTCTTTTTTTTTTGTAGCATTATTTGGTTAATAATCTCTTGTTGCACTGTGATACCCAAGAAAAAACACTTCTAACACATGCTGAAGAAGTAGCATTTGAAAGTACTGAAGTCATAAAGTAGACTTTAATTTTCAGTGTACAGAGAAATCAAAAGCAGCTTTCTGCAGAATAAGAGATTTATTGAAATATGGTTTATTCTGCTTATTATATCATTGTTCTTAACAGTCTTCCATTTGGGAGCCATTTTATAGGCACTTTACAAATGAATAGGGAGGGAAGATTAAATTATAATATCAATTTTATATGGTGAATAACCTGCATAATTCAGACGGAAGATAAGTCTAAAATCACATAGTTGACACCAGAAAAATATTGAGTTGAAAATAAAAGGGGCTATGTACTGCCTTAGTCCAAATCTTTTTTTAACCTTGTTTATCGTGAAACATGAGAGCTCTGCTTGCTCATTAGTATTCATATCAATGTTTGTCCAAAGAAGAAATGGAAATGTACTCTACCATCTGATGTCCTGTTTTATATTCTTTTGCTTTGTTTTAGTTTATTCATCAAACACTGAGAATAATAGGCAGCGAGCAGAGGTGAGCCAGCTCTGTCACACATTTTCCTGTATTGAAGCTGTAAAATTCTGTGACAGCAAGTATTGATAAACTCCAGTATAGTCGTAATTTTGTCTCAACAGTCACACTAAATTCTCCTTAAAAGTGAATTGTCCTAGCTCAGAAAGCCTAGTCTTCAAGGATTCCCCCCTGCTAAATAAAATACTATTTTAGGTTCTGTCAAGCAATTTTTTGAAGAATTAGAAATCAAAGAATCTTATTTCTTGATGACTATAAATTCCAAGCTAGTGTGAGATGACAGAAAAAAGAAAATAAAATTGATCTTCTGTGGTGAAATCACAGAATGAAGCAAGTTTTTAAAATAACCAAATTGAAAACAAATTTTAAAAATGTTCAAAGTTAAACTCATTTTCATTAACAATAGCTCTAAAACATAAGATTTTTTTTTTCCACTACCTGTACCATTTTTAACATCTTTTAGAAGAATTTTTTGCTCTAAATTCTTTTGGTAATATATTTGGCATTTACATTTTTCGGCTCTGAAAGCCTGACCCTATCTTTCCAAAAAGAACAATACATTTTCACAAAGTGAGATAAACTCCTGCTACATTCTAGTATTATTGGAGAACAGCTTGCAAGTGGACTTTTCAGGGAAACTTTTGTTTTATTGTCAGAGTGTATGCTAGTATTTTGCCTAAAGGACACACTTTAAATATTGCAGTTAATTTTATACGTATATGTATACACATTCTTGCAATGCCCCTGGCTTTTTTTTTCACATCCAAATCACAACATATTGTGAGACAGTACTAAAAGAGTAACAATATTTACAATAACTTCAGATACTTTTTTTGAGATGAGTGAAATCTAGCTCAATGTACTGATGCAGGATCTGTTTTCCTTCCTCTGCTTTTCTCTTTCTTGTGCAATTTTAAAATTAGTAATTTACCTAAAAATCTTTGCATGTTTTGGAATTTAAAGTCTATCCTGACAAATACAGACTGACAAATTTAGCCATTATTTCTCACTTTTGAGCAGTAACAATGGCATTATTCTTATTAGTATTTCTTAATGAGTCAGTAACATAAGAAACACAATTAAGGCTGAAAAATTATGGGAAAAAAGTATTTCTGCCTCCCTCCTCTTACACTATTATGCATAAACATATACATACCATGAAATAATCAAATGCTGCAGAGCTAGAAAGAGAAAAAGATAGGGAAAAGTACATACGTACTTGTTTCCCACTAACTTCTTACTTAGAAATAGTTCTAGAAACTGCTGCTGGGGTTGTCAGGCTATTCTGAGGGAGATGTAATCACATATTTCCTGAGCCTGAGAGGGTAAGAAAATCTAACCCTACCTCAGAGCTTCAATTCTTATTCATATATTCATTGTGCTGTACTTGTTCATTTCTGCCAGCTGTTGACTTTAGGATTGCATTGGTTTGTTTGTCATTAAAAATGTTATTTTCTAATCAATAATAAATATCATCTGAGGAAAGAAATAAACAAAAGAACAAACAGACAGACAGAGACCAGAACTCAGTGTCTGGAGAAATACACCTCTCTATTAAAAAAACCACAACAAACAAATTGGTTGTAAATAGAAGACCCTCATTCATCATCCGTTTAATAATACCTGGAGCCAGCATCAAATAATTTTGGACTGTTTATTTTTCTAATTCTTTTTCCTGGCTGAAGCTTTTGACAAGTCTATTTCTAAAGGCATACTGCTCCTACCAGCTATTCCTACCAGAAATTCTAGCCCTTCTACAGAGCTCAGAGAGAGAGATTGAGAATGAATATTTGGTGAAAAGAGATTCAATGTTATGAACCGAGACGGTGAGGCTGATGTGCACGAAACATTATAGATTTTGATCTGATCTTATTTCTGGTTTTTCATATTTTGAATAAAAACTCTACAGATCAGCACAGGAAAAAAATATTGGAGCAGTTTTTGCAAACAGCTTTTTAAAATATATCTCCTTGAGAGACGATAATTTTGGAAATTAGTGAACAAGATATGCAGTTAATATTCAGGCTTTAGTTTTGCTCTGTTCTTAGAGATGATTCTTTAGTCATTCTTTCTCTTCTTTCTGATTGCTGTAGACAGAGCTGTTCTTGCAGTGTTGAATATTTGCTCATACTCCTTCCAATAAATGACTCCTGAGAGCTCGTGATTACCAGTATAAGAGTTTCTACTCTAACTTAATATATTGGTACTTGTACAATGAGTAGGTTTTTCCATAAGTGCTAATGCTTTCTGTGTGTCAGCATGCCTTTCTCTCTTGTGGCTGACCCACAAAGCTTTAAGTCTGCTTCTCTTCCAGCTGTCAACTCAAGTTTTATCATTGCAGATGAGAGATGCGACTGTGGAATAGGCTTTTATTCCAACATCAAACTTCCCACTAGGCTGTATCAAGCCTGAGACCTTGACCACCAGATTTAAATTTAAATAATTACATACATTGCTGAGTCTGCTCTCTGGCCTGAATTTAGTTTTATTTTATCAATCAGTCGGCACAGGATGTAATCAGAGTTTAATCCTTTCCTAAGAACAATTTTGGACCATACTTGGAAAAATAACATAAATCTAGGATACATCTTTCCTTTTCAGAAACGGCATGAGAGATTGATTTAGGATATTTCACAGTAAACAGTGATATAAAAAAATATACAAGAACCTCTGACACTTCTGTAGATAAAGCAAATGTTTTACCTCCTCAGTGTCACTGGAAACTGGGAAATAAACTTTCCATCCAGCTTGTTAGGTTAGCATTACTTTATTTAGCGCACTGAGTACGTGGGAGAATCTCTCCACCTAACATGCACACCCAGCGGCTCAACAGACCTGGCTATATTAATGAAATCAATACATATTCACTACATCCCTATTACATATTCATTACAGTTCCTGAAGACATGCATATATGCTACTTATTTCAGTGGACTTATTTAGATGTGGTTCCAGATCATCTAAAAAATATTTTCTCCTTGAGAGTATCTCGAATATGTCGTCAAGTCACAATGTACTTCTCTTATCCTTCTTTTCTCTAACACACAATCCTCATTCTCAAAACTAAGATATCAGCTAGTACATCTTAATCACTGATATAGGTAAATAAGGAAGCAATAGCTGGCACAAGACTGTTAGTCACAGATATAGGGAATTAACACAAAGCCACATTAATCTCTGGCATTTGTACTGAGCACTATGTAGTACAAAACTAAGAATTAACCAAGGATATAGGAATCTAACATTATTGTGCTAAACTTAAAAGAATTGTCCAACATTTTCCCCCACTGTTGCATAGACTCCTTTTTAAATAAAGGCAACTCGTTCATTAACATCGAGTCTACCAAGAATTCTGTAGAGAACCTTAAGACTTAAAAAGGAGTAAGAATATTTCTAGGGAGAGGTTTTCCTCAGAACTGGGTGGCAACATGGATACACAATTCAGGAGAAATTTTGAAGGTGAAAGCAATATCGTGTTTTCTTCCCTCATCTTTCCGAAGACGGATTTTATCCTTTAATGATTTAAATCCTTTTGCATTCTAGTGCGTTTCTCACATTCCTGCATCTTCCTCCATTCCATTCTGTTTAAAGAACATACGGATGCTCCTTTAAATGTTTTTGGGGAAAAGTTATCATTAGTTGAATCAAAGTGTTTTTATATAGCTGTCCAGGATGAGATGAGATCAAAGGCTAGAGGATTCCTAAAGCAGTCACTGTGGTTACTACAGTCTCAGCAGGGACTGTTATTTTATACAAACTTGAGGAAAGTTGCTAGCTTTTACTTGCCTTCAAAAGGTATAAAGCTTATTTGATTGTGAGGGGTTTTATTTTTCGCTAAAACTTGAAAGAACTGTTGTCATTGCATACTTACTTTTTAGGTCCTCTACATACTTAGAAACTTTTACCATGTAGATGACCTCATCTGGGCCTCTTTCCCAAACCTCACTCTACTTACTAATTATTTTTAATGCCAGAAGTCTAGGTTTTTGTTTTATTATGCTAGTCTGGTATAGCAAAGTTGTACCACACGATAGATTTATAAAACCTAAAGTAGATCTTAGCAGATGCTTTTGCTGCCAGGCGTCAAATTTATTCCTGTCACTGTGCAGCCAATGCTTTGTTAGGGAAAAATTTATCCTCTCTTGAGTTATTAAAGAAGAATTAGAACACTCCTTCTCATACTTGCAAAATATTCTCTCTAAAGTTTCATTTCTTTTTGTTTCCTTCTTTGACTGTTGTTGTTGAAGTCAAATTTCTTCCTAATCTGACTATTTTTTTAAGGTACCTAGTAGCTAGTTTTAACTTTTAGTACATTGCTTTAGTCACTTCTAAACCCTGTAAAAATTGCTCTATGTGTTCAGTGATTTCAATGTTTGTGGAAGTTCAGTAGTTTTCTAGACACCTTGTGATACAAGATTACAAGGAAAGCCGTATATAAGCTTCTAATTTAAAGTAAACTATATGATCTACAGGGGAAAATACATAAGTTTTCTAATTCACATTATTGCTGTGATATCCTCATATTGAATCTTATCTTGAAGAATAAACTCATTTCCATATTTTTTCTTCCTGTTTTACATCTCAGACTTTCTTCTTTTTTTTTTAAAAAAAAAAAAGAGTGCATAAGATGGCACTTTCATTTATTGCGACAGACTTGCACTACTGGATGCCATTTAAATACTGTACTAGCAAAAAGAAAATACTGGTGTCTGCTGTAGAGTACAAGTCTATTGCCCTTTTCTATTTCACATCATGTTTGAAGTGGATGTGAAATAAGTATTTCTAATCTGTATTGGGCTATATAAAATTAATTATCTGTCTAAAGAAGGAAATTATTTTGAAATCATGTTTTTAATATAAATATCCTTTGAGTTAGTATTTTAACTATGCAAAAAAATGTGGTTTTCTGTCTAGTATACACTGTAAACACTAAAGACACACCTGGCCTAGGGACCCAAAGAAATCAGGAGTGACAAGAAAAGGAAGTGAAAAAATTGCGTGAGTGTTAGTGACTTCTTGGAAGAGCAAGTGACCATGAAATGGATAGAGACAGGAAAAGCAAATAGAAAAAAAAAAGTGAAAAGAAAGTATAGAGTAAAGGATAATACAGAAAAAAATATTAATGCGGAGCTTTTCCTAGAGAAGCAAAAAGCCCAGAAACAAGAAAGACAGGAATTCACAGTGAACATGGGCTAGAATCATAGAACGGTTTGAGTTGGCAGTGACTTTTAAATATCATCTAATCCAACACCTCTGGAATGAGCAGGGACAATTTTTCAACTAGACCAGGTTGCTCAGAGCCCCAGCAAGCCTAATCTTAGATGTTTCCAAAGATGGGGCATCTTCCACCTCTCTGAGCAACCCATTCCAGCATTTTGACACCTTCAGCATAAATTTCTTCCTTATATCTAGTCAGAATCTCCCCTCCTTTAGTTTAAAGTCATTATCCCCTGTCTTATCCTAGCCCTACTAAAAACTTTGCCCAAATCTTTCTCATAAACCCCTTTCAAGTAGTGAGAGGCTGCAATAAGGTCTCTCCTGAGCCTTCTCCAGACTGGACAACCCCACCTCACTCAGTCTGTCTTCATGTGAAAGGTGTTCTATCTCCCTGATTGTCGTCAAGGGCTCTCCTCTGGACTTGGTCCATGTCCTCCTTATGTCAGGGACCCTAGAGCTGGATCAGACAAGAGCAGCACTCCAGGCGAGGTCTCACCAGGGCAGAGTAGAGGGACTGAATCACCTCCCTCAACCTGCTGGCCACAAATGAATCAGTGCATCTCAGCTGTAGCCAAGCCTTGAACTGGAAGTTTAAGAAATGCTCCCTAGATTTTCCCAGACAACTTTTTGGCCATTTCTAAAAACCAAAACGACTGTATTAATTATTTACGCCTAAACATCTGGACAGTTAATGATTTTTGGAAGCAGACTAAAGCTTTTCCTAGTTGTCTTATTCTGCCACTAATTTTGTTTGGCCTAGTATTTCTGGCTTTAATAATGTAGTTCATTACAGTGAAGGGCCTATCTAATGATAAAGGCAGAATGTTGGTTTCAAAGCAAAAACCTTCACCTACAATACAAAGCATAGGATGGGACAGGATGCAGAACATGATGCATCTAGTAAAGGTTTGTTCTCTTTTTCCCTTATTGTGAGCACAGTGTAACAAGGCCTCATGTAATGGTTATATGTTGAGCTATATTCTATGCATATAACTCCCATGGAAATCGGGAGAAGTTTTGCTTATGTCAGAACATCACCAGCTACTGAGGCATTACACACTTGAATGGGAAAAGTGGAGGGTGTGGGGGGGAGACAGAGAAAAAACAATTGCAAACTGGCTGTATAATTCTTGGAACATCTGTTTTGAAGCCCTGTAGTGCCTGCAAATGTGCCAGGCTTTAAATTGGGGATCTGGCCAGTCTAAAAGTACTAATTGGTGTGCAGTTTTTCACTGAGCATTAGGCACAGTAAGAGGCATGATTAAGATGCTAACTTGTAGGATCAGTTTCTCCACTGTTTTATTGGATCATATTCAGCTGTTTTCCCTAGAAAAACAATTCACTGGGTACCCCATTCTGGATTTAGATATTTACGTATATGAGTTGCTTCGAAGTTGAGACAGACCTTGGTCTTAGGTTTTTGAGCTGCATTATGAAGGCCATTTAGCCACATGTGTGAGATGGTGACATAACCGTTCCTGAAAAGATCTATGTATTTGTACAGAAAGGTGTTTTTTTTACAATTTCATGAGACATGGACCACAATTTGCTCACACCAGTCTTCTTAAAAGATAGATAGATAGATGACCCCAGATCATGTTTAATTACTTTTTTGGATATGTGTCATGCTGTCTGCCTATGGGCCAAACTTTCAAAAATACATGTGTGTCTTAGGACACAAAATTCCATGAGCAATAAAAGTACCACTAAATAACTGTAGGATTTCTGTTTCTAAGGACCAAATTTATAAAGATATGTAGGTTCCTGGCTCCAAATCTTGTCTTTGTTTAGTTCCTAAGTTACACAAACACTGAAAATTTCATGTGTCTGGATAAAAAGAAGAGCTTGAAGATATGAAGAAGCACAAAGTAATCCCTATGAGCTGCCAATGGAACTGCAGTAAGCTGCCATGTGAAAGATCACTAAATAAAGGTAAGAATACAAAATTGTCTATACTGCTATGGTGTATCATTCCTTAGGCCAGCTACTGCTCCCAATACACTTATCAGGTTGTTTCAACTAATTTAGCTACATCTCCTCTACTGTTGTCTTTAATATATATATTTTTAACGTCCTTCTCTCCTGCTGTCTCCTATATTACAACCTGACACCTTAAAAATCCATGGCATTCTGTTACACCTATGTTGATGCTGTACAAACAGGATACAACACTGTCTTCAGGGGTAATAGTACACTAAATTTCAAGTGAGCAGTTGTTAGTCATCTCCCCTCCTTCCTCACCCTATATATGTCCTTAAGATATTTTCTAGCTCCACCCACGAGCAGTGCCTTTTCCGTTCAGCATGAAATATGGCTATTGTACCTAATTCCTTTCCTTAAAAATGCTGTTCCTGACTAAATACCTTGTAATTTTGCCTATTTTTTATGCATTTGAATCTTTCCTCATCACTTCCTTGTTCTTAATGATTTTTTAAACCTTTTCTCAGATTCTTCCCAAACTTCTGTGACATTGTGTTGTACTGTAACCTTGTGGTGTACCACCTCCTAAGTCCAGATACAAATATCAGATTTCTTCTTACAATATACCTCATTTTCATCTATCACATTTTTGCCTGCTTCATACCACAGATCATACTGCACTTTCATCTCACAGTTCTTCCCTGAGGATCTTTGTGATGCCAAAAAGAAATCAGCCAGCTAATAATGACAGCAGCTACAATTTTCTACAAGGCTTGTGTTTCTTTTCTTTTTTTTTTTTTAAACCCCCCCCTTTTCCTTTTGGGGAGGATGGCTTTTTCATAATGAGTTTTCATTCATATTTGTTATTTTTTACTTGATGTCTAGAAAATGCTACTTGCAAAACCTGATATATGTTAAACCATATAATAGAAAGAGGCACCGGCATTCAGGTATTCTTTCAAAGGAATGGGGCATCTTCTCCTTACTTAGACAAATTTTTCTCAGACCTGAAACCTCTTCCATCTCTCTCTTCCATACACCACTAGGAATCACTGGTAAACACCATAAAGCATTCTGAAACTCTCTTCCAAAATCTGTGTAACTTTCAGATGAAAACATCACTTTCTGACTATCAAATATCTTTCAGTTTTGGGTTGAATCTCAAAGGATGAAAATGATTTCTTGAAACAAATTGGGAAGGTAATTCTCAAGTATCTAAATAACACTGATGAAAATAGTTGCTTGTACAGTGACTCTGAAGCTGCTATCCTAAAGAAATGCCAACTATATAATTGTTTTCCCTTCCAGCTGCCAGGGGAGCCACAGGGAGATTGCCAGAAATAATGGCTGATTATTATAGACAAAGATACATTTTATAATAAAAAAACCAAAAGCAACTGAACCTTTTGTTCTCTAGAAAATGATTGTCATCATTAGGGAGTATAAGTGTTTATTTCTATGTGATAATATAATTCAACTAATATAGATTGTAATTGTTTGGAAAAAAAGGAAGAAAAATAATCTCAAGTCAGCTTTGTTGGTGGGTGGGGAAATATAAACCCTGAATCGAACTTAATTGTTATTACAGATGAATGATGTGGGACTCATTTGTATGCCATTTGTTTTCTTCTGTTAGTTATGTCTTATCCTGCGTTATACATTTGAGCCCAGGTGTTATGACTTAATTTTCATGTTGCCCATACCCTCTGTATTGCCATTAAACAGACAGTTACCAAATGCCCGTGTAAATAGCAAGTTCTAGATGTAAAACTAGTTTAGCTTTAATATTCACTCACTTTTCCTGTACTTCTCTTTTGTCTGTTGGATAGTCTAGCCAGAAGCAGTACTTTTACACGAGTTTTACTTGCATTCAAGGAGTACAACCTCTCATTTTTTTAATCTCTTTATTTTTCTTTGAATGGGTAAAAGTTTATTTTTCACTTTTTCTCTAGGATTTTGAAATGGACTGTAAAGAATAAGTTCTTAGAAAAATAATTTATGTTCTGATTTTTTCAAAGTCTTTCCCAATGTTGCCTTACTTTTAGGAGGTAACACTTGGGCTTGCTGGACTACTTTGGTTTAACAGAAATCAGCATTTGCGTGGGTGAGATATTTAAGATTTATTTATGGAAGATCAATTACCTTGTTACAGAGACATTTGGATGCTGAACACAGCACAAGGGGCAAATATAGTGGAAGAGTTGATTTCTACTATATTATGACTTAAATCTATGATGAAGGTTGAAATACTCTTCCATACATTTTGCATTTTGTGTGCTGTTCATTTTAGGCATTTCTGAACTGATAAGGACTCAATCACATTCAGAGAATAATTTCTATGATTTTAATATAATCTGTTGTACTTTTATTGGCCTAAGTTACTAAAATCCACCCCAACAAAAATAAAAGTGTACCTTCCATGAACATATATGCATACATGATAAAGTTTTTTTGTATATTTTTTTTTAATATCATAGTTCTTGTAGCAAATTCCTGGAGCTATACAGTTCATCTGAAAATGAATTTCTCTTTGTGCATAAGTACGATACACACACTGAACGGAACTGGAACAAATTGGCACTTCATTCCACAGTGGGAATAAAATACTTTTCCTGATCGCATCTTTTCCCAAGATCTAGGCAAATTAGAGAAATAAAGGCCATTAAGTAAAATTAGATTTTATGCTATTTAACAGGTGTTTTGGTCTATTTTACCCTAAGGGTAGATCACAATGCAGTCCAAAAAGTTAATCGTTTGATAATTTTACAGTTTGTACATTTATTTCCAGCAGCTTAGCCTATAGTATAGTTCTGTTAAACTTCTGTCATCTATCTTTGGACCTATTCTTTCTTTAATGCACCAAAGAATTATAAAGAACAATAGCTTAAATTTATTTTGAGAGCATTTGCATCTGATATTGTTGGAAACACTGGATAAACCATCTGAGAAACAGAACTGAAATCAGGAGCTATTGTAACAAATTTATATTCCTTAAGGTGTTACTGAAAAGAGAAAAATAGTATTCCCTGCTCATTTTCAATATAAATTTTCCTGAAAGATTGAGAATCACAAACAGAATAAATTGTTTCATGCTGCAGCATATATCCCCTGAAGGTCTTGTTCAAGGAAAGCAGAAGATGGACCTGTTAGTGTAGAACTATATGTTTAGCCCCCAAAAATTTGCAGATATCTTTCACAGTGCAATGGTCTGACATGAAAAATATCACAAAAACCCACCACCCAAATGAAACACAAAAAAAACCACCTCACTGAACGCAATGTAAAAATACCATTCAGCAGTCTACATACAGATGAGGACCCAACCTTCTGTCTCTCATCTATAAAATACATGCCCCAAATGTATAATAAATACAATATTGGGAGAGAATAAAAAACAGAAGCACAAACTGAAACCAGTGCAGTAATCCATGTATATATTCTTTCTTAGCAACTTGGAAACCCACATACATAACTAAAAATAGGTTTTTATTTCTTTTCTTTCTGAAACGGGGTCACTGAAAGCTTCTCTGTAGCATTAGCAGTTAATCAGCTAACTATTATATAAATATCCACACCATAAATCTATTGGATTTCTGTTTCTCACATAATAGTAGTAAGCAAATCTGTCCAGAAATGGAAATAATCCATAACCTGGTGCCCCAAGATCTGAAAATTTATGCTGTTCTTTTCAATTCAGCCCTGTGAATGAGTTCTGATCTCTTATCTCCTGGTAAATGCCTTTGAAGGGATTTCTTCCCCTTTCCTGCCCCGTCCTTTTACAAAAGCATTGAGTCAGAATTGCCTGCTTGTCTCAGTCAATGTCTCCCTAAGGTAAAATATCTAAAAAATGTTGAGGGAAGGTACCAATATTTAAAAGGAGAGTTCTATTCCTGGGAATATTTCTGGGTTTAGATACTTTTTGAGTAATTTTATAAATCTTCAGTTGTTGAGCATTTATAGCTGAAAGAACATAAATGCAAAATTTCAGAAGGAATAGGAAGTAATGTACTAATTCCCATAATTACAATGCAAGACTAATGTGAAAAAATAAAACATTTAACTTCTGGTAAAAGTTCAAGTTAGTCCTTCAACTTTTGAAAATGAGAAGTATCAATATACTATTTGGTTTGGCTTGTTTTTTTTTTTTACTTTGTCAGAACTCGTAGCTTAATCCGTTTCCTTTAATTGTTATCTATGTATTGCATAAATATTTGCACAATAAATATGCCTTGCACTATACACACAAGCAGGTAAAGTGAATGTTGATGTATGAAGCAGTGGCATTTATTTTGCTTTAAGAACAGTAATAAGCCCCTTTCTGTTTAGAGCCCTTTTCAATTCGCTGAATTGATTTGTTCTAGGAAACTAGGTTTTATGAGCTAATTGACAGTTCAATTTTAATAAATTACTTTGCAAACTATCTAATAATGTTTATTCTAATTACATCTAGGTATTGTTATTGTTGCAGGTAATAGTTTTCCAGTCTTTGCTTTTATTTAATAAATGGATCTTTGCAGTTGTGCAGCAACTTTCAACCCTTACAGTGTTATTCCAGACAGATGGCACATTCTTCCTTTCTGATACTTACTTTATATCATATCTAATGTCAGTATGTTGTGCAACATGATTTAAAGGTATAATATAGTGTGAAATGGTTTATGCTAATAATAAATATATGGGTATGACTTCTTATTCTAATTTATCATATAATTTGTATTTTGCATGAAATTTTGAGTACTCATTTCATCTCTCATGTGAATGAAGTCCCAAGGTCTTTGACCTTAAGCTCAGAATTTGAGTGTCGTTTGCAATTCCCAGAAATGCCCTGTCCATTATATAGCCTCAGTAGTAGTGACACAATACTTGATCTCATAGGCCGTACTTGCGCTATAAAATCAACAAAATGTTCCTTGTCCTTTGTGGAACAGATGGGGTGATTTTATGTCTCTCATTTTATCAAACTTCTTTGAACTTAAATTATTGATACTATCAGCTAATACAAAAATGCAGAAGAAGTGTATTAGATGTGACAGCTCTTTACTACTGGCAGGCGAGTTGTGACCAGCAGAATTCCTTTGTGATATTCAATAGCACACAACCCAAGGTTAGTGGGTGTGGATGCTCCAGGAGCTACCAGCTAACATTGTTTTTTCTTTCTTCTGTCCGCAGTTTATGTTGGGTCTGTTAAACAGTGTCAGTTTACAACTAGATTATGGGATTAAATAGGTCTCAGTAACATTGCTGTATTCATTTTTTTTCCAATGGAAAATATGCATTTTCATTGAGAGAATGAAGTAATCTGAAAGACTGAAAACAATGTACATTCTATACAGGCATGCAGTAGAAATAAATACAGTAGACAGACTGTCAGATCATAGAACTTTAGTCTGATCTATGATGGCATTTGCATTTTATATATCTCAGTTTGTACTAAATGTGGCCAATTAAGAAAATTTAACTGTAACTTTATTCTCTTCCCCTCAGCAGTTCTAATTTTAAAGTAATAGTTGTAACTTAAATAGGAAAAAATGCAAAGCTCTGTGCTTTTCAGTTAATTTCAATTTAAGATACCCCTAAAGAATTAAGTATACTTCATTTAGAAAAGAAACAGAGGAACTGAGAATCTTTGTTTTGTCATAGCCTTCTACCCAAAGCTGAGCTTGCTAAGATTTAAAAATCAAATCGCCACAGCGACTCCTGCTTCACTGACATAATGCCAACATAAGCACCACCTTTAAAAGAGATCACTAGGTGTGAGTAAACCTACAGTACCAAATATCCCATGTTTACTTTTTGAAGCATGTTCAGAGAGAGCTAAAGCAACTGAAGGGGATAAATAGGGGGAAAAGAAGAAACTGCAGCAAAAGAAAGGGTTGGGGTATGCAACTCCTCTCTCAGCATTTGCTGGCTAGAGTTCAGCAAACCTTGTACTATTCTACGTTTGGTGAAAGTAACAACTGCTTTATCTTAAATTCTCTATCAGCAGCACTGCCTATTAATGTTCTATATATACATAGGTTATAAGACTGACACATAGATTCATAAATTTTAAAGCTGTGATTTTAGGTCAGGTTAATAACAAATTAGTGGATGGGCAAGTGTTCTTTAACAATTCATGAGCTACTTGGTAGGTCCACTTAATCATAACATACCCTTTGGAAAGTCTTTCTAGATAAAAATGACTAAAAGGTGCTATACAATTAATTATTTTTGATTCCCTGTAGGTAGCATGTACAATACATGAACGGGCTTGCATTCCCATAATTTATTTCTGTTATGTGTTTCTTCTACTGATGCTTTTCATATAAGAAATTGATGTACTATCTTATCTTGACAATCTGCTAAGAGTCATGGCCTCTTTCTCTTGGAAAATTCCCATAAACTGTTTAAGGTGTTGCTATCAAATGGTTATCTAGTAGTTTTTAAAAAAAGATTTGGGCCTGCTGTGAAATCCCAGGTAATGGAGAATGCTATCTTTGGAATATAATATTTGAATAATGAGAACAATCAGCTATTTCACAGACTGAATATTTTATTCTCTAGTTGCATGCTCTAAGAGGGACGATCCATGAACCAAGAAATTATTTGTATACTGAATCTCTTAGGAAATGTGCAATGTGTTTGAGGATCTAAAAAAATAAAACATGAGGTAAACAACTCTGCAATCTGTAAAAGCTTTACCAAGACTTATATGTTGGTCCTTCCACTAACAAGTAAGTAGAGGTATGGCTGAGACAGTTTCTGTAGAAGTCTTCACTGGATTCACAAGGCACAGGGATGCCTTTTCATTAGTTTTTCCCTACATCTGCTTGTATATATTTTTATTAAACCTTTCTACTTGCTCTTCAAGTCCACTTTTGCAGAGGAAGGAAACATTTCCTGTCTGTTCTAGTAGAGGCAACAAAATTGTAGTTTTCACCAGATGCAGGTTACAGCAGATGAGCACTCAACATCTGCAGCAGAAAAGCACTTTTGTGTACTGATCATCCACACCTACAACTCATCTCAACACACACACTGCCCTTGCTCAGATATGAATCCATCCATCTATTGGACAAGACAGAGAAATCACTGTTCCTTGACTTCAGCATCTCTAGGGTGCCACTGCTGCTTACACTTATTCTTGTTCTGGGCAGACTTGAGTGAGGTGAAACTCAATGATTTTAGACTCAGGAAGCCAAGTTCGATTAATCTGATTAGTCTGAACCCAGAAGTATTCACCAAGTGAAAAATATCTACACTCACCTCATTTCCTTGCATACCTGCTGACAACATCTTTAATAAGTCTGTTCATATCTCCTTCTTCTGAGCAAGGAAACCCTGGAAAAACTCAAACACAAAAAGTACAGAGGATGGAAGCAAGGACAGGAGGCTTGGGAGAAATACAGCAAAACTTTCTAAGCAGCCAGGGATCAGGTTAGGAAAGTTAAGCCCTGATAGAATTAAATCTGGCCAGGGATGTCAAGGCCAAAAAGAAAAGTATACCAAAAAGAGGTGTTGTCAGTGAAAAAAAGTAAAGCTAGGAAACTAGTTTTGTACGTACTCTAGAAGGAAATGGGAGATCAGGTTACCTGAGTCACAGAGAAATGAGAGAGTAGGCTGCCCAGGACATACAGATGCGGTACTCAACAGCTCTTTTCTCCTCAGTCTTCATGGGCAGACTATTCAAGTTGCTGAGGCAAAGGCAGACACTGGGAGAGCAAAGAACTCCACATAGTAGAAGATCGAGTTGAGACCATCTAGGGTACCTGAAAGTGCACAAGTGCACCAGTCCATGGGACCTGATAAGATGTATCCATGGGTTCTGAGGGAACTGGAGGATGAAGTGGCTAAGCCACTAACCATCACGTTTGAGAAGCTATGGCAGATCAGTGAGGTTCTCCCTGACTAGAAAAAATGAAACGGTTCTCCAGAACTAACATCATCCCAGTCTATGGCACAGAGCAACCACTCTGCTGTCTCCCTAGTCTCCCTTATTCATGGAAGTGGGAAAGCTTCAAACGTGGCACTAGCTTTTATTTCCACTAGTACAGAATTTGAAACTGGAGAGAGTAGATATATGGAGACAAAAGAAAACACTAGATTTTACTGGTGTTTACTGGATGCCATTTAAGGTAAGGTAGGCAATGCCTGGCCTCAAAACAGGCTGATCAAGTCTGTTTGATTTACTGGCCAGCACGACTAGAGAATCTGATGATAGTAGTTTCTGTCCTATAAAAAGCTGTTTTGAACATTTCAGTATGAGTAAATATAATTTCTTTGAGTATCACACTGTGCTTTTCATTTCAGGCAGGCATTTATGGAGACTAACTGCTCATTGTCTTGTGACTTGTGTAATTGCTTTTACTTGGACAAATGAATTATGAAATACTGCCATTTTCATTTCGCAATTTTTGCACAGCTATATATGACAGCATAACATTAAAAAAAGGCATTGAAATGTCAAGCATGCTTATAAAACAAAGAAACAGCCTCTGAGTGAATGGTCTATGGTAGGAACAATTCTTTAGGGGTACTTTAGGGGAAATATTTTTTAAATGCAGATATACATTTTCCTGGTCTGACGCATTTCCCTCTATGCTCTTAAAATCTATGCGACCTTAAAATCTTGATGTGCTGATACATCATGTAAGATTTCAAGGCCCTTCTTTTTTTCTGAGAAATAAAAACATTTCCTTATATCAGGTACCGGGATATTGGCAGTGGTTTAGAAACTACTTCATGCCAGCTACTGAATGAACATGGGTTTCTAGTTATGTGGCAGATTGGTTAGTTCAAATGTATGGGTGAACATACTTTATTTAAAATATTAATTCCTACCAAAATCGAGCTCTTAAGGTCTTAAGCTCAGCACAAACAAAAAACGCAGCAAAATGCAGACAGTCAAGTGTGTGCATGTGTGCATATCAGTATTTTCAGGTGCAACCGCGAGTCAAATCTATAATACCAATGGTAATAATTAGCAGTTCTATTACTTATTTCACTACCTTCTAGGACATTCTTTGCAGTTGCAATTTTTTTTTTTTTCTGGACAAGGGACAGCTTTCAGAGAAAGAGAATTGCCCAGTGGCACTGCGATGTATCTCTGAAGCCTGTAACAGAGCAGAAGGTATGTAAATTTGATCTACTTGTAAACAGATTAAACATTGTTGTCTTTGGTTCAGGTCACTGTATTTAACACTTTTTCAAGAATCCTGTTATTGAGCTGGGTTCATCAAATGAGACATATGCACAACACAGCTGGGACTGACTGACTGAGCACAGATGTGTATCTACTAAATTGTTTGTGACAGCGACTATAGTTAATTGTGATGGGTGACAGGTACGTTGGAGGCCAGTCAACTCAATGAACTGTTGATGAGTGTGGTATGAGACATGGTGTATATTAAGGGCAAGTGGAAAATTTATGTCACTCATGACTGAAAATTCAAATCAAGTGCAGACAAATAAAGCAGACTGGAGCTGTTCATAACCCTTTTCCTTGCTTCCACTTTCTCGCTGTCCTTAATATTAGAACAATGTGATAATGCTTATTTCTCATAAACATCGAATATGGTAGTTTGGTAAAAAAGTTATAACTTTTTCACTGGAACCATTACTATTATTCCTGGTGCTATTATTATTAGCCATAGGGGGGAAAAAAAATAGTGCTTTGGTTTGACCCACACAATTTCTTCCCAGAGTTTCATTTGTGAACTCAATCAATACCCAGTTTTATTTACACTTTATCTGTGTCTGTTTCCTTAGACTAAGTCTTTGTGCCTTTTTTTTCTATTCCTTGCTACCAATTCTCCCTTATTAATGTACTGAAACATCAAATGAACTTTCTCTTTCCTGTTGTGAAGAAAAAGCTGTGCAACAATCACATTTCATTTTTCTGAAGCTGAATTTGGAGACCTTGAGATAGAATAGTAGTCGTAGATGATTCAATGAGAAGTAGACATGATAGATTTGGAGAAGCTCTGAAAGAAGCCCTGTTAAACACTATTATCAGCAACAGAAGTTCGTGTTAACTGTGCTTAGGACTTAGACATTGGATGAAGCAGGGCTGTCAGGCCCATTTTGGGGGACAGAAATGTTTTGACTCAGGGTTCTTTCCTTTTTGTACAACCTGAGTGGCACAGAAGTCACTTTGAGGTTTCCAAACTAACCATCTAAAGATCCCATAGCATGCCCTCTATTAGTCTACCATACCACCAAAATTTAACTTTATTCTGTCACTATCTGATGCTAGTCAACCAACTCAATGCCAGAGTTTTATAAATTAATGTTTCTAATGTTACAAAAACTGTAGCTAACTAGATGAGTAAGAGGGCTATGAATGTGAAATGCTCAGCAGAAAGGATGGGCACAAATAAAAATAAGTTGTCTCTATTTAGTTGCATAAAAGATTCTACAAATATTTTCTTCTTTCTTCTAAGCCCCTACAACTCCTGAAAACAAACTGGGTATCCTACAGGGAGAATGTGGGATTATAACAGTCTGCATAATTTTTATGTGAGCGAGATATTTTTATTTTTCATGCATATTTCCTTCCCTCATATGATTTCTGATTAAATAGATGATCTGATGGTCTGCCTTGGGAATGAACCCTCATTTCAATTTAGGGTAACAGGAAACTCACGCTGCCGTTTCTCAGTTCCTAAACACATATTGTGAGCAACATCCCTTTCTCCTCTTCTTGTAGCAGAACTTTTAAAACCTCCTATGGTTACTGGTTCTTCAATAGCTCGTTGGGATTCATGATTAGCATGGCATTGTAGTGAGGTGAATTTCTACTTTTTACAGTATTCCTCTGTGTCAGCTTACTTCATTCAGTAACAATCACTATGCATGTGGTCTTCTTCATCCGAAAAGTATAGCAGGGAGGTGGAGCCTGCGGTGGGTTTAAAACTTGGTTTGATGGGCATGTTGTTAAACCAATAAGAAAGCTGGCAACGCCCATGTGATGTGCATGTTTAAAGATATGCAAGCGCGGGACTTTTGCTTTTTACTTCCTGCTCCCCCACGGAGAGAAGGGGGGCCTCTGGGCTCTGTCCTGGAGCGGGTCCAGGCCCCCTGGCTGTGGCAGCGCAGCCCAGCGGAGCCGTCGGGGCTGGGCTGCCAGGAGAAAACCACCCTGGAGTGCAAGCAGCTGCTTGGCTGGAAAAACTCCCCCTCACTGAGCAGGAGCAGGCACCTGAGAGTCATTTGAAGTCGCCCTCCCCGCAGCTAGCCCAGCTCCCACAGAATGGAAGAAAACACCACACGGCCAGCACACGAAGAACATGGCAAGTATTTTCCTGATGCAGACCCCAGATAAGATCATTTTCCCAACTACAGCTTTACAGATACCAACTTCCTTCCAAGTCAGAGAGGAAAGAGAGTGAGATCATGTGAGGAAGCCAACATGGCGGCGACACCGAAAGTCAATGAGGGAAGGGAAGGAGAGGAGGCGCTTCCCAGAACCAGAGCTGAAATTCTTTGTGCAAGCCATGGTAAAGACTGTAATATTACAAACTGTTCCTCTCTAATTCATTAAAATGCATGGGGGGATGTAGAAATTCACATGCAGCCTGTGAAAAGAAGGTGTGTCCCGGCTTGAGAAGTCACCCCAAGACAAGGTACCAGAGCCTATAGATGCTATAAAAGGCTTTTAGAGATTGAAGAGGAGAACCTTTGCTTTCAGGCTGGAAGAGCTCATCCTTGAAAGACTAAACCCCCATGTTATGGCCCATGCCGGCAGTCTGTGAGAAGACCACTAACCTGTGGGAGAGATCTTCACTGCAGCAGATTCGGGCAGGGCTGTTGCCTGTGGAAGTTCAGAACCGCACCAGAGCAGTTCACAGAGAACTATCTTCTGTGGGGAGACTCCCACGGCACATCAGAAGGAACTCTTTTCTTTAAACCTAAAGAAAGACTCTTAAGAAATGAAAACACCGACCAAACCTCATGTTTTGTTTTCCTGGCGCGATTTGGTTGGCAGGAGGGAGGTGCTGGAAATGAGGGGTTGCTCTGGGAGTTTGCTTTAATTTCTTATTAATTCTTTTTACTTTTACTTCTGTTAGTAATAAATCTTCTTTATACTGTAAAGTCTGAGCCTGTTTTGCCTTGAAGTTCTTCCGTTTTCCTCAATAATCCTAGATTTCACCACATAAAAATGTACTTTTAATTTCCCCTTCTCTATTTAAATAAGATATTTGTGTGCTTGACATTTAACCCTAGCGTTAAACCACGACAAGCCTACCTGCAGCTTAACCTTCTACTAGAAAACCAGTTCTGATGAGATGTTCTTCTGTGATATTCAATTATAATGGATTTATATAGAAAGCATAGAACACATCTCACACGTTTTGGAGCACGGTCTCACAAAATAGAGAGCTGTAGCAGGGCAGGCATGCATGCAGCTACTCATCAGATGAAATTTACCTACAGAGGCCATTTTCTGCAAGATGTAGGATTAGCAGAAGATGCTGAGTTAGATGAAAATCTTCCCCGAAGAGTCATGGAGGTCGCAGTGTCAATATAAAATTGGCATAAATTTCCAGCCGAAGGAAATAATGTTTCCACCGCTCCTTCTCTATCCACACCTCTCTGTGGTCTAAAGATGTTATATCTGGGACAGCAGGTAGATGTTGTAAAGAACTGAACTCCATGCTGGTAATATCTGAGCACTGCAACATTAGAGAGCTTCTAAAAATTGTGAGGAAAAGCAGGTTCTGTGCTACTGACATTATCTGCCTGCTGTTCCAGCTAGCTCATACTCACTATGCTCTGATAAGTGCTCCAAGGCTTGGAGGCTTCTAAAATTCTGAGGACTTCCAGAAAATTGTCCTCTCAGCTCAATGCCAGGTGAACTGTAAGAGGACAGAATGTGTGAATTCAAAGATAACTTTGCCACCTGCATTTTCACATGATTTAGTTTTAAAAAGAGGCATTGAGCTGAAAGTCCTATTAACATCTAAATCATTTGTGCCAGGGTCACATTTACATTAGGCTACAAGATTAGAATAAACTGAAATTAAATACTCTTATACAGGTGTATAGGCTTGTGTCTATCTTGGTGTTCAGGCAAGAAAGTGATTCCCCTTAAAGCAAGACTCAAAATGAGACTGTACAGAAGTTTTGAAGAATTATATGATTTGTTCACTGTCAATGGCCAGAAAAACATTATCAAACTGCTCTCTTTCAGTGTTATAGATTAGCTGAGGGGAGAGGACGTTTTTGTCGCTACTATCTGATATGATAACTTTGTGGCAGAGCTCTCGACATTTCCTTATCCTTTTGTCTGGGCAGAGCTGTTCTTCTCTATCAATCTGCATCTGGTCCAGGTGGTGCAGCTGCAGAGCAGTGATTGCACAGAAGAGCACCAGGATGGCAAAGATAAACGCACTTGCACAGCGAAGCTTGCAAAGTGGCATGCCCTTCTGAGTGCATTATATAGGAAGCTCAGTAGGGGATAATTAAACATCAAATCTGTGTTTCTTTGAGGTGTGAAAACAGTGGTTTGAGGTGGTGTGAGAGAGGACAGCGGCCACATGCAGAGCAGAGCGAGTCTTTCTCCTATTAAAGCCAGTGGGAAAAGGATTCCTCAGAGAGAAAGAATGAAACACAAATGCTTTTACATGAGGTTGAATTTTTAAGGGAAAGGGCAGGAGTGCCCAGCCAGGGCCAGGTTGCTGTCTGTTGTTATGGCAACAGAGGGAGAATCTCCTATGAAAGAGGAAAGAGAGGGAGTGGGAGGGCAGAAAAGAAAATGGTTTCGGAAGGAAGGCAAGAGGGTAGGAGTTTGTAAATGGAAAGAGAACAAAGCTAAGTGTCAAGGTCAGGCAGAAATGCATCAATGTCCATGATGACTGAAATGCCCTTAGAGACCTTGTGCACAGCCATTCCCTCTGTGGGTGGGCAGATTTGCTGGGGTCACTTCCACAGTCATCATCTGGCTGGCAGAATGCCGCCGTGGTGCCCTGTCCTCCCACACCCGCTCCAGCTGAGGGCTTACATCTACCTTTGTTCACTGCTTGGATGTGCATAATACTTGCAAGGAAAACTCTTTTCATTGCCAAGGACCCCTGCATCTCCTATCTTTTTAATAAATTGAACTGATCTCATACAGTAAACTCTATTTACTTCTTGGGGTATGTTAGGTGATGAGAGCTAGTTCTTCAACGTGGGAAGCTCCCTTTTTGCCCCAAGGAGCAGGCTTTCTCGACAGAATACTACTTCCAAGGTGCACTCCGAAAATTCTGACTACCGAGACGTGCAGATATTTCTGTCAGAAATAATGCCTTAATACATGATGGGTCCAGTAGAGAGAATTGTTTTCACTCATAGCAAAGCAACCCAGTAGGAAAGAACGGAATTGCAGTATGAACCGGACAACTGGGTGGCCAGGGATGCAACTTAATACTTTGCTAAACAGATTCAAAATGAAATCTCTATGCCCAGTGCACCAGAAGGAAGCATTATAAATCAGGACTAAGCAACACAAAACTGAGACTTTTCTTTCAGTCTTCATAATAAAAATCAGAGAAAAATAATGAACAAACGAGTGAAACCTTCCCAAAGGGAGATTTCTGTTTTCTTTATTTTTTCTCCCTTTCTTTCCTGAATAAAAAGTTCATGCTAGTCAGGCTGTTCATGAGTCATTGCTGTTGCGAGAGCATGGCTGTCCCTGCTCCTCTAGCACTTTTGAACTGGCTAGCCCATTTCTATCAAATCTGACAGAGAGATAGAGTTTTCAGATGTTACACTCTTACAAGTTCTGTGAAAATTGTTAGCCAGGGGCAAGAGAAAGGCTACAATGATATCTACACTGAGGGAAAGACCCGAGTATGAACTGCGCTATTACTGAATGCACACGTTTCTTGTGTTGAAGAGGGTAAATAGAAGGGAGAGGTTATAAATGTTTTAATTCTTGGAAAAGCTTCAATCAAAGTTCGAACTTTATTAGACCCTATCTAGCTTTCATTTTCCTTCTCTCTTTCCCTCCATGTATGAGTTCTCTAGTGTTTAATAAGGGCAGGAAACGTGCTGCAGGCTTAGTTTACCTCCTTTAAAAAGCCATTTGATGAAATACAAATCATTTGAAAAAACAACTCTATTAGTTCCAGTGTTTGTGGAACTATTTATTACTTAAAGCAAATGATAGTTGCATTACACTGTCACAGAAAAAGTTCTCAAGACTTTCAATTGTCTTCCTATTAGTCTTCATTTATTTTCTCCCTCTTGTCTGAAATATTCTTATTTTCCAGATCTTTCCCTTAATTGCAGTTTCAAATCACTTCCCTGGAAGACAGTGAGAATATCCTTCTCTTCTTTCCCACAAATATCCAAGTTTAAAATGTAATTTCAGTATGAAGACCAATGGAATTCTAAAGACAATATCTAGAATCTTATCTCACCAAGTCATGTGGAATTCTTTTAATTTAAAACAAAATATCCCTTCTTCTCTTATAGCTCCTAAAGATCTCTTAAGCCTCTGGAGTACCAATTTAGCCTCCTGGTCCATTATCATCACACCCATTTTTTGGGGGGGAGGTCATAGAATTTGGTATCCTCTTTGTATCACATTATGCTCACCTCACTTTACTTTCCAAAACCATACTAATATTGATTTTATATAGCTTTTAATTTCATCAGTAGATGTGTCTACATCTGCCATCTACTGGTTTTTGCTTTCTTGAATCCTATAATCAACATAAAGATTGATAGAGGATTTGGACCACTTGGACTAAAATAAAAAATTGTAAGGGGAATTCGAAGATTTACAACTGGGATGTCAAATGTTGAGGATTGAATCAGTTTAAAGTGATGGCTTGATGAAGACTGACTTTCACCTTCAGAAGAGATAACACTGCTTAGGATGTAGTATCCCTGATGAACTACAATCTATTATACTGTTAATTGGACAGCAAGAAATTAAACATAAATCATTCCACAGAATACAGTGATATAAAATCAATTAAGTCATTGCACTGGATAAAAATATTAACTGCTCTACATTAGGGAACATTATGAAAAAGAACATCAATTTTAACAAAACTTTTGTTTGATGCTTGATACAGTTATTCACACAGATTTTAGAAGATTTGAATTGGCTTAAGGTCTTTGATTTTGAATCAGGAAAAACACTTCTCATATAAGCTAGTAGGAGCAAATAACCAAGCAACCACTGACTGTCGTAGTTATATGAGTTAAGGACCGAATTCAGAAATAATTAACAGATATCTAACTGTGATAATTTTCATCAGATTGCACCCATGCAAAATGTGCAAGAAAAATTAAAACCTGGCTTTTGAAGACATAAACTCTAATTTTTCTCTTGCTTATCTACAGTGAGACAATCCATGAAGTTTAATATCCAGATGAATGTTAGAAGCAGTCTAAATTTGGTGGTTATGCAAGGCCTGAAAAGAAGTGAGTTTTCTGCAATTGCTGTAAGTTGGCTGTTTCACACTCACTCTGAATGACAGTGGGGTCTTGACAAAATTCCCCATTTCCCCCATCTCCAATTAGCTAGCTTATTTATTTTCACTCACCCTTCCAAACAAAACACTACTTCAGATAGTTTTTCCTTTTTGCTTTAGTAAGATTTTGGATATGAGAAACTAGGTGAACCTCCTTCTGGAAGCAGACTTTCGGAAAGAGTGACGAACCCATATTCTTTGCTCAGTCACTAGAAAAAACACTGATGAGCAGCAACTTCTAAACAACCTGGATTTCTTCTAGGAAGACCTCATCATGCTGTTTCAGGACTGAGCTAGAAGTTAAGTGTTCAGGTTTATTTAAAAAGTTCTTCATTTCACTTTCCAGAAGCAACTCAGTTTTCTCTGACCAGGCGTTTTTGTCATACAGCATAACCTGCAGCTCAAAATCAACACCCAAAAATATGTCTCCCATAAATATATTCAAGCCACCAGTTAAAGCAGATATCTGTGATACCTTTATTATTCTTGTAACAACTATTTGCATTTTGCTTATAAATGTATATGTGCTCCCCTACACGCATACAAGTCTCTCGTCATAAAATTATCTATGTAAAATGTTACACCTAATGTCAATTTTTAACAGTTTCTTTGCATGCCAGCTTTCTGCCCATGCCCACAAATTAAAATCTACAATTGCTGATGTTTTTAAATTTTAAAATTTATTTCAATGTTTCTTCAAATCATTCATTATTGTAGCTTTTATTAGCAAATATGCTGAAAACAACCTGTCATTAGATTTAATGAGGATTCCATATGCCAGCTCAGTATACAAAAACAAATTAAGTCTATAATTAACTTATTACTTCAACACAGCACTAATTCTTAGAATTTTATCATTGCTTTCTGTAAATGGAAGTTTTAAATTCACAGCCTATCTTTAGTACTTGGGAATAGCTCCTGGAAACATGACAGCTGCTTCCCCCTCCCTGCCTCCCCAATTCTACTGAGAATCAAACCATTAATGTACTCAGGAGCAGTAAGGTAATTATATGTTTTAGTAGGTTCATTAAGAGCTCTGAAAATACATTTCACTATAAAATAATTTCTGTTCTCTTCAAATTGTCTAAAAAAGTGAGGGATTTTTAGTGAGAAAAGGCTAAGGTGCTATGTTTCTTTGCTTTAGACAACAACCTCTTACAAATCAGTACTAAATGATGCACAAAAATCCCTCGGTATCTTAAAGAGGGAAAAATTACATAGGTAAACAGATAAATCTTTAGTACATTTGTCTTTATGGGAGCAGCTCCTGCTGTTGGTCTCTAACCTGGAGGGCATTATTCTTTTCTAAATTGCCAGTAGTGTCTCACAGCACAGTGATAAATAGAAACCACTGAAAGAAATAACGTTCATTCTAACACACAAGAACTTTCCAGACAGACATTGGCCTCTGAGAACAAACACTTAGACAAAATAGATTAGTTGCAATCGCAGAATATATCACTCTGCTTCCCTATGAACAGGCATTATCCCAGCTGTGCAAATAAGTGCCTTTATGCCGATCATTAAGTAATAAATACATTTAAGAGAGAGTCTAAAACTTTAAGGAAAACACAGGAAAAGGTCTTTCTATATCAATTATTTTTTGTATGAAGTCAGTGATGTATTCCCAGCACTACTTTAAAAAGTCCCTAATAATGTAGATTCTTGTGTGTTGTTTTGTGGTAGAAAGTTTCCTTTGTCAGACAATTAATAAAACAGAAAAGAAACAAGTGCTACAGAATTGCAATTAAAAGTACTAGTTTAATAATAGAACAGAAAACTCCCTAGCAATTTTCTCTCTTATTTATCATTTCACCCGAAGCACACATGCCAAGGCAGAATTTTGTTTGTTTCTGGTTATGCTGGAGTAACATTTAGCTATGCTGTTTGTGTTTTACCTCATTAATTGTTTCAGAAGTCTGACAAAATGAAAACTGCCTTGGAAAATACAGTTATTTGTTTTGTCTGCTAGATGCATGGCATATGGATTGCTTTTAAGGATTGATATCACTAATAATTTGTTGGGGTTTTTTTCACACTGTCAGAACCCTAAGAAGGTATTGTGACACTGCCAGCCATTTTCCCGACTGCCTTTACCTTGGCCACAAGACTCCAGGAATTCAAGTGCCTGGGATGGCATCAGCTATCCGGTGCAATCAGAGCAACCTTACCCTAACTACTTATCCTGTCTGAAAATTTTCTTGCGTCTTTTCTTTAGGCACCAGGAGCAGTTAGGCAGACAGAGCCTTCCTTGCTCCTGAGGCAAGATGTGTGTTGGGAGGGACGGGATGTGAACAGGGGGAGGTGCAGTGAGCACAGCAGGGAGTCCAGGCAAGGTCATAGAAGGGTGGGAGAAAAAGATGACAGTGTGGCCAACTGCCAGGAAAAGAGATGGACACTGGATGTATCAAGGAGCAAGTAGCCTGCTAGGAAGTCCTTGAATGGGCATGGATGTAGCTGAGAAAATTGTACATCTGCATCTTCTTGTCATCTTCTTTCCTCATAGAAGTTGCCTTTTCTCTCTGTCATCGTTAGACTCTAAGAACAACCCTTTTTTTTAAGTACAACGTTTTTTGTTTTGTTCTAATATATACAGGATTCAGTACAAAATCTGTACTTCTATTGACATTTGGATTGAATTAATGAGATGGATTTTATCTAGGACTACATGTTTGAAAGTTAACTGGAAGCTCTTTCTATTTGTTCTCTGTGGATGCACTTCAGCTGAAGGAAGTGCTGGAAATAGAAATGTCCTTTTTTTTTGTTGCTGGTACAGATACATTAATTTTTCTATACAATTATATTTTTCTAACAACTGCTATGTATGCATGCTAGACCTTTTAATTTTTTTTATTACAATTTTAAAAATTATACTTTTATAGTAAATTCAACTTCCTTATTCAATATGAGTATTCCCTATAGTTCAACAGTTGGTTTAGGGCAGCATAAACAAGTATTGACTTCCAAAACAATGAGTGGTCTTACTTCCTTCCTACATCTGTCTGTTGATCTCAAAGCAAAGGGCATGCTGAACAAGCTTAAAACTTAAAACAAGCTTAAAGCACTCCAACAGAAAATTCATAAAAGACTTTGAAGAGGCTTGGGGAGGGTCAAAAGAAAGTGGACATCAATAGGAAGGGAGGATAGACACTCTTCTGCCTTCAATTTATGTTGGTGCAAATTTTAATTAGATTAAATGGAGTCTTAAGCCTGCATGTTAGATCCTGGTCCAAAATGCAGAACAAAGGAAATGTCTGAGTTCCACAGGCTTCTGAAGCAGCCTGCAACCTTCCCTGACCCGGTTTCCTAAATATTTCTTCAACAAAGTAAATATGACAACTGTGCTGACTGAGACTTTTTCATTTTCCAGGGTGCCGTAGATTTCTTAAAATTCTATTTGTTCTGTCTTCATCACCTTTGATCAGCTTTGCTCATTTTTGTTTTACATTTTTTTGTCCTTCCTTTCATATTCATTTTCTTGTTATCTTTTCCATCCATCTGCTCTGGAATATAGAATCAAAGTCTTTTCTCCTATTCACTTTTTTCTAGATTTTCTCGTATTCACTTTTGTCTAAGACTATCAATCATTTCAAAGACTACAGTAAAACTTTTATAATTCTCTCTAACTATATACATCTGCTAATCATACTTTCAAAATAACACACAGGACACTTCTCTTGCAGACTGTATAGCACTGATTCATATTCATTTACTCCATGTCTGATTGTAATTAATTTAGAAATAGCTGAACTGGCAATAAACTAGCTAGTTTGCAAACTGTGCCTTCACAGACTTCCAAAGTCACCTGTGAAATTATGGAAATATTTCTTTTCACTGAAGCCTGATCTGCCACACTGATACTGCAGCATGTGCTGCTATCTGGTCCTACTCTTATAATAGGGTAGCTAGGAATTTCGAGTGAAGCATTGTTATCACTTGCACTTGCACCTTGGACTATGGTATAAAATTGATCCCTAATGATGTGAGTAGGGTGTGTCTTTTGAATTTTGTTGTGATTGGGACTTTAAATTGGGAACTTCATGGACAGTTGAAATTGCATCAGACACATATACAATTTTCTCTGATTTATACGTGATAAAGTCTGTACCATCAAATGTGTAGAAAGTGTTTATACGTGATTGTACTGACAGTATTTCCATATTTCTTGGACCATGGAATACTATGTTTTTTCCTATTTTTTTTTATTTTTCAGGTCTTTAGAATTGCATTAATATTTGCCTTGAAGAAAAGAGAGCTGTAAAAACCATAGGACTAAGACTCTTGTAAATTCATATTCCTTTGACTGTGTAGATCAAGAGCCTTTGTGTACTCATCCTTGAGGGAGACCAAAATTCCTCTGGAACTTTTACTGTCCATATAATTTTATAATTCAACAGTGAATCTGCACAGTAGTGCACAGGATTAACTGCACAGTAAAAACTCCATCCCTACAGAACAAGGTACCAGTCTGAAAATAATGGTTTCCAGTTATTAATAGCATTTTGTGTAAGACTCATGTGATCTAGGAACACACAACTAATTCTTTCTTATATTTTAGTAATCACAAGTGCGTGTTATGTGTGCATTCCTACCTTATCCATTTGCTCTTTCAAATGCTCTTTTAAAACCTGTTAGCCATGAATGCAGCTTTTGTCTTGGGAAAAAAAAAAAGCATACCAACCTGAATAATTTTCATTTTCAAAAATATAATAATGCTTACCAATCATTGCCAGTATGGTGATTATGTCAGCACTTACACAGTATGAGGGAGAAGCCTGGAAAGCTATGCAGCCAGAAAGAGGGTCAAGAAGGATTGGTTCTTGGAAAGGATAAACAGACACAAGTGTTATGATCATCAAATAATTTCATTGTAGTAAGCAATCTGAGTGGAGAATAAAATGGTTACTGAGTAGCTAAATTTATTTTGATCAAATATGTGGTTGACTTAATTATTCTGAATATATGAAACCCTGATACTTTTTCTAAACAAAAATCTTTCCAGAAACTCTGGTAATGCAAGAAAACAGTAAAGTACAAAACCACTTGATTTAAAATGATGTATATAAGTAAAGAATTAGTGTATCATGATATAATAAAATACAGGGCTGAGCATAAAAAACAATATGAAAATTAAATGAACTTGCATTAAACATATGTGATGGGAATATGGCTCTCGGTACTGAAGCAGTGGTTGGATAGGTTGACCATATCAAATAAAAATAATTCAAGAGCTTAGAAAAAGAATAATCATACCTACTCCTTCTCAATTCATGTAACCTTAGAATGGAAATCTGATGAGCAAAGACAAGTGTTTGAAAAATAAGATGACAGTGATGTGTGGATATTAGAGAGAATTTTACTGAATTGTAAAAAGAATCATGAATTACTCTGTACGCAAGAAACTGTGGAATTACTAAAATATAAGGACAAATAAGAAATTCTCTGCTTCAATAAGTTTCATTGAGCGTAGAGGAAATCTAAATCAGATCCAGCAAAGTGTGAAAACTAAAGATTGTCTGGTCTTTGTGGAGTACTGTCACCAGTTCTTCAAGCAAAGCAAGTGAACACAAATTGGTCTAGCAAACATAGAGCCAGAAAAACTGTCACACACTCAACCCAAGGGAGTAAATGCTGACTAGATTATGCATGAAATCCATTCTCCAGGATAACCCATCAACCTGGGCATTTATTTCCGCATATCAGCACCATTACACACTGGTAAAGGAGATAATTCAGTAGTTTCAAAAGCAGGTTTATTAAAGATGTGATAGTATCTCCTCTATTTCTACTAAAACCCTGAAGACCCAAGGGAGAATTCACATGACATAACTCAATAGTTTCAAAGACAAGTTTATTAAAGTTGTGATAGTAGTTCTTCTGTATCCACAAAAGCCCTGAAGACCAAAGGGAATATTCTTGTGAAAATCACATTTCACCACCAAGTAGTTTGGCATAAGTCTTTTCTCAATCCAATAAAACAGAGAGTGACTGAAAATGCAAGAGGATATGGGACTTACAACTGAAGAAAGTGACTTTCATGGACTTTGCAAGGTAAGAGAGGCTGTTCAATATATTAAACATAATTGGCTTAAAATATCAGTTTTCTGATGGTTTCACAGATGAGAAGAGAGACAGGAGATGGGAAAACTAACGCAGGTCAGAAGAAAATATTCTCTCACTTCATTCAGGCTTTCTTAAGGTTATCATGCTAAATAAAGAACACAAAGGAAGCCAATACAGAAGAAAGATTTGGCAATGGTTTTATTAAATCTCTTCAGAGGGAACCAGACTATGTCCTTTAACATATTTACATTAAATTGAAGTCAATATGAAGATGGGAAGAGTAAACACAATTTAATTTCTATCCTGAAATAAGTTGATATTTTAAAGTAAAATTCAATCTGCTCATCTCAAGTCAAACAAGTAGATGATATAAATAAATAAATAAATAAATAAATAAATAAATAAATAAATAAATGGATTTGGACCTTCTTGTCAATATGTTTTCTTGACTCTTATTGTGTGCATTATTATATGCCACTGTATATAACATACTACTAAATGCAATAACACAACCA
>VZTA01020391.1:0-26105 GCA_013398855.1 Mohoua ochrocephala
TCCTTCTGAATGGCAGCTCAACCATCTGGTCTCTGAAGTAGTCCTCTAAGTTTTATATTGTCTGCAGACTAAGGGTGAGCTTCTGTCACGTTGCCCATGTCATTCCTGACTGTCTTAAGCAGTACTGGACCCCATGTCAGCCTCTCAGAGCACCACTACTGACTGTCCACCAGCTGGACTTCATGCCACAAATTACAGCAATTAAGGCAGTTTTCAGTCTACATTGTTGCCCAATTTTGTACTCCATTTTTAATCATTTTTTTCTATGAAGATGCTACAGGAGATAGTGCTGAAAACCTTTCTAAAGACAGAATAAACATTATGCACTGCTCTTCCTTCATCCCCAAAACCAGACATTTCCTTAGAGAAGGCCATCAGATTTGTCAGGTGTTAGTTCTTCTTCAGAAATCCATGTGGACTATTGCCTATTACCTCCTTGTCCTTAATATATTTCCAGGTCTAAGTGGTTTTTAAGATTATTCGCTCCATCACCTTCCCAGAGACTGACCAGACTGGAGTTCCTTGAGTAGCCTAAGTAACAGCTACCAAAAAGGCCACTTAAGCAAGGCATGAAAACCACATTTTTAGGGGGTGTCCAGAAGTAATTCATCGCATCACATCATATCACATCAAATCAGTTGTTGGGCTGAATCAGACTTGAAGATTCTAAGGAAAAGAAATATGATAACAGCTTTAACAGCATTAAACTAGGCTGCTTAAAACCAAACACTACTCATATTTTATTATTTAAACCTGAATCATTTGCATGGTTGGAACACGTTCAATATCAAGCATCATTATTGCATCTCTGCTGAGCTAAAGTCTTGCATAATTTAATGCTGAAATACTCATACTTGGATGATACAAATCAATGAAGTGCTGGTATCTAGTTTGAAAAAAGTACGTTATTATACAAGATGCTAACATATTTGGGTTTTATTACAAGAATTACAATACTGGTTTTGTAATTGGTCTGTGTTTTTGAATTTGCTAAAGCTTTCCTAGGTATTTAGTTAAAGACTTGATCTTTGTCTTGTGTAATCCTAGTAAGAAGAATGAAATGTTGTTTAAGATGAAGAATAGCAGAATCTGTACTTTACAAGGAATATAAAGGCTTTTTTTGTTGTTGTTTTTTGATAGTAAATTCCTACTTGGTCTAATAATTATCATGAATGGAAAAATAAGAGAAAATGAAAGAAAAGCAAACAAACAAAACCCTCCAGAAGACAATGGTTATCAACACTCAGGAAACCTTATATTATTGAGGTCCAGTTCCCCACAATTTTGATTGAATTTTAGTTCAAGCAATATGAATTTTCTCCATGCTAAGTGAATCTTTTTTAATAAGTAATGAACTGCACACCTTCTTTGACATTATTGACTCTACCTGAGTATATGAATACCCTAGAGTAATGCAGTTCTTCATCCTAATAGCACATACTAAAAACCAAAAAAAAATATATAGGCAGCAATAACAACAGTATCCCTAATGGTGCTTTATTGCTAGGAAGATCTGAGTTCAACAACTGCCTTCCAAATCTACTTACTGTCATGATTTATGTTCTCTATCACTTCCAACTAACTTAATGCAGACCTTCTACATTCAGGATATGCTAAGAAGGAATAAGATAAAGACTGTTCTTACTCTTAGGTCTCTACTGTACTTTGGTTTGGTTATAAAAAATGAATAAAATACATGTGAATTCAACACAAATGTTGAATTCAATAAGGACATCACTTTCACAATTTTCTTTTCCCTATACTAGGTCTTTGTGAAGTAGAACCAAAATACTCAGTCTTAAGCATTGAAATCAGTCTGAATAAAAAGTGAAACTTCATAATCAACTTGTTTTCCTCTTGATTAAGACTCAGTCAAATGCAGTCTTGAAAAAAACCTGTAACATACATACTCCTGCAAAAAAAACGAAAGAAGATTTTAGATGGTTGTATGACAGGATTACATGAACTCCTCAGCGCCTGTGATTTGTAAGCAATGCATGAGATATGTACACACATCTTCAAGAAGAAAGAGAGAGACAGAGAGAGAAAGAAAGAAAGGAAAGAAAGAGAGGAAGGAAGGGAGTAGGGAAGGGGGAAGGGAAGGCAAGGCAAGGCAAGGCAAGGCAAAGGAGAAAGGTTCTACTCGACAGCAAGTTGTGCCTAAAAGTCAAGTTTAATTTTTCTGTGTAGGTAGAGCTGGTAAGATTCACAACAAATTACCTTTCCTTATGAAGTGGAAAAATATGAATTATAATTAGTATACGTTCTCTAATTCCTAGCTGCATTTGCTGGGAGGTATTCAGATGGTTGGTTCTGTGGCCGTGTTGAGTAAATGATCTGAAAGGCATAAAAGAGAACACTTTCATATCCAGTACCTAAAGGGTGTCTGTCAGGGACCATAGTGATAGGACACATTTCTCAATTCAGTATGCCTTTCTCCCGCTCTTTTTTCCCATAACAGTATGTCCCTTTGAAGAAGGACAAATTGTATTCTGAATAAGAGGGTTTTAAGGATTCCCCTTTCTCACCATCAGCTTGAGCTACAACTCTTTATTACATTCCACTACCTCTGCCTGATAACTCTGTTCACATCATGAGATCACAGACCTCATCACAGCGTGATGATATTATTGCCAAAGCCAAGTTTCTCCTATCTCATTTAACACTGATGCTTTCTCCTCACCAGCTCCTCTGTTATTCCAGGAGCAAGTTTGTAGATTGGGATGTTGAATACAGGATGTTCTCTGTTGAATAGCCCTCAATTATTAGGACTATTACTGCTGTGTTAGATGCGGAGTTAAAACTGAAATTGAAAAGACCACATATTCACAGAATATTCTGAGTTGGAAGGGACCCACAAGGATCATCCCATTCAATTCTTAACTGAATGGCCCCTGTGTGTATTGAATCCACAATCATGGTGTTAGCACCATGCTCTAACCTCCTGAGATAATCTCAGGGTCTGGGAAGACAAAGTATTTTATATATATCTACAGACAGTCTACCTGAACTGACACAGCAAATTTTCACATGGAAATCAGCCTTTCTTTCACGGAATTTCAGTTTTCTTACCTTAATTAAAAAACTGATACAAAGATTTATAGTGCTTGATCCTCACTTACAAGACTTCCTATACATTTTACTGACAACATATATGATTGACAAACCTCCATAAAACTCAGGCTAAAGAGTTGCAAAAACAGTTACAGAAATTTAAGTAAGAATCAGATTTGGCACATTTTAGCTTTTGCCAACTCTAAAATGCACTTTTTTTTTTCCAATAAATGGTATTATTTTTCTCTGTTTCTATTTATATTCTTTAAGATCAGTGTGGGGTTTATGTTCTTTTCCGCTACAAACTAAGGTATAGTCCTCTACAAATAAGGCGAACAGCAAGTAAAGCTAGTAAGATTTTGCATCAAAATATTAGAAAGATAGAAGTGGTTTGCCTTAGTATAGTGGAGAATGATATAGGTTCTAGTGGCTTTCAACTTTTTAGAGCTATAGCTTAGTTCTATATTTTTAATAGTGACAGCATATTCATTTCATTGAATGATGACATCCTTTTGAAAAAGTGATAGGAAGAGTCATGGAACATTTGAGTAAGCACTGCTGATTTGTGGTTGCAGCTCTCGATGCCTGCAGTGTAACTGCCAAGCAGAATTACTGTATCTGCTGTTTATTACACTCAAATGATTGACCTATGTGAATCCTCCTTACCTTGAGCACAACAAAATGCTGACTTAGTTCTGTCTTCAAGTAAGTAAAACAGTGACTTTGGAGCCAGCTCAACACTGTTAGTCAAACTTGCATCAAATACATTCCCTGCTTCCATTAGGACTGTCACTTGAAAGTAACTGACTGGAACATAAAATAATTGTCTTTTCTTGCTTTCTCCGCAAATTGTCCAATCACTATTTTTTTTCCCTATAATAGAACAGTGACGGGGTAAATTTGCACACACTGACTCCAAAGCTTTTTAAAAACATCGACCAAAATACATTTTTGCATAGGAACATTAGTAAATAACATTGGAGATTTCACTATTCATTTAAAATGGATTTATAAATGACTGATTACTAATTAGAGTATATTTCTTGTTTATCTGCAAAGGCATAAATGTTTTCACTTCATGTAACTCACAAAAAGTTCTAATGGGAAAGAAAGCTGGACATAAGAAAACAAGAAAAAGAGATGAGAGAAATAAATCTTTTAAAACATATCTGAATATCTTTGTATCACTGAGATCCATGCTAGTAAATTTCAGAAGATCTGTTAAACTTTGCTGAATCTGTTTCTATTTGCATACAACATATAGTGAGTGCATATGGCACACTACATTATGAATTTAGAATATATGATATTGTGGTAGAAAAAGCTATATTTACCCAGGAAAAGTCAGCAAATTGTAAACAATGTAAGATTTGGAAACTGCACTTTTAAATGGGAAAGCTGTTCTAACTTACTCTGAATTATTAGCAAAAAAGGACGTTCAGAATACGTTTCCTAAGAACTTACAGATTTGTAAGGCCATTTATGGATACAAGCTGCATGGACATAGGAATGCCGACTTTCTTTCAGAAAGGTGAAGCAGGAAGTTGACAAGGTGATCTCCTATGTTCCCATCCCTCCAGAATAATTTGATGATTCTATGGCTCACAGGAGACACAAAGAGACATGAGTCTGACATTTTGAAGAGTTTTATTGTGAGAAACTAAAACAAATTGTATGGAAACACTTAGAAATTAAGTCATCGAAAGTGAAAGAAGAAAATTGGCAGGATCCAATCACAGCATTTTAATGTCCAGATCATTTTAGTGATCATGACTTACTTTTCATGATGCATTGCTATTAATGACCAAATTAGCATGATCTCAGAAACTTTTCTTACCATTAAATTGATTATCTATAAATTTTACCAAATACTTGGAAAAAAAATTACCTAGAGCTTCATTTATTCATCTAAGATATCGGATAATAGTATCCTGAAAAGGTGAGGCTTCTCCTTATGTACATAAGGTGACCGATACTGTTATGACTATCAAATCACCTAGGAAAAGTATTTGACCATCCTTTGTTCTAGTCTTTGCAGAAAACTCAACTTCTTCATCCGTACTCTGTAGGTTCCTACACTGCNCCTAGAGCTTCATTTATTCATCTAAGATATCGGATAATAGTATCCTGAAAAGGTGAGGCTTCTCCTTATGTACATAAGGTGACCGATACTGTTATGACTATCAGATCACCTAGGAAAAGACAGCATTTGACCATCCTTTGTTGTAGTCTTTGCAGAAAACTCAATTTCTTCATCTGTACTCTGTAGGTTCCTACACTGCCAGTCATTTTCCCTGTGAAACAATACCTATAGTAGGTTGAGTTTCTCCAAAATTTCTAACAATTTTTTTTTTTTTTGCATATGCAAAAGACTTTCTATATCAATAAACTAATGTTTCTGGAGTTAAATATATGTTTCATGGATGCTAGGCTGTAAATCTCTCTGCAGTCAGGAAAAAAAACCAAAAACAAAACCCTCTGCTCTGCTCTTCAAAAGACTGATAGACAGGGAAAAAGAGCCAAATACAAAAAAAACCCAAAAGCTACTGCCTTAAGAAAGTATGCAGAATGATAGTTAGACAAGCGTGCCACAGTCACCTGCAGCATTTATTCCTAGTCCACACTGAATTTTACAATGAAGGAACTAATGGTCCTTGTCTGGATTTGCCTCACAATTTCAAACATTTCAGCAAACTGTCCAATGGAAAAATAATACGCACTACTAACCTTTTATTTACTTCACAAACTTTCATTTTCTCTGTGGTCACAGCTATTCCTTCGGAACAGGTTCCACCCTTAATGATGTCACATGGCTTTACTAGTGCGCACAGTTAGCAGGATAACTATATGACGGAATTCTGAAAAAAACACTGCAGGCCATCTTTTTTTTTTTTTAAATAATTGGTTTTTTTATATATACACTCATAAATAACATAATTGAATTTCAGGATCATGTAACAGTAATTCATGATGGTCTGCTGAGACCATAAAAAAAGATGTCGATTTGAAACTTATAAAAGTGCAACTGGAAATTTAACATTTAGTTTCCAACTTACATATACAAAACCCACATGGACACAAGGTCCATGTCCATGGTCCTATGTCACCATACTTAATCACATTGATTTGGAAATAAAAGTCTGGTTGGCATTGTTCATACCTTCATTCTTGAGCATTCTGGCTCATTCAATGAAAAAAGTTTTATATTTCCTGATGATAATATGATTTTGAAGGAAAAAAAAAAAAAGAAAAGCATTATTTTCCTACTTTTTAATTATGTAGGCAAAATCAATTCACACAATATGCACTATATTCTTTAGTAAGGGTAAAATGTTGTCACAGATGGTAGGTTAATTCAAATAGATCATAAAGGAAACCATTCACACCAGCAGTTTAAAGCTGATCACTGTGCATGGATTACTTCTGCAGTTATAAGGTTAAGACAACTAATGAAATATTTACTCAAATTAAGAAGAAAATAAATAAATTAAAAAGGTGAGAAATCATTCTTTTAACCCACAAAACTAAATGCTTCTGAATTCCTTGCCAATGAAGTGCAAAGCTGTTACTGTGAATAAACCAGTAATGAGACATCATCATTAATACAAAGGTAAAATAAAACATTCAGGTTCTGATGAAAACAGGGGAGAAAATTTCCTTTTATAAAGTGTGCTTGAATTAGAAATGTGCCATAGAGAGGGAAAGGGAGCAGTTAAATTCTCCCTTGAAGTATTAAAACATAACTCCTACTCATTACAATGGGAACTAAAGCAGTTTTTATATAATCAAAGCATCATGGGAAGATTCCACATGTGAAAAGTCCTAAAAACACTACGTAAAATTCTTTAAATGTTCTCAAAAGACAAGAGAGAATTATACAACAGAAAACTCGGAGAGGAAAATAGATTAATTACTTTTCTTATATGCTATTTAGGGTAAATATTATTACATGAGATCTAAAATAAATGATCAAAGTCCACATTTCCAGAAACAAAGATTTTGCATAATTGTGGTAATTATCAGCCCCACTGGACTTTGTAACTTCCCTGCTTTTTCTGCTGCCTTACCTACTACACTGGGCTCCCAGGACGAAAGCCAGCTGCGTCTGTTACATGCTCCAACCACTCACTGGGGGAAGTGGGTATCTTAACTGCTGGAGGCCTTAATGACTCCTGGTTGCACAGCACTATTTATCCTCCATCCAACAGCTTCACAATTGCTTTCATGGCTGAATAGGTAGGATCTCAGGATAAATTTTGCAACTGTAAGCTTGCAAAAGCTGTTCTTCAGGGAATGACTAGAAATTGTCAGGAAATCAATGTATAACGCACAGGTCATAATGATTCTTAACTTAATTTGTCACCTTTCAATACTGGATCAGGAACAAAGCAATAACAGCCACTTAATCTGAAAGACAACTAGCAGGCATTTAGAGAGAAAGGAGGGATAGAAGGTGGGGTGGAAGGATGGAGGGAAGGGAAGAGGTACACGAGGAAGGAAAGAAGGAAGGGAAAAAGGAAGAGAGAGAAAAGGAAAGATAAAGGAAAGGAGAGCGGGAGAGAGGAAAGGAAGGAAGGAAGGAAGGAAGGAAGGAAGGAAGGAAGGAAGGAAGGAAGGAAGGAAGGANGGCAGGAAGGAAGGAAGGAAGGAAGGAAGGAAGGAAGGAAGGAAGGAAGGAAGGAAACCTGTAATAACTGGGCACTTTATTGTTCCAAATACTCAAAATTTGGGCTCCTTTCTTAACGTAAAAAAAACAATTAAACACATGCTATTTTCAATTAATTGGAACAAGATTTTAAGTATTCTGACATATTTTAAAGAAAAGTCTTTAAATGTTATGCTTGGCTTGTTCATGTCAGTAATATATCTGGCACTCAACCAAAAAATCTATTATTATGGAGGTGGACTGAATTAGATCTTTTTATCAAGGTGCAAGGAAATTAAAGCTGCTCCTATAAAAATGTTATTTTTTTTCCTAAAAGTGATACTTCATTCCTTCCCCAAACTCACTGCATAGCATTATAGGATTTTATTATACTGTAAAATGTGCTGATATTAAAAAAATATAGATTGTACTCATGCAGTAATAAAGGCACCTTCATTAGTATTCAGATGAGTTTTATAATTAAAGTCAATATCCTTTCTGTGAATGTCCAAATGATAAGTGCAATTATAAAGATTGCATTAATTTCATGAACATCTGTGCAAAATTCATAACATCGTGCCAATCCTGAAGTTTCGCCAGGTTCTTGTTTTTGATAGTGATTAAAGGATAAAAATAGGAAAATACTTTGTTTTGGTAAATATATGTATTTTCAAATACAAAAAAGGGATAGGAAGCGTAGCTCATTTTGGTAATGGGTAAACTGATCCAGATCTGAAAGTGCTGAAATTGATCCCTTGAAGTGTACTTTTTGCTACAGAGTGCCATAATAATTCATCATAGGAGATTATTGCTCTGTACGAGACAGACAAACATGGTAGACTGTACAAGTTAATTTACAGTCTTGGAATGAATCCTGCTTTCTTTAGATAGTTACTGAACTAGCTTTTGAGACTATCGAAAGGACTGATTCTTCCCACAGTCTGCGAATAGGGAAAAAGCTGCAATATATTTAGTCCAGAGTCAATTACCTGGAATTGCAAATTTGGCCTCACTAAACTGGAAGATTGTCGATTTATACAGCAACTCTTAACTTCTAGACCCATACTTGAAAAATTTGTCTTGCAGTTATCATTAGGAATGTTCCCTTTCCTCTTTATGCATAGGTGTTTGCGGCTGTTTTGTAGGCTCTGGTGCTTGAAGAGCCCCTGCGTGGTACCGAAAGATATGGCATGGGACACCGAAAGGAAGCCAATACTGCTGTGGCAGGCAGGAGCCAGGTGGGATTCTTGAGGGAGTCTCAGGTTAAGTTAATCACCTATTTTTACAACATTAAATTCTCTGATTTGTTACGTGGAGTCAGAATTTGGACCTTTAACTTCAACATGGCAGATTGTTAGAAAGAGCTTAACACAAATCTGCCTTACATTACAAAAAGATGAGGTTATAGGCCCTGTATTTTACCTATGTAAAGGGCCCTGAGATATAAACATTAGTTGAATATGAAGACCTTAAAGCAAATGGATGATAACAAAGTCTGCCTTTACTTGTTTTGCTGTCTGCTTAAGTAAAACCACACCAAAACATTGCTAAAATCAAAATATGTTTTCTGACAGCATAATTCTGTCACCAACAGAGGTCAGAAGAAATATTTTTGGATAAGGTATGAAAGATCTTCCTTAGAAATATTCTCCTAAAGGATGTTTTTTGTGAAGTCACCTCTCTGCTTTCCAAGAGTCTGCTTCAGCAATGATATCCCGCAAGTGAACTTACAGCAGAATGGTTTTAATCACAGGGATAAAGAACTGAATCTAAATTGTTATTTTCATTTGATTCATCATTCAAATGACGAAGTCATTGTCTTGTATTACATAATATTATACTAAATGTATTTTAATATTTTAAACAACTTTGTTACCTGTTAATACTTTTTTTTCTCTTTCACATATTTTGTTTAATTTCTCTTTTTCTATTGGCAGGATAGAGTGCGTAATAGCTCTGTCTATCATGAAACCTGTTAGTGTACAGACTGTAAACTAAAAGACAGTAATGGATCCTCTGAAGCTTTATAGTGTCAGAAAGATTGCTGCACGTGCACATTAAATTCATGTGCTGAAAGGCCTTGTGATTTTATGTTGAATAATATCCCCATTCATATGCAGTAGCTGTTTTTCTTAAGATGGCTTTTGTGCTTTTCCTACTAAAGACTTATATTTTAAGTGCATCTCTGAGTTATAAGGGTATAGAAGATAATTGGAAACAGGTAATTTCTAATTTTGTTTCTGTTTTAACAGCTTACCAACCAGCAACTACATTAGCTTTAACTTCTTGAAAGATCACACTTGTTTTACATTAAAAAAATTACTCAAGCTATGTCCAAATTAAGACAGGGTTTAATGCAACAGTAACAGACTATCTGAACTATGCAATTTACAGAGTTTTTTCAGATGTTCTCTACCTCATTCTTGCTGTAGTGCAGATGTTTAATGCTTAAAAAACAGATAGGTGCAAAACAAAACCCTGTACTCCTGACTGCAATACACTCCAACCATCTGCTGGAATACATCAAACATTTAAGCATGCATAGCAATATCACACAGTGTGACAGAAGAAAAAAAAAGGGCAAAGAATGCCATTCCTTTGAAAATACCTTTCTATATGGTATAATTCGACTGTCATTGAAGGAAATGATAAAGCCAGTATTGAATTTTATATGACATAAATTTCTCATATAGCAGATTTTCTTGGCAATGCACTTTAGAAATGTGGAAATGAAACTTCAGGAGAAAATATTTCTTGTTTTATATGTTTGCAACTGGGTAAATCACTGAAAATACTGAGGACCCATTACAAAAATACAGCCTCATGTAGCTAAACAGCATTAAACTTTTAAATTGAAAGATACATAGTTGCTCATCACTCTAAGTTTCTTATTGTATTCCTAGCATGTGCCTGTCCTTTCACAAACGTGAGGAAAGTATCTCCAGCATCACACTACTCACTAGTGACATGGGTCTTAGATATCAGTACTTACACATTAGTGCCACTTTCTGCCATATTCTGTTCCATTAAAAATTAGAGGAATATTCACAAAATTTAACTTTCGTTCTGGGTAACTGTTGAGATCTCGTTATTAAAATTTTTAGAGAGATGCCTCTGCCTGAATTAAGGTGTAAGTGAGACCATATGCTGAAGTCAATAGTATGGATTTTATTTAACAGTGAGCTAGAGAAAGAGAGAGAGAAAGAAATAGAAAAACAAGAGGGGGAGGGGGAGGGAGCAGAGAGAAAGAGAGAAGAGAGTGACAGAAAGAAAATATCACCCCTCTGTGGATCCCTATGATGTCCCATTGATCCTCTTCTTCTGATCTTCTTGGGGGTGACCATCCTGCAAAACATAGTGTTCAGTGGATTATAATATAGGTTTGGGCCAGGAGGGAATGCCCAGGTACCCTCTCTGAGTGGGGCACAAGTTTGACACTGTCTCTTACACCAGACGCTGAATCTGTTGCATCTCTTTGCATCACGTGCAGTCCTCTGGTGCGAGGTCTCAGGAATTCCTATTAGAATAAAGTGTTCCAGTTGGTATTAGCTTGAAAAATAACTCAATATGGAATAGCACTTTTTAAAATTTACTTTTAATTGTTTAGGTTTATAACTAAGTTAGAAGTGTCTCTTGAAGAACAGATATGTACTCTGAATTTGAAAATATATTAACACATGTAAAGCTGTAGGTACACATGAACTTATTCCCTTCATTGAGACTGATCGCATTTCATTTTAATATTCAAAATTAGTTACCTGTGATTCTTTCTTTGAATTTAAGAGAGAACTGAAACATTGCAGCATAATTTCTGAGGAGTTTGAAAATGTTCAGGGTGGTTTGAAAAGGCTTACTGCACATATATAGCCCTCATATTGTGCCCCAAGTTTATAAAACATGGAGTATTTTTAATTAATAACTATGACATGTTTGAACATTGATACAAAGGCATAAATGTTTAAAGTAAGCTTTGATAAGATGGATAACAATTCCATAGTTTTTGTTATAGTCTTTTCTCTTTCAATTGCTCTTTTTAATAAGTCTTGCATTACAACTACACCTATTATACATAATAATATAAAGACACTAATAATATGTAATGACACTAAAGTAGTAATGAGTAATAGCCTTCCCTATAAGTAAGCACAAAATAATATTCTGTGAACTTGGTTAACACTGATAAGTCATTCACAGCCAGTACTTCCAATTCTGGCTCTTCTTAATCAAAAAGATGCCTTTTTATGATTCTGAAGGGAAAAGGACAAGTTTTTTTTCTTTCTGCTTTTGCACATTTTATAATAGATTGTTATTGATTTCACTGTGTAAGTGGTGTCCTTGCACAAAATTGTGTGGTCCTTCAAAAAGTACAATCTACTCCGGCCAAAAATAAAGCAGAAACCTGAAGTCATGATAGTCACCAAAAGCGAAAGTCAGATTCTATGCTTGTAATGTTTTTACTTGTAAAATGAATGCTTTGAAATGTATCTCTGTCAAAATGGAGCCAGAATTTTATCAGTGCTTCATCAACTTTATATAATCTAGAAAGAGAAGTAAGATATATCACAGCTTCAACAGGCATGACCCTTTCAGCCCAGCAGTAACAATATTCAGATTAAGTCTTTCATACTATCCATAAAAAGCCCCATATTTCACTCCAAACTTTGAAAATAACTATAAACCCAAATCTATCAATGAATATTTTACCTGCATAAAAACATATTATACAAGAGGTAAAGTATCAATTAATAAAATACAAGCACTTTTTGGCTTTTTTTTTAAATTGTGAAAGTTTACTCTTATGAAATTTTTATTAAGTATTTAATCAATTCTTTGTATTCCACAGGAATTTTCAGCCATATTTTGCATAGATGAGGTAATGGACTGGCTTGAGACAATGGACCAGAATGAAAATGGGTGACTAACTGGACTTTCACAATTAGGTATCCGACTGCTTATTAAAGATGGGAATCTGGAACATGTCTAGAAATTTCCTCTTGCTATATCTAAACCAACAGATATTTCTTAATGTGTTGGTCAGCGTCTTGGGCAGTGTGTCCCAAAGTGTCTTTGCTTCAGAAGCGGTCGTTTATGCATATATAAGATATTTATAAAAGGTCAATTAAAGCTGCTCCTGCAGCAAAGGTCACATGAGTCTTTTGCATGCAGTTAAGATATTTAAGAGATGTTCCACATGCAGTTTTGTTACACCAATAACAATAAATTATGCATATGTGGTGGATAGCTGGATTACAAAAACGAAAGAAAAATAGTGATTCAAGCAAAACAATGGCACAAATAGTCTCTGCTGATCCAGCTCAAAATGACACTGGAAAGACTCTTGCAATAGATTCCCTTTACCACCAAATGAATACTGACTACAGTTTAAGTGAGATTTAAATCCCTATGCATATGTTAGCCTATTCCAAGACCCCAAAATTTTTCCCTGCCTTTAACAAATATTTTCTCTAAGTGTTTTCAGAGAAATGAATGATCTCAGAAGTGATGATTTCCATCTTTAAGCATGGACTTTTGTGGCGGTGGCTCAGCCCTCTGGAGGGCTGCAGCACCCTCGTGGTCATCGGACCACTGCCCTGAACTGGTGGCGAAGGCCCAGGGAGGAGAGCTGCCAGCCATCTGCTGAGGACACCTATGTGTGATTCTCCCTCGTGTTTGCATTCCCTGTTTATGATGTATGTTCTCCGTTCAATATGTATGTCCCCTGGTAAATATTCATTATGTTCTCGAAAGTTCTGTTCACTTCGACACCCCATTGGTTCCTCCCTACCCAGTCCCTCCTCCCCCAGTTCCGATTTGTTCCCCGGTTGTCCCTCAAGTTTCCCTCCGCCCATTTGCCCTTCCCTGATGGGTTGCCCTGTTCCCCTTATAAACCCTGATCTTCAGCTTTCCCAGTGTCTTCGTCCCTGGCCCCTCCACAATAAACCATCTTGCTGGAACCTATATGAAGACCCTTCCCACTCCTTTATCTCCGGCGCGCCCCTTTTATCATCAGAGAGCACCCTTCCCCTCCGGGAAGGACTGCCCCTGCAGACTCCACACAGCCTGCACCTGTGCTGATCGTCCTGCCAGGGATGCTCCAGGTCAGCTCGCAGATTCCCCTGAGAAGGGCGGCTCAAGGGGAAGCTAGCGAGGGACTTCCACAATTTGTGTAGCATGCTTTGGTACTGGACCTACACTATATAATGACATTTGGTTCTGGTGCTATGAAAAAACTGTACGTGTTCTCATAAAACTTTTGGTTCTTTTTCAAAGGTTACGGAGGACCTGCAGATATCATACTCTCTGATCGTGACTTTTGTTTTCTTACATTCAGAATAATGGAGTGTAAAGGAGTTAAAATTGGTAACACATTTGCCGTGTTACTGCAAATCCTTCTCTTATGTAAGGCCCTGCTGAACAATGAAGATAAGGAAGGCAGAGAGTTCACATGTACTTCTGACTGCCAGTGAGATAGATTTATTATAGAAAGCTCCTGAGAGACCAATTAATATCACCAGGTTGTCAAAATAGTATGTGTACCATGAAAAACACAGGCAGCCCATTGACGCACAGTGAAGGTAAGGTCACTGAACACAAGAACACTAGGGGACAAATTTAGTCAGAATGGAGTAAAAACTGAGCACTAATTAAGTGAATTGTGAAACACTCAAAATGGCAAAATACTGCCTAGTCTAGAACTGCATTTTCTAAAGATGCACTGTTTTTGTTAAAGAAATACCACTGCTAAACACCGAAAAGGCAAGATTAAATATTATTTTGACAAAGCTTGATGGTTCCTATCTGTGAGAGTGGTCATAGTTCAGAAATGATGATAAATTTTAGCTTAGATGATTCAAGTACAACTTCATTGTTTTATATTATGAAAGAAGATATTGTCAAATGCAGACATCTCCAACATTTAATTGTGATCCCAAGGGTTCTCTGTTCAGGCAATGCTGTTCAACTAAGAATTGTATTTGCCAGTGTCCTAGGAGTATAAACTGGGTAAGTGAGATTTGAGGTTGGGGAGGAGGATAGAAGAGTGCTTGATATAATGATAGCAAAATCATATGTGACTTATGATTTTGCCTTTGTCAGTGTCTAAGTTATTTGAAGTAAAGGCATTGAAGCAGTGTCTATACTGTGTTTAAGATGCTGAAACAGTAGATGGCAAAGTTAACTGTGTTCTCTGACTTACCTTCACAAACCCGTGATAACACCTGTAGAATATCCATAAGTGGAGCAGCGTTCAGTATGAGGACAGATGAACTTAAGCTGCACACAGACTCCAACTGACTGTGGTCCAGAGACATTTCTACCAAGGAAGAAACCTAGATGGACCCCTAGCCAATCTAACTGAAATTGGCATGCACGTATCCAGTCATATATCACAAGGATGAGCACAAGTTCATACTTCGATGTCTACTTTCTAATCACACTTGTGAAAAAAACAATAACAAAAATGGTAAATAAGTGTGCACACACAGAGTATATCCCATGGCAAATATAAATCCAGCAGTAAAACTGACCAAGGTAGCTGGCATCTGGGAATAAAAAAACCTTTCTGAACCATTTGCATGGTTTAAGGATTTGACATAAGTTTGACTTAAGTTCCTACTTTGTGTGCTTGAGCTGTCATTTTTCTGCCTCTTAATTCATAATAGAAGTTTTTAATGTATTGTAATGTTGTGACAACAAACACATTAATTACTGAGGGTTTATTTTATTTTAGTAGCATTTTGTATATATATACCTAAATAACTGTAAGTCTTCATGAGGCAAGATGGGTTTTTTGTTTGTTTGTTATCATATAGGATATTAAATTACAGCATTATAGCACCTAAACACTTAAAATCAAAATGATGTACGTGGTTTTCAGATATGCATTTGTATGAGAGGTACAGTTTTGCCACACCCTATCCCTTTTTGAGAAGTAAAGTTCATTGAAGCCAAGACAGGAGTAGAATATTCTGAGACAAAGGCTGTCATGAAAGTAAACATCCTCTCCTTGAATAACTGGTAGCTGATGTAATTATAATAGCACTTAAAGCTGTCAGAGACATTCATTAATCTTTGCAATGAAGAGTGAGCATTCCACAAAATATTTAGGCATCCTCGTATACACCAACAAGTAACCTCGTGTCTCTGTCTGGATATAGCAAATCAACTTTTTTTCAAGTTTTATCTGTATATCAACCCTAACAATTTTGTTTTGAGGGTATTTGTTTTGAGAACATAGAGCCAGCTATCTGCTGAAAATGTCTGTAATTCTGAAAAACTGAGATAACTATACACCAGTGATTTATGATTCAGGGTAATTTATTTTCCACTGTGATATAAAGAAAAAAAATTGCTAGATGGTTGTATATATAAACTATAGTTGGGGAAAAGAACATGGCTCTTAGAAAGAGAAGTGTTTTCTCACAACTCTCAAGCTTTCTAGTATGCATCTCAAATGTGTGAGTAAGGATAATATGGTTAACAAATTCTTGGTTTGCAAGCAGATTTTGGCAAAGTTCCTCACCAAAGGCTTTTCAGAAGGCATTCACGGCATAGGAATAATGGAAATTCGTTGCTCAAATAGTTGATTTAGAAAAGCAGAATCTCATAAATGGTCAGTTTTTGCTGTGAAAGGAGATTAGCCATTGAGTTCTGCAGCAAACTGGGCTGCAATCTGTACCATTCAACAGGTAAATGACAAGAAAATTTAAGTGAAAAGATTGTTGATGACATACAGGGATGAGAACTGATTCTGAACAACTTCAGAAGGACTAAAAACTGAGTAACTGGGAGATGGAATTATGTCTAGACTAAAATAAAGTGACACTTTCAAAAAATAATATTAACTTAAAAAACAATATGAAGGACTTTAAGTTCTATTGTTAAGAATCAAGAACTTAGTAGTATGAAACTGTTAACTTAATATGAAGTACTGGTCAAAAACTACAAAATTATTAAGAAATTAATTCTGTAAAAAATGGAAAATACTGTGATGTAGGTTAGTATACCCTTGGTTTATTCGTATCTTGAATACAACCTGTATTTCTGGTTCTGCATATTAACAAAATGCATAGGACAATTGGAAGAAATTCAGATAAATATAATTATGATATTCAGAGACATGAAATATCTTCTATTTAAGAAAAAAATGTGTAACATTCTTACCATAAAGTTGTCTTCAGTCTTGAAAAAAGGACAACAGAATAGGATTATTACAGAGGTCTAAAAAGTCAGACATGGTAGGAAAAGAATAGATATGGATTAAATATACACTATTTCTAACAGTACAGGAACAAAAAGTGTTAAGTGAAGATGGTAGGAACTTGGTTTATGAAAGAAAAAGAAACCAGTGCTTCACATTACAGGTAGACGTCCTGGGGAATTCTTAGCCTTCTGAGTGCTGAAGTATGGGCTAAAAGATCTCAAAGATCAGAGTCTTCCCTAGTCATCCATTTAAAACTACTTTTCTTAATGGTTGTCACCTTAGACATAATTCTGTCCTTAACGTAATTGAAGGATCTTTCTGATGGGTGCAGGCATAAAGGTGACTTGGTTATAATGCAAAAATCACTGGCAGAAAATATCTGCTAAAACACTGACAGAAGAAGATGCCTGCCAGCCTGGGAGCTGCCAGAGAGCTGCTCAACTGAGAATCTGGCCTGGGAACTAGATGCATCCTTAAGAACTGTAGCTCATTTCTTTGAAGATGAGATACCATCCATAAGAGAAAATACGAGAAATTGCACCAAAAAATTATAGAGTCATAGAATGACTCTGGATTGGAAGGGATCTTTAGAGGCCATCTAGTCCAACTCCCCTCACAATGAGAAGGGACATCTTCAACCAGATCTGGTTATTCAGAACCTCATCCAACATGGCCTTGAATGTTTCCAGGGATGATGCATTCAACACTCCTCTGGGAAACCTGTTCCTGTGTTTCACCATCCTCATTGTGAAAAATTTCTTCCTTATATCTAGTTTAAAGACCTCGTCTTTTAGTTTAAAACCATTACCTCTTTCCCTATCACTACAGACTCTGTCCGTTATCATCTGAAAAGGTGATAAATTATAAATAAATATAAAAAATAACGATGTCTCTGAATAGAACAAATGAAATACAGAATGCAATAAAACTCATCTATCGTTGTCAGATGATATATTAGATATTTTTATTTTCATTACGCTGAGTTAATTTTTAGTTGACACAAATTTCTAGTGTTGTTAAGAATCTTTATAAGAAGATTATAATGATTTTAAAGCTCATTGGCATCACTAGGAGATTTTCTATTGTCTTTAGTGAAATTTAGAATAGACTTCTGTTATTGATAAAGAATATCAGATCATTTTTTAAATGAAAACTTGTTTTAATACCATTGGTGCTTTTGAAACTGTTTTTTATTTGTTGTTCTTTATTCATCTGACAATGAGTGTATTAATTACTAATGTTTTAGGCACAAAAACTCTTTTGATACACAGGTCTAATCAGAAAGTGCCATTTGAATTGTTAATAAACTGAAATCCTGGCCTCCTTTCATAGATTAACCCCTTGCACTAGTGTTCTCTTTTTATTTTGTTTCTTAGTGGAAATTTGCTCTTCATCTGATTTATATTTTTATCCCTGAGAAAGAAGCAGCCACAAGTTAGTGATAGAAAAATTACAAGAAATTATGGGAGTACCTATTCACACTCCTCTTTCCCTGAAAATGAAGCACAAACTTTAAAGGGATCTCTCAAGTTCTGTTTTCTGGTTTAAGACAAAACTGTAAATAGTTAAAATCAACCAAAATTTCCCGTTGAAAGAACATTCTGGCATCTTCCATTTCTTGCAATCGTTAGAAATAATGACTAGAGATTATTATGTAGGGAAAGGGAAATCTGAATTTGAGGTTAGGCTGAGATGAACCCCAGTAGCAGGGTACATAAAATGTAGGTTATTTGGCTCAACTTACAGAAGGGAACAAAGGTCTGACTGATCTTGGTTACCAGTATAAATATGAAGACCTGGTAAGCTGTTGTACAATTAGGACCTCTTTAGGATTGTAATGTATCAAAATAAGTGAAGGAATCAGTAAAAACCGCTTATTTTTAATAAACTTGCGCTGGAATTACTTCAGCCTTGTTTTTTAAAAGGAATTTCTGTCAGTACAATACCAAGTGGATTATGAGTGAAGCCGTCCCCTAAGAAAAGCAAAGAGGAGATTTCTGTCTTTGGGAAGTGAGTTCATGTGGACTCAATAGCCAGCAACAACACTCCTGTCTAGATTGTCATGAGACCTGTTCCCTTGTCTGGATACTCACGACACCTGTTCCATCTCCATTGTCACGTCTACTTTCTGTTTGATTGTCTTCTCAGTTATTTCTAATTATTTTATTCAATTTGCTTGCAATCTCTTTTTACCCATGATCCTCCATTCCCCTTTTAATTTTTTCATTGCTATTTTATGCATCTGTCATGATTATTTGTAGGAGAGATACTTTGAAATGCTGATTTATCTCAGCAGATGAAAGTCGTGCAAACTTTTCCGATTCAATAGCATTTAAACAGTGGTATAAATTTCTCCAGGAATACTCTGTTTTGTTCTTGATTCAAATTCAAGTTGCCATCTATCTTTCTGAAAATTAGATGTGTGCAGTCACCCTGTCTACAAATAATTTTTGTATCTAATGGAATACTTTTGAAATTCTATGAAAAATGGTGCACCTCTATTCCTCTAAATTCAGTCTGATAAAATATTTTATGTTAGGTTATGTGTCAAAAGCTCAGCCACAAAAGTACACAGAGAGACAATGATAGATGTGGGAGCTCTGGCTACTTGCAGGCCCATCACAGAGACTCATTTAAGGCCCATCTCCACAAACCCAGGAAAGAACAGGAACAAAAACAAAGGTAGAAAACACAAACTGAGGCCTCAGACGAAGGGATACCCTACTCTGACTCCTCCCAAGGAGATGTCAAAGGCATAGGAAGGATCAGGAGTATTGATTGATCTGCAAAATGTGAATACTTTTTTAATTGAATAAAGCATTCATTTATTCCAGTCTCAAACTGGAAGAAAAAAATTAAGGGCTGTGTGTTTCTACTTTGAATTTTATGTTTATCTCATTATGGAAAAAAAATTCTTGGGTCATTTGCAGCCTCTGTTCAGCTTATTAGGCCATGAATCAATAGATTAGACAATTCAGGGATTTTACACTCATTGTGTGACGTTTCAAGAACAGATGCACTAAAACTTGCAGAGCAAAACCTTCACTGAAAAATTCTTCTAAGCCAAGAAATCCTGCAAATGACATAACCTAAGCCTTAAAACAAATTGTGTTTTTCTCTGACGCGCAACAGAGGATGAAGGATAAGGTCCTTTTCAAAACTTACTGAACTTAAGTACATTTTAAAAAGAAGTTGAACTATTTTCTCATTTAATTAATGAAAACTGACATTTGTTAGTTGTTTGAAAATCACACCTTAGTTGAAGGATAAATCTAAAGAGTTCATAGCACTATGAATGTTTCTAAAATGATGAAAGTTCTCTTTCGCTCTGCAATTTAGAATCTCCACCAGAAAGAATCATTAAAAACTCTAACCTTCTTACAAAAAGCGGGAGACAAATGATCCTTCTACAGCCTGATTAGGTACAGCACTTCATGTACATCTTGCAAAACTCTTAATTTTCACAGGCTCTTCATCTAATTTATCTGATAGGAAAAGATTGGATATCCTTTGCTACATTTCTGCACATCTAGTTATTTATATTATTAATCAGATGATTATCACATTAAAATGATCATTCAAAAATGTAAAGCTTTTTCTCCTATTTAATTTTCCTTTATTGTATGGTTTCAGCTGCACACTTCTACACTTCTTTAAATTTTTCTTATTGAAAGAAAATTCTAGAGTTATGATGTTCTTCTGAACCATATTGTGTACTATCATTATTCTGCTGTTGTATATGGATGAATAGGAGTAGTCCACTCTTTTTCATGCATAGAGTGTCATGCTAAACTGGAACCTGATGGAAGAATGGCTAATATTCTTTATTGCTTATATAAAGACACTTCTAGGCCTCTGATGGCCTCCTGTATTAAAAAACAAACAATACAAAACAAAACAAAAAGCTTCTTGTTTCAAGGATTTCACCATCTAAAATAGTACCGAATAAAATGCTGAGAAAAAATATGGCAAGAAGGAAGCAAAGTATTTCGTGCTTGAAGTGGAACGCTAAGTCTGTAGTCAATCAGAAATAGAATTTATGTTTATAAATGTAAATATATTTATGTTTATGTTATACCGTAGTTGAACTTTGATGGCTTAATCCATATTCTATTGCTCCCATCTTCAGCATAAATGTTGTGGAGGACATTGAGGTTACATGTCACTCCAGCACCCAGAAATGTATGATGCAGGACAGGTAGAGCACCCATCTTCTCTTGCAGACAAAGGAGGTATATTGTACCATCAAATCCAGGATACGAAGTATTTGAAAACTTAAAAATATATGCACTTTGTCCTACCAGTACTCCTCCTGATACTATTGTAATTATTTATTTAGGTTCTGAAGGATGGGAACTAATGTTCATTAGATAAGTCCATTCAATCGTCTCTTTTACAAAGATCTGCCCGCAGCAAAACAGCCAAGTTACCATTAGCACAGTTCTGTAACCAGCTACCTTTTCTACTCAATGGAACCCCTCCTGTTATTATCGACCCCCCATTACTCCTGGGTCACCTAATCCATACTTCAAGAAGTCTCTCTTAGTTTGAGAGTCTTTCATTCCCATCTTATTTTCTTTGCTGCACGTCTCATTCACAAGTATTGATGTATTCTCACGAAGTATTGACAGTGAAACACAGCAAACAACTCAAAATCAGCCAATCCTTGTGAACTGAGGTCATTATACCAAAGGACACTGTCACATTCATCTTCCACTAAGTGATCGCCAGTACAGGCAAATTTTTGGAGACATTATTTTGCTTTTATAATTATGAGATTCCTTGAGTTTCTCGACCACTGAATTAAGTCAATCCTGTTCATTTAATTGATTAATGAACCAGGACTCCCTCTGGCTCAGTATAAAAAGGTCATATAACTGACGAAGAAAGTCCAGATAAGGCCACTAAATTGATCAAAGGGCTGGAGCGCCTCTCCGATGAAGACAGGTTGAGAGAGCTGTGGTTGCTCAGCCTGGAGAAGAGAAGGCTTCAGGGAGACCTTACAGCACTTTCCAGTACCTAAAGGGGGCCTGTAAGAAAGCTGGAGAAGGACTTTTTACAAAATTGTGTAGCAAAAGGACAAGAGGGAATGGCCTAAGCTGAAAAAAGGTAGGTTTAGATTAGCTATTAGGAAGAAATTCTTTCTTGTGAGAATGGTGAGGCACAGGAACGAGTTATTCAGTTGTGGATGCCCCATCCCTCGAAGTGTTCAAGTCCAGGTTGGATGGGGCTTTGAACAACCTGGTCTGGTGGAAGGTGTCCCTGCCCATGGCAGAGGAGTTGGAACGAGATGATTTTAAAAGGTTCTATGATTCAATGACTCTATGACTTTGTTTTCAATATAACCTTTCTGAACATTCATCCAATAGACTTAAATGAGGAAAATCAAAATGACGTCATAAAGAGAGAGACTTTCTTCATTACCAATTAAATATTTGTTTGAACTAATATTTCCTTTCTAAAATTATTTTTCCAACAGTTATATACATGGGAGCAAGTTTATGACTTTCATGATTGAATATATTACACTATTAATATTTTTAAAATAACACTTGAACTCTTCTATCTTGTTTCTTAAAGATATCACAAGAAGTCAATATGGATTCTTAAAAACACACAGATAATTATCAAAATAACTGATCAGTCTTCTAAGAAAAATCTTATACCAACGTGCAGAAACTCGTGAGCATTTAAAAATTTACACTGAAGTGAAATTCAGGGTGACTTTAGGCATTCATTTCCAAATATTTCCATTCTTAATCTTACCCACCACCTTCCTTCTCCTCCGCTCCTCCTGACCTTGATCAGTCCCTATCTTAACAGTGGAGGAAATGAATTAGCAATTGCTCTGACTGAATAGTGAGCACTGCAAGACATAAAATTTACAATAAAATTCAGGTGAAAATAAAGCTCTGGTCACTCCAAAGGGGAAGAAAAGTAGAGAAAGGAGAATTACAAAATTAAGTTGGACTTTTAATGTCTGCTTAAAATTTACATTAGGTATCTAATCATTCTTTGAAAATGACCCTTCATAAGTATTTGCAATTTTTCAGAATATGAAGACTTTCAAACCTAAGAGTTCTTTTCAAGGACGTTCCGTTTTCATTTAGTATTTCTCCATATTATATGGCATTTATTTTCTCTCCAGCTATAGATCTTTACAGCTGTACAGCTCTCCAAAAAGATGATTCAACAATGAACTTAGAAGTGCTGAGTTGTAAATGTATCTGTAGCACTATTTTATTCAATACAGAAAATTCAGTCTCTTCTTAAATATTTTCCTCTAGAGAAGTGACTAAAATTTTTGCTTCTGCTTCTATAAGAAAGCTCAAGTGATATAATAATTGCACTAATAATAGAAATGATGATAGGATAAATGTAATTAAATTGTGAAAATTTACGTAAGTGTGAGTAAATATCACAATATCTTCAATTTTTTGTCAGATGACCAATAAAGAAGTAAAAATTCAGTAATATCACTGAATAGTTCTGAAAATTAATACAGTGACGCAAATTTAATTGTAGCCTTTATATCAGACAATAAGCTAATATTTAAAGGTAAGTAGATAATAGTGCAGATTTAAGTGACTCAGTAAGCCTGACTCATTTAACTGAGCTAATTTATGACATTAATTTGAAAAAAAATCTCATATTTACTCAGAAACATTTTTCAAATATGCCACTCTTATGAGCACATCAAAGTTAATGTCTTGGTCTTTTCATATGCAATTGCCAAAGTTTTTGCTTACTCACAAAAGGATCTAGAGGGGGCAGTTTATTTTTCAGATGAAAATTTTCCATGTGTTAACAACCATGTCTGTACTTGCCAAGCAGGACATTTGTAATCCAACAGCTAGACATCCTGTATGCAGATCAGTAATTAAAGCCTCTAGTACGTATATCAAAATTGCCTGATAGTATGATAATGTAGATTAGAGCTCCCTCGAAAAGTAAAATAGTATCCTATTTAAAATTTTAATCTCTTCTGTTTCTTTCTTTTTTCTTCTGTTAGTAAAAAGAGGTCACCTTATAGTTTCAGCCAATGTCCTCCCTTCTATAAGTGATTTAGACTTTAGCATATAAAGATGTGCACTTTTATTTCCTCTATTGGTAAAATCGGATACAAGATTTTCTCCATTCAGGACAAAAATTTTTGCTTTCATAGCAAAATTCAACTTGGCAGTACAGTAAATGCTATCTTTATACTATAATTTTTGAAATAATACTGATTAGTAAATGCTAAGAACATTTCTATAATACGTTAGAGAAGTAGACTCAATCTTACTTTTCCATTACTTAGTTTTCAATACCCTAGTAAAGCTTTTTCTATTCACTTGTGCTTTTCATTGCCAGATAACCTTTCTAATGATCTTCAGGAAAAGCAGCTACCTAATCTCGACTGTCTCAGTCTAATTATTGGCATCTTTCACTGAAAAGCATTTCACTTGTTGTTTCGGATATTAGTAGGAAGCTTATTTCTTTGAGAACCTGTTCAATATAAAAAGTTAGATGCTTTGTCTTGTATGTGAGCTACCATAAGAATATGGGTGTAATTAACTCAAATGTAATTCAAAAAACATGAGAAAAACCGTACATGTTTTTAGAAGTTCTGGTCAGTAAACAAAAAAAATCTCTGGCTTGCCTTTTTTTTCTTCCAGCACTTCACTTGCAAATGTCTTAGTATTAGCCCAATGGAGGAGGAAGTTTACTTTCATTAATGTCCATTTAGAATTTAAGCCCTGAGGTGATATCATTCTGTTTTAATGAATCTTAATATCTATTTATTGTTTATCATTAAAAATTAAAAGCAAGATCAGATACTTTAAATTAATGTATAATAAAATGCATGCTCACTGTGTTAAAATATGAACAAGTGGTATACAGCTATAAAATTATTTACAGGTTTATAAGAAAATTTTGTGCAGTCTTTTAACCTTATTAGAATTATTAAATTTCTCACAGAGTTTTTATCAATAAGAATGTATTTATTAAAGCTATAAGATAAAGCAGTAATACTCATCAATGGAGTTGTCAAGACGAAACTGTGTTATTTTTTCCTGCCAGACTGGATACCATGGCAACATCTGGTTAGGAGAAGCTGAAGAGACATTTGAAGGTTTGCAATTGTTAAAGTCATTGGTCTGTAACAGACATGTATTAATTGCAAGTGAATATGACAGCCCATAACAGATTTCTGAACGGGAAGAAAACATCAGCTTCATTCCAGACTAAGGAACTGAACAAGAGATGAATCAAATACTGTGGTGTCTGACTTCAAACCTGGTGTCATGCTTGTGTACTCATCGTTTACAAGGGTTAGGGAAAAGGTGGAATTTTATTACTGTAGAAATATTTCCCGACAGAATTTTTTAAGACGTAGAAAAAACCACATTGCTTGACAGCTCTAAGAGGGCAAAAATTATACATTTCAAAATATCTCTAAAACCAGTTGAGAGTTCCAATCAAGTGCAATCACAGTGATTTCGTATGAAAAAAAATTGTGGCATCATGAAAGTTTTCCTTGGATACTGCTGTCAAATTAGTTTACAAAAAGAATCATTACTTAAACCTAGTATGTACTTTTAGGGGAGTTTTGACAGAAAGCTATTTTTGTTTTTCCTATGTATATACAATCAGAAAAGCTGTTAAATATGTTCAAATGGACAGCAAACATTTTAATACAGATCTTAAATTCTGTACCTATCATAAATGCAGGCTGCAAACTACAATCTTCAGACATGTAAGAATGCTTCCTGCTGCCTTTGTGTCAGTATTTCAAAGTGAGAATGTTTTCATGCTTTATTGAAATGACAGTATGCAGGAAGTAGGTATCATTGACAACAGTTTGATTGCTTTTTCAAGTCAAAGAAAAATGCTTTCCATTCTCAGAGCAAGCTGCTTATGCTATGCTATGCCTTCTGTTATATGACAAATGCCAATTTTACTTCTGTTTACATAATAAACAGAATGTGAACTGAATTAGATAAAGTTAATCATGGTGAAAAGAACCTGTGAATAACTTCCATGCTTCCTAATTCTATGTTAAGAGGAAATGTGTCTTCTTGAAGGCCTTGTGGTTTAACCCCAGCTGGACAACTGTGTACCGCACAGCTGTTCACTCACCCCACCCCACCCACAGTTGTATGGGGAGGAGAATCCAAAAAAACCTGAGAATGTAAGACCTGTGGGCTGAGATAAGAACAG
>VZTA01020392.1:7216-23906 GCA_013398855.1 Mohoua ochrocephala
TAAGGAGATTCCCTCCCTCCCTCCCTCCCTGCCCACCGCCGGACGCGTCGGTCCCTCCCCGCGGAGCGAGCCGCGCCGCGCCGCGGCAGGCGGGCTCCCCGCCGGTCGCACAGGAAGGGAGCGGCCCACGTGTGATCCGTGCCCAGGGCGCGCATTAGGGGCCATTATCTTGTTGTTGTTTTCTGCGAACCCCGAGGTGTGCCCCGCGCCCCGGACACTTGTGCAAGGCGCGGGGAAAGGCTGCGCGCCCGCCCGCACCGCGTCGAGGGCTCCACATCCTCCCGCGGCCGCCCCTCAGCCCCTCCTAATTTAAGGCGAAAAACATGAATAGAGAAAGTCAGCTGTACAGCCGAGGGGCTCAGGAGCCAGCACACCCCAAACCTTGCAGCGCTGCTTTTTGTCTCGGTGCCCGCCACATTAATTAATTAGCTGCTTATCCCTCTCCCTGGAAATAAATTGGCTCTGACCGCCCTGCTGGCTCGTTATCCCGCTGAGGAGGACGAGGAAGGGATTCCGAAGGGAGGCAGAGCCGCTCCCGCGGGAAGGGTCAGGCTGAGACACCTTGCAGCGGGGAGGATCGTGTCAGGTCGTATCGTGACCAGCCCCTGCCAGGACCTGGCGATCCCATGTGTTCCTCGGTGCTTTTAGGAATCTTCTCTTAAATGACCCTGAGGTTCAGTTTTCCTTAGGAAACGCTCTTGAGCGCTGACGGATACTGTCTGCCCTAAATTGCGTCTAACAAGCACACATTTGTCTGATGTAAGGAGCTTTTAGGGAGCTTGTGGTTTTGGTTCTGATTTTTGCTTGCTACTGATGGGACATGGATGTTATAATTGTCTGCTAAAAATACTAAGATGACATGATAAAAATGTCGGGAGTCTGTGTTCTGGAAAAACTTTAAATTTGTCATGCAACGGTCATAATCAGCCAACAATTGAGAAACACTACATAAATTGATGGATATAAATTAATGCTGTTTTTTTATGGCAGGAGGACAGGGATGTGAGCAAGGCAGGGGAACACAAAATACAGAGGAGTTGGCTGAGCAGCTGAGTCTTACCTATGCTGCTGTTTTACCCCAAGCAATATGTACACCTGTTGAGGGGCAGAATCAGTTCTTTTCTGAGTTATAATTTATTTGGTTGGTGATTAACTAAATAGAATAACCTTTTAAAAAAGTGATTTTTCCCTGAATTAAATATGTGTCATGCCAAAACTGGGCAGAACTGGAAAGAAAGATAATTGTACCCTCAGGAACTGCATAAGGGATTGAGAAAAAACGTCAGTTTCAGTAAAGCAATCTATATAAGCATGAAAATTGTAGGATCACAAAACACTTTAGGTGGGAAGGGACCTCTGAAGGTTGTCTAGTGCAGCCCCCTGCTCAAGCAGAGTCAGCAAGAGCAGGCTATTCAGGATCATATCCATTTGGATTTTAAGTATTTCCGAGGACAGAGACAGGAGATCTGATGGCAGGTAGATGCTGCCCTTGACGGATGGCTGGGAGCAAGGCAGAAAGTCCTGTCTGCTGTATCTGGATAGGATTTTTGGACACTGGGCAGACACTGTCAAGATTCAAATAGCTATACTTCTTCTCTTATTTTAGCCTAAAATTATTCCTTTCTATTTCCTCGACTAGAGAACCACAGCTGTCATAACCACGGCGTTTTCTGACATTCACCACTGAAGAAGCCGGATAAATATATTACTAAATAAGTCTCTGTGCTACATTTCCATTTAGGTGTCAGTTATAATTGGGATTCTGTTGTGCCAGAGCAAAGGTAAATTAATTGGTGTTGGTGAACCACTTCACCTAAACAGCACTGGAGAGAAAGGAGTCTGGGCCACTGCAGTTGTGATGTGTCTTCTCCCTGCCACTCTACCCATTAGGCGCCTTGAGTTCATGGCAGACCAGGCAGATGAGGGTATGTTCAGCAGATCTGTGCTACTTCATTCCACACCAAAAAGAAATCGGTGTGTTTGGCCTGAAAACATACAGTTTAAATGACAGAAGTGTGAAAAGGGAGAAATACAAGGCCCACATGTTTTCAAATCCTCTTAGATTATCTTGGCAGGGTCTAGATTAGCATTAGCACCAAGGAGTACCTGGAAAATGTGCAGAGTTACATATCTCTCTGGAGAGACACATATAAGAAATATGCATTCCACATAAGCCTTGAGGTATCTGACATTTGTGTTTCAGTGCTAACATACCCTAAAAAATCCTGATACACAAAAGTAAATGAAGGGGTTTGGTTATTAATATTTTTCAAACTTTGGGCAAAATTCGAGTCTGGTTGTTAAATATGGCAGTGTCAGAACAATGTGTGATTTTGATCCAAACAGATCTATGGAGGCCCAGTACTCTTAGTGTACCTGACTGACGTAGAAGGTTTGGATCTCTTAATTCAGGAAAGGCATTTTTAAGACCATTAGTTGAGATAGACATTCGTAAGAATTAGCCAGTCATTTAGGAAACTTTAAATGATGGTCATGTTTATGTCGGCAGCCAGTTTATGTCAGTTTAATCCAGGCACATGCAACAGAACAAGTCAGTCTAGCTTTATCTGAACCAACGCGATTTTGCAACAGTTCATAGTACTTCATACCTTAGAAAGATATTATGCAACAAATTATCCTTCTCCTGTTTGGTATCATTCCAGCACGGTGAAAAAGAACATGACTGAGTATCTAGATTAGACTTTGCCATACTCAGTATCTGTCTAGCTTGACTGCAACCTGTATGTGAGATTTTTTAAAAACCAAAAAAATCCCAAACCTGAAACATGCTAATATTGGAGTTACAAAGATAATCCGATAAATACAGACTCGATATCTTTGAAGTTGTTACAGAAATCAACTAACACACAGGTTGAGAGAACACTATTTATTCACACAATTGATTCTCCCTTTTTATTGTTTCAAAACAGAAACAATCACTGTTCTAATATAAAACTATTCCAATATATGGCACAATAGCTCTGAAACAAACAAACAAACCTCCAATCTAAAGCCCATACACAAATACAGAAAAATAGGAATGGATCATCATCAACTTTGTCATCAAATATTTCTTCTTCTTTTCCAATACAATAGAGGTGTGAAATTTCCTTCAGAAATGGTACGTGCTTGCAAACATTTGAGATTCAGATAATTCACTGCCAGAATATATGAAGACTGCTTTGGATTCCCACACTTTGGAGTTGGTGGTAAAAGAGCAGTAAAGTACACAGGGGCCAAAATCCTGCCTGTGTCTCACATAAAACACGTAAGTCCCAAACTATGGTCCTGAAATCCCACATTCATTTGACACCTAACCCTGCGGGCACTTAAATTCCAGGGTTGCCTCCCTGTTTGTCTGGAAAGTGCCCCAGGTACTTAGGGATTCACTTCCCCACATGCTCAGAGTTGCCTCAGTCTTCGCAGGACTGAGTGTCGGGTGCCTGCTTCTTGCCTAAGTCTGACAAGGAGCTGAAAACGAGGTATTGCTTGGCCTGACTCTCTGCTGGAACTCCCTGTGGTGGCATATTTGGATCTTATTTAACTCATGCAGCAACAGCAGGCTCCATACAAAATGCCATATTGGCTTCCATTTTTTTTCCAGGAGTTCCAGGTATGGTGTAGAAATGGTGATGGAAATGGTAGGCTTAATTCAGGAATATCCTTCCTACAAGAATACGTTCCATCTCACAGTCATATCACCACTAATGCTTGTTTTCTGGCCCAACAAGAGACTAGAGGTTCCCTGGCAACACCTGAAAAAAGGAATGAGTCCCACTCCATGTCTTGAAAAAAAAGGCATAAATTAATTTCCTCAGTAAATTATCAGACATGGCGGGATGTGGGTGATCACCCCTGGGTGTTACATACAGCCTGGAAAATGCAACTAAATATTACGACCAGGAAAAGCCAAGGCTAGGAACAAATTAGTTCAGGAACGTGGCAGCCAGAACTGTAGCAAGAGCAATATGTAGGAAGCCAGGGAAGCAAAGAGACCCTTGAAACAAATAGCAGGGCAAACCCCTTAAAGGTAAGCAACTCCATGTCACAGGGAAAGACTTTGGAAAAACGGCAATAGCTTGACAGAGAGTAGGACTAAGGAATCTGGAAGCAAGAGGCAGTGATGAGCTTCAACCAAGTAAATTTGGAAGTCAAGCATTTCTGGGATTGCCTTATGTACCTGGTAGGTGGGGCAAAACATCACTCAGGCTCAAAGGGCAATCATTATTGGCGTGCCAGTTGCCGTGACTTACCCTGGTCTGTCTGGCGGCCGCACGGCTGGATTGCCTGGGGGGACACACAGGGCAGCACACAGGCACTGCAGCTCGAGTAGATGGAAGCACCTCAGGCTCTGAGGACATTTTGGAGTGGGGGTGAATTTACATAACCTCATGCTCTGAATTCGTTCTTGGGCGCACTGTGTGATTACTTCAGGCAGCAATTTAGATTTGCGTGTTGGATGCTTTTGGTCTTATTTTAAGTTGCCTGGTTCCCATCATGGTTCAGTTTGGGATCTTTGGTATTTAGGTTCATCTGTGAGCTAATGCCTCTCTTGAAAGCATGCAATGCTCATCTCTTAGGTGCTAGTTATTGATCAGATAAGTCAAAAACTTATGTGACTCTTATCAGGGTCAAGATTTCACTTTCATTTTTCTGATAGCCTTGGCTTAATTTATAACCCAGTTGTTCGTGAACAGTTCTGCCAAACCCACTGACACTCTAAGACTTTCATTCTGTAAACTGAGAATTCCACAGCAGATAGGTGTGGGTAGAATTTTTAATGGGAAATTAGCATGTTCAATTAATCAATTCAATATTAGCATGGTTTCTTATTCTTATTTTTGCTGTAGAATGCCAAAAATTTATCTGAGCCTTTGAGTTGCTTATATATTTGCATAGATGAAAAGTGTCATGTAGACCTCCCTGCTACCCACACACCTCCTGTGAGCTACTCAAAGAAGAGTCCTACAACCCATCTTTGGGCCTTTAAAGAGTCTTTTGCATTAGAATCCTACAGCTCGAGGGAAGCAGGCAAAATAAGTCATGTATATAATCCATGGGGTTTTATAACTTCGGTGCTCACCCATTAGAAGGGTCCCACAGCAAGGCCAAGGTGTAGCACGTGGTCTTTGACTTTAACATGAAATTTTACTGTACTAACCAGAGCCATTGTAGGGTTTTTTTAGCATACAAGTGAACTACTTCTGCATCAGTTACTACCTCCACATAATATTCCCATCGTAATGCTAAGAGTGAGAGTGCCCCGTTTGGTTTCAATGCTAGGTTCAGCCCATAAGTCCAGGCAGATAGCCAAACAGATTTCAGTTATGAAATGTTCAGGAGTTCCCAGTGTTGAATATCCCTCTTACTCTTGCTAATACATCCATGGCAGTAGTTTCCTTCTGCAATCAGTTCACAGGAAACAAACAAAAAAAAAGTCTCACGGAAAACATTTCTTTCAGGGGTTTTCTTCTCTTTTACCTGCCAAGTGCTTTTCTCATTCTGTTAATGACAATCCAGTGTTACTTTTCTTTAATGATAACTATCTTTTATTGAAATGCAGTGTCAGTACAAAGCCAAGACAACACCTACAACTCACCTACAAAGCACTTCATTCTTGCTCTGAGTATCCAAGTATTTTGTTTTTCTGCCCACCTGTAAAAATGAATGTTTCTTCTGTGCATTTTTCAACTTACCGTTCCTTCAAAGCTCTCAGTCTTTGGACTTATCAGTTTGCATAAAGAGTTAAAATAAAGATTCAGAGCCTGGTCTCAAGCTGAGCACTGATATCTGTAAAATGCTTTATGTGTGCTATGTCAGCTTTAGTTCAATATGGCATTTATTTGGCCTCTGAGGTTTTTCAATAGGTAGCTTTTTCCTCCCCGGAACTGTAAGAGGGGAAGATAAAATAGCTATGAGGAAACAGCCTATATAACTAGCCTGAAACAAATGCTATGGATGCTACTCAGAGGAGAGAACATTCCATGTTGTGGCTTCTTTTTTTCTTTCCCATCTTGGTGGGAAAGGAGGAGGGAGGTGGGACATGCTGCTTCTCATAGGAGCAGAATGCCACTGATTGGCAGCATCATCAATGCTACTCTGTGCATCAGGGGCTCCAGCCTCCTCTGGAGTTTGACTAAAAGGAAAAAAAAAAGGATGTGAATTCTAGCATTCTGTTCTCCTGTAGTCACAATTTAAAGGTATACTAGTAAGACCACATATTAATTCAATTAGAAAAACACCACAAATTAACATAATAATGAGGCATTAGGAATATAATACTGACAATTTGTTAATTTACTGCTTAATATCAAGACATGCTTATGTTTTCCTGAGTAGATATAGCTTGGCTGAAATGTATATATATCCAGGCTAATATTTTATGGCTTTGTTTCTCTTGCTTTCCAGTTTTGCACTGGTTAGTGTGCATAGAACTGCTACACTTTCGTGCTTGCCCAAAAGCAAAGCTATAGGTCATGTTCTTTTCTGGTCTAAATTTTTGATTATTACCTAGGTTGAAACAGATTTGTCACCTTAAAGAATAATTTTTAATTTGTTCGACTAAATCAGCAATGGCATTCTATTATATTTTCATCATATTCTTATGGAGATCTATCAGCCAGCATGGCTTAAGTTAGGATAGGATCTTTCTCTTCATTTTTAAGAAGGAAGGCAGAAACTACCAGGAAATTTAAAATTTATTATTTCATAGAGATTCTAGGTATGTTACTAAATCGATAGCCCTGAAAATTAAATACATAATTACCAGTTATGTATAATTGCTCATATTGCATAACAGATGGGCTGGGAAATGGACAGACATGAAGGAAGGTGCTCTCGATCTTCAGCAATTTACAGTCTAAAGCCAATGTGCTAAAGAATGAAATGTAAGCACAGTTGATTAAATTGCTATGGGATATGAGCGTCCTGTGACAAATCCAACAGCTATCCAGTCTTCTGTAACCTAGTTGGGTACTAAAGAATCTGCAATTAAATATTAAGCTGACCAGACGTAATTAAAAGCATAACTGTTCTTACGTATCTGCAGATAATACAGGAGCATTACTAGGAAATTGAAACTGTCTGTTCATAGTTATATTTACCCGTCACTTCTTCCTCCTGTGTGTTACACAGGGTCTACGATATAGGTCATGTGAAAACCACCAGCCTCTGTGCAGCCATCAGCTCTGTCCTCTTTCCAGATGAATCTAAACCTTGCACTGTCCCATGAAAAGTTATCCAAAGAGATGTTGAAACAGCCTGATGAAACAAACCAGTTGTTGTGAATCCCGGGGAGCAGAAGCGCTCAGTGGTAGAGCTGTTCGTCAGCATTTGCTTTCCCCAGGATAATCAGTAGCGATTACAGAGAATAAGGATGTAATATTTAAAACAAACACAGAGAGTGACTGTGAGAATGTGGGTCAGTGAATTTCTACCATTAATAAACAGTAATTAGGGAGTTATCTATCAGCTGTTCCACAAAAAGATAGATGAAGGAGAATGAGTAAGCTAAGCTAAGTCTTTATAAACACGCCCTTCCCAATAAGTTATCAAGGAAACTACACTATTATGGGTTCAGGAAAAAAAAAGTCAAACAGAAGGAGTAAGAATAATCACTATGAGATGAAACAAGGAATGGACTTCCTTAAACTTCTCTGATAAGATTATTCTTATTTAAAAGACTTCCTTCTCTAGGGGCCAGAGTACCTACCTGCAGGTCAGACCAGCTATCAGGAAGCTGATTGCTTGTCCTGGGCCCTGGTGTGGGACACCACAGAAGGACCAACAGTGTTTTAGGATTATTGCTATTTATTACTGCCTTTTCACTGTTACTGTGTACTTCTCCTTGCCCATCTGGGCACAAGTGTTGGTGTCAAAAGAGACCTGGAGCAGATCAAAGACAACTGCTGTGCTCTGAGCTGTGGTGAAGGGCCAAGGTGGTGTTCCTCTTTGACCCTACCAGTTAAGGACATGGGCTCAATAGGAGAGGATGTATTATGCAGATCAAAGCCAGTGTAGTTGGTGTCACAGGGAGAGCCTTTGGTTTCTATGTCCATGGATTACCTTCTGGGAGTGAGGACTGGTGGGAAGTGATGGCACCAGCATAAGAAAGAAAGGCAAGAGCATCTTTCCCAATGGTCTTGCTGTTGAGAAAGGTTTCTAAGCAGGTTCATCAAAGTCTGCAGATCAAAGCCTAAAAAGACATGGGAAACAGGTTGAATTTAAGATGCTAAAGGAAGCAAGGAAGGTACAAAGCAAAGACCTGAACTTCAGGAGAGTGGACTTCAGCTTGGTCAGGGAATAGGTCTGCAGGAATCACTGGGGAGCCAAGAAAGAAAAAAAAGAGTTGGTCTTCAAATCAAATCTCCTTGAAGCACTAGAATGGCCCGTTGTGATTGCACAAGAAGATGGGCAGATATGGCCGGAAGCCAGATTGGCTGAAGACAGAAGTCCTAGCTGAGCTCAGACCTAGAAAGGAGGCTACCAGGAAATCTAGCAGCATCACCCAGGAATTCAAGAGTTGAATTAGGAAAGCCACACAGCTGGGGTCAAAACCACCAAGGAACATAGAGGACAACAAGAAGAGCTTCTACAGGTAAGCAGCCCTGAAAGAAAGGTGAAGAAAAATGTAAGCTCGCTGCTAAATAGTGCAGGCAAGATGGAAAGGATGTAGTGGCAAATGGCATAGAAAGACTGGAGTACTTAATGCTTCCTTTGCCTTGTTTTTTACTGCCAAGGTCAGGTCTCTGAACCTAGTAACAAATTGTGGGGACTTCCTCCAGGAAGATCAAGTTAAGAAGAATTTAAGTATTTCTGGACATAGGACCAGAAAAGATGCATCCATAGAAGTTGAGAGAGCTGATGTGTTTGTCACCTTTGAAAGGCTGTGGCAACTGGGGGAACTCCCCAGTTGCTGGTTAAAGACGAGTATCACATCAATATTTTTTGAAAATCACAAAGGAAGGTCTACAGCATGGTCAGCTCCTGGGAAAATGAAGGAACAAGTCCTCCACATTTCAGAAACATGAAGGACAGAAGGATGACTGGAATCAGCCAGCAGAGATTTATCAAAGTTAAATCATCCTTGGCCAACCTGATTGCCTTCTCTGATGAAATGGCTGGCTCTGTGGATGAAAGGAGAGTAACAGATGTAGCTTATCTGAAGCAAGACTTTCAACACTCTTTCATAGTGTACTGGTAGCTAAACTGAGGAGATGTGGACTGGATGAGTAGACTGCAAGGGTAGTGAAAAACTGGCTGGACTGCTGGGATCAGAGAGTAGTGGTTAATAATTCAGTGTGTATTGGATTTTCATGCCAAGGTTTTGGTAGCAGGGGAGCTACAGTGTTCTTCTATGGGAAGGTGCTGCAAACTTCCCCCATGTCCTACAGCGCCAACACCAGCCAGCTCCAAGATGGACCCACCGCTGGCCAAGATCAAGCCCATCGGCTATGGTGGAAGCACCTCTGGGATAACAGATTTAAGAAGGGGGGAAAAGCACTGCAGAAACAGCAGCAGAGGAGTGAGAAATGTGAGAGCAACAGCCCTGCAGACACCAAGGTCAGTGGAGAAGGAGGGGAGGAGGTGTTCCAGGAGCCAGAGCAGAGATTCTCCCATGGCCCCTGGTGCAGACCATGGTGAGGCAGGATGTCCCCCTGCAGCCCATGGAGGTCCATGGTAGAACAGATATCCCCACCTGCAGCCTGTGGAGGAGCCTACGCCAGAGCAGGTGGATGCCCAAAGGAGATTGCAGCCCTGTGGCAAGCCTACGCTGGAGCAGGCTCCTGGCAAGGCCTGTCGTCCCATGGAGAGGAGTCCATGCTGGAGTAGGTTTCTGACAGGACCTGTGGTCTTGTGGAGAGGAGTCAATGCTGGAGCAGGATTGCTGGCAGGACCTGTTACCCTGTAGCATACCCGTGTTGGAGCAACTTGTTCCTGAAGGACTGCACCCCATGGAAGGGACCCATGCAGGAGCAGTTCATGGTAACTGGTGAGTGATCTCTCCCTGTCCTTATGTTGACCCATGAGCCTTTCATTACATTCTCTCTCCCCTGTCCAGCTGAGGAGGGGAGCGATAGAGTGGCTTTGGTGGGACTCCAGCCACAGTCAACTCACCACAAAGCCATGTAACACATTTATCATTGACCTGGACAATGAGCTGGAACACACACTTGTTGGGGTTTTGGGTGATACAAGCTGGGCGGGGTGGAGTGATTGATGTGCTGGAGGGCTGAGCTGTTATTCACAGGGATCTCAGCAAACAAGAGGATGGAAGAATCGTGGAGTTCAAGAGAGGCAAATGCAGACTCCGGTGTAAGCAATGAAAATCAAGCATATACTGGGCAATGTTAGACACGGTGTGGCCAGCAGCTCAAGGGAAGTGATTTCCAACAACCCTCCCCTCCCTCAGCACTGATGAGGCCTCTGGTAATTATACTTCTTATGGAATAAGATTGACATTAGGATTTTTACTTTTTTTCACCATCAACTCGAACACCCATTCTCCTATTTTACGTGCATCGTATTCTTACTTTTTTCCCTGAGAAATCAGTGATTTAATAGCTAACTCATATAACAAATGTTGTACAAATACAGCCAAGAAAAAAAGAAAACCAGAAAAACTTGCATCCAGTATTGATTTTAAATTCACTAAAAAGTCTTTGTAAATTTACATCTCCATAACATATTTCATTCGTGGAGAAACAAAGATATATCAGAGCTTCAGAACTGGATTCATCAACATTTTAGTACTACAAAATTATCAAAGTGAATTTGGAATCACTGAGAAAAATTCTTTCCCTGGATAAAACTACTGAAGATCATCCAGTCATACAAAAAAAACCCCCCTTTGTCTGCAGTAGAGAAATCCTGTGTTTTATTACAAATCAGTACTATATCTTTTCAGAAATCTAACGAAAAACTGTGGTCTACATCAGATGTAATAAGAAACATACCTTTACTGAGAATAGAAAATTACTTTTCTGAAGCTTTGATGACTTGGACTGGGCTGGTGTCTCTGTGTCACACTTGGCACTATGTTTATCCATGAGCCTATATGATATTTGATACTTTATTGCAAGAGTAAGTCAGGTTTCATAATTTAGCCAATAGACCAGGTTGTAACGAGTCTAACTTAGGTGCTTGGAATTACGCAGTGCGACACAGAAAAGGAATGAAGTCCTTATTGAAATGATGTACAGCGAGAAGTCTTCTTACCAAGGTATAAAAGATTACTCGTCAACAAACAGCAGTTAATTCTGGTTTCAGTTCTGGGAGTTCCCAAGTGCTGGGTGACACATGGGTGCTTAGTGTCTTCTTGTACTGAGGGCTGGACTGCCTGTGTCTCAGCAGCTGACATTTCAATGGTATTAACAAGGTAGGTTATTGGTGACATCTCTTCTTGCCTAAAAGTAAACAACCTAAAGGCTGTTCCAATTGCCAAACAGCACAGGATTATTGTATTGTCTTCCTTCTACTTTTGTGTTACGTTCTGGCTGTGCTGTGATTCAGCACTAAGTTAGTGCTGATCCTTGGTCAAAAATGGCTACATTTATGTATCAAACATAGATGGAGCCAAACCTGTCCCATACTGAGACAGTACTGACAGAGCCATTAACCTTTTTGACAGTATTCCCAACATCAAAAACAGAAGCATTGGGAATATCAACCTACCACCTTGAGAATGCCCCTCTTTGATAAGTAAGAATACTTGACAGAATAAGTATTACTTAGTTAACATGCAGAGGGGTAAAAATCTAGCTAAGTGAACAATTGGCTGTTGGCATTGTCAATATATTAAAAAAGAAAGCTTATGATCTGATCTACATGCCTAAGAAGTCTCCATATGTACATACTGTGAAATTTTAAAAGTGGTATTTCCCTTCCTCCTCACTAAGACCACGATGTCTTCATGAATCTACAACAAAGTGGCAAAACCAAGAAATTTTGTTCAAGGTAAATAAGCAGGAGACCTAGAACTAGGATTTCCTAATGTCCAGTCACTTGGTTTAGCAATAAAAATGTTTTTGATCGTCTGAAATATGACTTTGGAATTTTAAGTTGGGACTAAAATAGGAAATGGAGGTTAAAACTAGATGATATTCAAGGTCCCTTTCCAAGGCGAATCATTCTGTGATTCAATGAAATCAGCAAGGAGTTAACAACTGTGAGTGAAAACTAGGACAGTTGTCAGCACACCTCAGTTATTTAGACAAGAAAGGGTTTAAAACCAGTGTAGAATATTTCCAAATATATTCGCTGTTACAGAAAACAAGCATTAGTAGGTGAGGAAAGCATGAAAGGAGAATCACATCCAGATAAGAGCGATTTTTTTGCTCCCACAAACTTATAAATTAAAACTGTATCTGGAAAACATTAAGTGCCATCTTGTAATATTTCCAGGAAGTTCTCAGATGAATGATTCAGCTTCTCATGTAATTAATCAAATTAACTATTCACTGGGAGTAGGCAACAATGAACTATTTAGCTAGATATAAATAGCAGCTTTATGAGTTTCATTTGACTCTTACTCACTGTTGCATGTTAAAAGGTGTACATTAATGATTCTCAGACTCGGGTTTTGTTTACACACTCAAAAGACAATAGCTAGAAAATTAAAGTACGTTTTGCTTTCTATTGAAAACTGTTAGGGAAGTGAAGGGAAAACAGCAATAGTGATTGCCGATCAGTTGCTAATAAAACAACACTGCAACAGGTTAAGTTTCACATATCTGTGTGTTTTGCCAATGATTTAATGGAGTTGCTTTACAGAGAGAGGAGCCAGGACTGAATAAGTGGAATCTTTTGTCCACCTGCCAAGGCTATTTGTTATGCACACATGTATGTATAACTTACGTAAGTATATACATTATATACTTACAAAGTATCCTTGCTTTGTGGTATGTGTAGGTGACACAAAATACCAATTCTATGAAAGCACCATTAAATTCATTCCATGTGATCAAAGCAATGAATATCAGTTACCCAGTTATAGCAAAATACAGAGGGAAATAGTATTTCACGTTTTATTTCAGGTAACTTTTCAGCAATCAAATGCTAGCGTGATTTGCCTTTACCAATAGGTTCTAACTTTGTAGTTACTCCTGCTTGGAGAAAGGGTGTTGGCCTAGATGTCAGGAAAGAACTCCAGAGGTCCCTTCCAACGTAAATTACACACTGATTCTGCTTACAAATCTTCATCTGCACTACCATTACACAAAAACATAACTGCCCACAAATATGTAAACCACCTGTTCCATTTCTCTTCTTTTTATTAGAATTAATGCATCTTTAATTATAATCTTGTTTGTTACAAGCATCTTCACATTCCATATGTGCTCAATAACAGGTATTTTGATTCAAGTGCCATTAGGCAATGACTCACTGTGTGGTGTCTGATGATGACGTTTAAAATGAGGGAATACTGCTTGAGGATCTTTGGAATTGGAAATATGTTTATTGAGCTCTTCTCCTTCCAATTTAGACTGGTCCCTTGTGCCAAGTGATGGTGCAACTTAAAGCAATAGATAGCAATGTGGAAAACAGTATGTCAAAGAGATAATTCCCTTTTTTATTGTATTTATTTTGACTTTCATCCTAGGAATTACTTTCAATGTTTGTATTCGTATTCTTTATTTGTAGTCATAATAACAGCAAAGCTGGCATTCACTTTCAGGTTTAGTTCATTTGTTCAGTAGCCAATTATATCTCATGTGTTTATCTACAACCAACTTTGTCTCAGTAGCCGAGCCCCACTCACCTATAGAACTATTGTCTTTAAAAGGTCACATGGACGATGTATCTTGCTGTATCTGTGTCTGGTAACTACACCAGCAGGATGTTTAAATAGGAAGATAATTTAAATAGCAAGTTATCTCACTTTATAGCTTAACTTTATAACTTAAATGTTTTATTCTCTACCTGGCTTCTTGTATCTAGATCCAGGAAAAGACCTGGGTGCTCGATGGAGTTCAATTTTCAGCCTATGAAGTGGAATCCATCTGCCTGAGTCAGGTGCTTCTGTTCCTTATACTATACACAGGAGAAAAATGCAAAAGTAAATGTTTAATCTGTTTGGTAGTCGTCATTAGTAATCAACAGAATGCTGATTACACAGTCTAGCTGGCCAATGTCGTGCTTCCAGAACTGTAGCAGGGGGGGTTAAGTAAGACCTCAGGAGGTGAGCACAGGCAGCATCAGGGAGTCACATCCTAACAGTAGCATTGATAATAGCCTGCAGACTCCTGCCTGCCAGCGAGAAAAAGATCACCTGGCATTTCCTTTACCGATGCTGCTACAATGATCAGTCAAACCCTTCAGCCTACAAACCCTACCAAACCCACCCTTTTCTATAGGAGAACTCTGAGGAGCTCATAGGAGGAAAGGGCAAACACTAAACCTGTGGTTCTCCTTGATTTCCTGTAGGAATATCCAGATGTGCAAAGCTTTCTGAAAGTTTGCAAATCTTGTAACCAGGAAAATCTTTGTAAACATCTTGGGGGTTTTTTTGTCTGTTCAGTCAGGATTTTCTGTTTGTTTATTTGTTTTTCCAGTGGTGCTGGCATCTCACAGCAGCTCCTCTGGCCAGTGCATCCTCCTGAGACTGGTTTCAGCCGACCTGTAACAGCATTAAGGGGCTTTGCAGAAACAGAGAAGCCTTTAGTAATGTGCAGTGCTTCTGGGTTGGATGTCTCTGTAATTTTGGGATCAGTTCTGTGCAGGTCTCCTGCCATTTCATGTCTGCAAAACAGTCATTTCCACACCATCCACCCCGGTTAAAACTGCTGTGAGTGCACGTACAATGCTTCTGGAGGAGCCTCTCCCCTTCCACCATCGTGCCCAACACATGCAAGGGGAGTGCAGTTGCCCATACTCAGGAGTGTGAGGGAACTGATCCCTTCAGAGCACAATGCCCTTGCAATACCACACGTGCTCTGTGCCTTCTTTCCCCGTCCTTGGGGTAGGCCACACCAAATATTACGTTTTCTTCAGGTTTACAGCAGTTTACCTGCTTTTCTAATAATGTGTCACAAAAAACTTCGGCGACAAGGTAAGGAAAGCTTCCTTGTGTATGTCCCAAATCACAAAAGTGCCACAGCTTAACTTTTTGCTTATAGAGCACTATCAAATGAGGTAATTTTTTAATTAGGGCTCATGTTTGGAATATTATGTTTTATCGAAAAGAGGTCATCATAACAATCTTATTTAGACTGGAAAAAAATTAAATGAGCCTTTCAGACTTTTCTAATCCTTCGGATGACTGAAAAAATACTAGAGTTCTGCATACTGTTGGATCAGCAACACACAAACTCATTAAAATGCCAGTCTTTGGGTAAACCCACCAACAGTCCGTAATAACTGCGGGTAGTTCCCGAATTCCCGAAGACTCCTTCAGCAGCTGTGGCCACTGCATGACATCTGGTGGCCACAAGGCAGCATGGCCAGAACGCGGCACTACCGAAACTGCAGCGTGAGCATTCGCTAAACCCACACCGTATCAGCTCTGCTCCAAATGTGCCAAAATTCTCGCTCTGAGGTGTTTGCTGCAGTTGTACATCTTGCCACGGAACAACCCAGCTTTGACAACTGCCAGTGTGTAGCACAACACGATACATATTTTCCTTGGAGTTACGATGTTCCCTGCCACGAGTGTTATTCTTCCCTTGCCCTCCTACAGTTGCGGGACATCGAGATGGGGATTTGCAGAGCGACAGAACCGTGGGAGATGTTCTTTGAAATGCAGAGGTGGCGCTCACTGTGAACCTGCGCCTACTTGAGCAGATAAAAACCAATCCAGAATGATGCTTTGGTATGTAAGAGATGTCACTGGTGGCAGGCAACAGGTACTCCTCATCTTCCTGTGACCACGGTATAAAATCACAGCATTATAGAATATGAAGGGTTGGAAGGGATCTTAAATATTATCTAGTCCCAGTCTGCCCTGCCATGGGCGAGGACATCTCCCACTCGATCAGGTTGCTCAAGACCTTATCCAACCTGGCTTTGAACACTGCCAGGCTGGGGCATCCCTGAGCAACCTATTCTAGTGACTCACTACTGTCACAATGAAGAATTTCTACCTAATACCTTACCTAATTTTCCCATCTTTCAGTTTGTACCCATTCCTCCTCGTCCTATCACTACAGTTCCTGATGCAGAGTGCCTCTCTGGCTTCCCAGTAGGCCCCTTCGGATACTGGAAGGTTGCCATGAGGTCTCCACACAACCTTCTCTTCTCCAGGCTCAACAGCCCCAACTTTCTCAGCCTGTCTTTGTAGGGGAGGTGCTCCAGTCCTCTCGTCAACTTTGTGGCCTCCTCTGGACTTGTTCCATCTATCACGGTGGGTAAGATCTACTACAGAAAAAGTCACAGAATATTCTGAGTTGAAGAGACCCATCGAGTCCAACTCCTGGCCCTGCACAGACACCCTATAAAGTCACACGATGTGCCTGAAAGCATTGTCCAAACGCTTCTTGACTCTGTGAGGCTTGGTGCTATGACTACTTCCTTGGGGAAGCAGGAAAAAGAACAATCGGGTAAGAGAAAACAGATTAAGTGCTCAAAATCCTCAAACGCGCGGTCTATCGGCTGAGCGACGCCGCCGATGCCTCAGGAGCGGGCCATGGCCGGGTCCAGCACAGCTGCAGCCCAGCGACTCTCCGCCTCCAGCGCTGCCGCTGCAGCACCAACA
>VZTA01020394.1:0-16354 GCA_013398855.1 Mohoua ochrocephala
AAGCAGAGTCAAGATGAAAAATTATTTAGCAGTAGAGAAATTGCTAAGAAACAGGCAGGGTTTTGAGGGCAGTTTGGACAGATGTTCTGTCTTACGCTTATGCTTCCAAATGTGTTTAAAACTGTTTAGAGCTGGCAGACAAGAATGACAGGCAACATCGCTTTTTTTCATCTGGATTCAGGCTGAGACTAAAAGTACCAGCTCCATACTTTATTTAATTTCTGTCTTTTTTTTTTTTTTTTTGCCTGTTTTAACTATTTGGTTTCTCTTTTAAAATTTATTGTTCATAAAACTTCCTGAACACAAATCTGTTCCCAGTCTGTGTTCAGAATACTGCAGCTGTGTCTAGGACATTTCAGAGTTCTTAGAGCTCCACTGGTTTAAGAACGACACACCCATTAAACAGATTTAATAAGGCCAGAGATCTCACAATCAGAAAGTTGAAGAGAAATGATCCGAAGTACTGCTAAGAGGCACAAAGTTCACAAGGTCTGAGTTCTATTCTCTACAAGGGCTTTTGTTGGACTATGCTTTCAAGGGAAGTTTTCCCTCCTTCTGTTTTGTGCCTGCCTCTGCTGAGAGAGAAAGATGTGTAAATGTTATTTACCAACAATAAAGATAGAGGTATGCTTGGAGAAAGAAAACAAAGGACTGTCTTTAGTAGTCACGGCAGTATTATGTGACTTCTCAAGAGATAGATTTCTGACTTCTTTTTTTGTCATGAGGCTGGATTGCTGTAAGATTATGTTATAAAATGTGTGTTCTCCTCTCCTCCAAAACTCAAGGCCACCTTTGAATGAAAATGTATTTCTCTTTACTCAGTAGTCCTTGTTTGAAGTGGAATTTTTGATGATCCTTTTATCAGCAATCAACTTTTCTAACTAGATCACACAGAAGCATATATGAGTGAAGCCAGTTTCTAAAAAGCTGCTGAATAAAAAGTGTTGGTATTATGGGACTGAGAAATATCTAATATTTTGTCTATATGCAAACATAATTTGCATTGTGCCAGTATTACTAAACAATGTCATAAAGATATAATGCAAAGAATATTTGTACCATGCCATTAGCAACAGGAAGTTGAAAAGTTTATGACTATATATGAATTAATATTAACTTTGTTCTCAAGTTTTTGCATCACTTTTTTTCTTTATGTTCATTCTATTTATTTCTTCTTGATTAAGTTGTCTCTAAGTTGCTTAGTTTTTTTCTTCTTTTTCATTTGTTTTTGTTAAGGTCTCTATCTCCTCCTCATGTACATATCTCTCTTGCCTTTTCTCCTCTTCCCTATTTAATTTTTTTTCTATGCCTGTTTAGTCAATATTAACAAAATTAATGATCATTCACTTTTTCTGAAGTAATCCAGACTTTGATTTATATTCTCTTATTACATTAGGTATTTCCTCGGTAATGTTAGTAAGAGTTGATGTACAAGCACGGAGCACAATAGATCTCACTTGCCTGTTCAGGAAAGTAAACAAACAAACGAGCTTAACACCACCCGAAACATATTTCAGTATATTTTAAGAATAGACCTTCATCTCCTGGTTTCAGTGTACTACAATAAACCATTTTAAATTAAATAATAGGAGGTGAAGGAATAGCATCCTAGTATCTCACTTGGACAGCCTGCACTATTTCAACCATGAAAAGTTGAGGTATCATGTTATAGTGGCTAGTGGGAGGTAGTGAGAGTCATCAGACTTCCATTCTGCTCGTGATTCTGACCCATTTCCTTCTACAAATTTTGGTGAATCAGTTAGTCCCTGTTTGAGTGGGTCTGTTTCCACATGCTTCTTTCCTCTTTTTTTTCCCTGCTAAGTCCTCTGTCTAGAATAAAATTGTTGTGAGTTGCTCTATTATGAATGCAATAGCATAGGAAGCCACAGCAGAGTCAATTTTCAGCGCAATTACATTGAGCTAGGGGCATAACGTAGATTATTTGTAGGGGCTGTGCATCACATGGATCAGGAGTCGTCCAATGTTGACAAAAATAATGACAAAGAAATCCATTATGGAAATTTTTTAGAATTATTTCATTTACAAAACAGTTAACCTAAGAACACTATAGTATTTAAGGGAGAATTAACTGAAAACTTCCTTTTTCTGCACAAGAATGTTAACGGGAAACTTCAATGTCTGCTACAAAGAGCTCGATCACACACACAGATTTGAAGATCTCTAGGGCACAGTTTCTTGACTGTATATATAGGTTGTATCCTGTAATGTTTATTTGTAGAGAATTGTCTTCTTATTTAATAGTAAGCATATTGAGTGCAAGGGTTACAGACAATAATACTTGACTACATATTTTATGATAGCACATAAAAACACCTCGAAAACAAAAAATCCAAACCCCCATGCACACAGAAGCATAGGTTCCATAATATGCTTCTCATTTATGGGAGCTCCTATTGTTATTTAGATCAATATTCCACTACTGGTTGGTATGAAATGTCTGTGCAACTCTCATAACAAAAGTAGGAAGTACTGTGCATAAACGATGCATCCCTGTGCTTTCTCAGAAACTAACCCCACTTTTTCTCCTTTTTTGACAAATTTATTTCACCTACCTTGTATAATGGAACATTTTGCTGACACTTTTTTTTTCCCTTCTCTTTTTCCCAGTCTCATCACTAAAAAGAAGGAAATACAGCTAAAACTGAACCATGAAAGCTTTTATAGTTTCTTGGGACAAAAATGCGCATCTGAGAGTGGTGTAAGACAAAGGTTTTAAATTCAAAGTTGTACTATTAGCTGTCGTCAATTGTATTTGCAAAAACAGGATTGAGTTTCAATAAAAGCTTCCTTGGCATGTTGACAAAATAAATTTTATTTTTTGCTTTATTTTTGCTGATTTCAAAACTATTTTAAAATGTCTTCAGTTATTACAAGACTTTTTGTTTTCAAATGCTTTTTATCAGACTACTTCTGTGCAGTAGTCATTTATTTGGAAATCTTGATTTTTAGCAACTAAATTATGTCCAATTATAGATGAATATTAGTTTTGCTTCTGTTTTGGCACAAGATAGAACCACACCTCCCTTGAAACAAAGGCATTTGACGGCAATGGGGAGACAATTATAGCCATGTATTTCTGTGTTAAATGTGTAAGGTCTTAGGGTGGAAATGAAAACCTGGAAATATATCTGTGTTTTTCATGCAAGGAATAAGGCACGACCATTTAATGGAGTGCTTGAACTAGCCCACTGAAGCAGCATCTGTCTCTGTAGCAAGCAGCTCTTACCTCCTGATGTGACTAATATCACATCTAGTTGCTCTTGACTTTCCAGATTGAATAAAAAGATACAAACATATCTCTGTGTGGATAAGAAACTTGCGGTAGGATTTCAGAGCAGAGAAGAAACTCCAAACCTATGCGCTCATAGCCAGGTGCCCTAAGTACTTGTTAAAACCTGAAGCTGCCCATCAGTACCTTGCCATCCTGCTCTGCTTCATTAAAGTTCATTATTAATAATATGCCATGAATCATGTCAGATTTCAGACAGCGGGGCTTTATGTTCATGTGGACAATATTGTGCATAAGTTATAAACACATTTAACTGAAGTCACAACAGAGCACTTCCTCAGCCATTTTATGAGACAGTTTGCTAGCAATTCCTGGTTCTTGATCAAAGTTCACTAATAGTAATGGCTTGTAATCTGAATATAGTTAATTTACATTTAGAGGAATTGTCCATAAAACATGAATAATTTTTCTTAATATGAATGAAGTACAACTGCTGTAAGAGATTAACACTGTAAAGAATGTTAGATGCTGAGAAATATGAAGAAACATAAATATTATAATTAATTGTATGAAAATATGAATATATGTCAAAGCAATAAAATAATCTATAAACTGGAAAATTACTAAACAGAATTGTAGCAATTGGATAGTTCAGAAGTTCTATTACTTGAGTTATTTCTGTCCTTTTTCCAGTAAAATCTAGATTTTCCATCATGAAAAAAAATCTCAAGCTAAAATGTCTATATGTCCTAGACTTCAAAATTGGGAAATTCCATTTCCAGCTTTGAAATGCTTTTTGCTTTCTAGAGTTCAACTGCTTTGCTTGTGCCAAATACATTTTGCTACAGCAGGACAACCCAGTGCTTATTTCCTAGACAAACATCAACAAAGCTCTTGAACTCTTTTGACAAAGCTCTTTTGACTAAGACAAATTTCACCCACCAGAAAAAAAAGAAAGGAGTCCTTGGTTTGAATCTTTCCTACATTTTTCATATGGGCTAGTCACTGCAAGAAAATGCTAGAAATGTTGAAATAAAAACTGAAAGAAAATCCTTTTGAAAATCTAGGAGGTCTAGTTAATTTTGTGGGTTTGTTTTTCCTTCTGCAAAACAAAATTGATCTGTCTTTACCACAAAGTATCATTAAAATTTTGAATCCAGTAGCAACTGTGAGACCAGATACCACAAAAAAAGACCAACAAGAAAAGTGGATAGACCCATGTAATAATATAAATAATAAACAATTGTCATTTGGAGGATGACTTCTTTCTAGGAGGTTTTTATTAGTTTTAAACTTTATTTATCTCTTGCCATTCTGGCTTTTTTATTTCATATAAACACAAACCCCCTTATTTTCTTTAGAGAAAATAACCCAAGTAAATATGTTCCCTTGGCAAGCTGGCACTACTAATGTATTGTAGATAATTTACATTAATTGATTGATTGTAGGTGCTGAACAAAACATTTCATTTTAAATATGATGTATGGTGCTAAAAGATAGGCCTGTCAGATCAATAATTCTCTAGGTGAGGTAATTATATTTCAGTGCTAATTGTCTTTAAATTTCTTGTTCACCCAAACAAAAGGTAAATTCCCAGTATGAATATTTTGCCTGAATCTCTTCAAAACATTATTGTTACTTAAAAAGCTTCTATAAAATGATGCATATTGCAGAGCAAATACACATATTTTTATTGAGTGACTAAACACACTTTAAAGCAAATAAATTACATTAATCAGTATACTTCATATTTAAAGGTATATGTGTGCAGGGTTTTAGTACAGAAACCAAGAACATACTTTCTAGCGCTTTCATGGCACTGACAGGGAAAAACAATTTTGTGTGCTGAAACAATACTCCATCCTAAAGTAAGGAGTAGCCCATTTTCATGTCTGTGAGTACATGTTTTGCTTTTGTATTGCCAATTGAATCAAGATACTTAATGTATGCAGCCATGAATCAAGGAGAAAGGACAAGAAAATTCCAGGCTAATGGAGGTTGCGGCACCCCAGAGATATAATAGTTATGAAAGATAATGTCAGAGGGATTGGCGTTAGTCACATCACTGCAGTTCTTAGTATATTAAGCCTTAAGTGGTTGAAAATGTAAAGACCGGTTTTTCTAATGAAAGTACAGAAATGGTCAACTTCTGATTCCCAGTGGAAACATGCAATAGATTTGAGATGTTGATATTCTGTAGAACCTGTTCACTTGCTAATTATTTCTTGATGAGATTCCTTGCAAATTTGGTTTCTGCAGGTGACACATGCCACTGGCAACCTACGGCAATTTAATTAATTGTTGTTCCTTTATACCCTCCAAAGCTGCAACAGAGGATCTCACTGTGCTGCCAAAGTCGATGCATGATGTACAGTACTTTAACTTTGTGAAAATGTGGAACTGGGAAAACTCGCATCCTGACTCAGCTTATTTGTGTGAGTGCATTTAAGGATAAGATATCAAAGGTTTTTTTCATAAACCTATGCAGCTTGAGAGCAGTGGAAAAGGTCTATGCACATTCAAGCTTTTCACAAACTTCTCTCGAGCGCACATCACTGAACCGGCAGTAATAAATATGTACTTGTGACCACATGTATATTCATGTAGGTGTGCGTAAAAGGAGCAGTTTCAAAGCATGTAGACAATGCAGAAGTATTTGATGCCATTTTCTTGACATAATAATGAACAAAAAAAAAAAAGAAGAAACAAATAAGGGCTTTTAGTATAGTGAGAATAAAATATTTGCTGATGTTCAGAAAGCAAGGACTTAAACTGGACAAGAGAAAAATAAAGATTACACTCATGAGATTGAAATGGACCAAACTACCATTGTCCTCTCTATGAAACTCTTTCCTCTATGGCTTATCTATATGCTTAGCTACGTGATAGAACCAAATGGGCCCTGCCAGGAAGGAAAACTTTCAATTCTACCATATCTTTTTAGCAGTGGAATATTATGTCTGTACTTTGGCCACAGTCAAATCACAGTTAAAGATAAATAAGATAGATAAAATGTTAAATATACTTACACAAACACAAGAAAGAGTTTTTCAAGAGTATTACATGCATTGTGTTAAAGAGACCGCTTTTGAGCACAATGTGTGCTTTCCATTCTACATTAGGGATGAACAGAAACTGCAGCTGTAAATAACACCATAACCTGTGCCTTACTCTTTTTTTGTATTTTGCTTGTGTTGGATTTGGTTAAAGATACTACTCAAAGTACACTTAAAACCTCTGAATAGGGAAAGAATTTGGGAAGGATCTAAAGGGGTTTTTTTGCAAATGGATTCAAAAAGATATATTTTGTACCATTTCAAAGAATCATAGAATCACAGAATCATTTAGGTTGGAAAAGACCTTTGAGGTCAGCAAGGCCCAACTTTGACCGATCACCACCTTGTCAACTACACCACTGCACTAAGTGACACAGCCAGTCATTTAGAGAACACTTCCATACCCTGTCTTAAAAGAAAATAAAATTCTACAAAAGCTTATGGAAAAGGAAAAGGAAAAGGAAAAGGAAAAGGAAAAGGAAAAGGAAAGAAAAAGAAAAAGAAAAAGAAAAAGAAAAAGAAAAAGAAAAAGAAAAAGAAAAAGAAAAAGAAAAAGAAAAAGAAAAAGAAAAAGAGAAAAAGAAAAACAGAAGAAGGAAACAGAAAAAAGGAAAATCATTCTAGTCTGCAGGTGCAAGTATTCATATTTTTTGACATACAATATTTTTCTGAAAGCTGATGGGACTGTTTAAGGAATTATCATCAGTGTTTTTCTTCCATAATCCTAATCATTATAAATTAAAACCAGTACACTCTTCAAGTCCCATGTTATTATTTGAAGGAACTGGCTTAATTATTCACAAACGTGTAGGATAAATATATTTAAAGAACACTTCAGAATAGCTTTGCCAGTGAAATGACAGCATTATTCTCTTTATCCTTTTCTCATTTTTCACAATGTTTTTATTGATTTTATTACAAGGCTCTGGATAATTATGCTAATACGTTTGTATGATCACAATAGTATTCTGATGGAATTAAATGAAACCATGGAAAATATCTGCCTTTAAGATATTAAGTGTAGCAAAAACGCAAAGGCAATGAGGAAGACAATCTGTATTATCTGGATTCACATTGCCAAAGGCACTAGTTTACAATCTGTAAGAATAACTTGCTTTAAAGTGGAACATTATAATTTTGAAATCATGCTTGATCAAGCTGGTTACCTTCTATTGATGGCATGGCTGTCAGAGTAGATGAGGAGATGGCAGTGGATGCTGTCTACCTGGACTTCAGCAAAGCTTTTGACCCTGTCTCCCACAACGAACTCACAGGTAAGCTCAGCAAGTGTGGGTCAGATGAATGCACAGTGAGGCGGACCTGGCTGAATGGCAGAGCTCAGAGGCCGGCTGCAGAGTCCAGTTGTTGGCCCATAGCAGTGTTCTCCAGGGGTCAGTACTGGGTACAGTCTTGTTCAGCTCATTTATCAATGACCTGGATGAAGAGACAGAGTTGCCCTCAGCAAGTTTGCAGGTGACACAAAACTGGGAGAAATGGCTGATACCCCAGAGAGCTGTGCTGCCATTCAGAGACACCTGGACTGGATGGAGAGTTGGGCAGAGAGGAACCTAATGAATTTGGACAAAGGCAAATGCAGGGTCCTGCAGCTGGGGAAGAATAACCCCACGTACCAGCACAGGCTGGGGGCTGACCTTCTGGGAAGGAGCTCTGCAGAGAAGGACCTGGGGGTCCTGGTGGACAACAAGCTGTCCATGAGCCAGGTGTGTGGCCTTGTGGCCAAGAAGGCCAGTGGTGTCCTGAGGTTCGTTAGGAAGAGCATTGCCAGCAGGTTGAGGGAGGAGATCCTGCCCCTTTACTCTGCACCGGTGAGCCTTCGCCTGGAATACTGTGTCTGGTTCTGGGTTCTACAGTTCAAGAAGGGCAGGGGACTTCTGGAGAGCTACAAAGATTACTGAGGGACTGGAGCATCATCTCTTATGAGGAAAGGCTGAGGGAGCTGGGCCAGTTTAGCCTGGAGAAGAGACAACTGAACAGGGATCTTATCAATGTCTACAAAAATCTTAAGGATGATGTCAAGAGGATGGGACCAGACTGTATTCAGTGGTGCCCAGTGACAGGACAAGGGACAATGGGCACAAACTGAAATACAGGAAGTTCCATCTAAATATGAGGAAAAGCTTCTCTTTTTTTTGAAGGTGATCAAGCACTGGAACAAGCTACCCATATATGTTGTGGAGTCTCTTTGTCTACGGGATATTCATAACTCACCTAGATGTGATCTTTTGCAGTCTGCTCTAGGCGGACCTGCTTTAGCAGGGTGTGTTGGACTAGGTGTTTACAGAAGTCCCTTCCAACCCTAGGCATTCTGTGATTTTTTTAATAGACCTTTTCAGAACACTCAAGTTTTCAACTAATGCAAGTTTCTGACAGATTCAGTGGAAGTTTATGAAATGTGAATCAGGTTCTGTATTTCACAGGAGGTCTACTGAGGTGAAAGGGTAATCAGATTACTTGGTCTCATAGCTGTAATTCTCTCCATCCTGTAAGTACCATGTTGCCAATCCTAACATTAAGTAGCCAGTAAGAAATAGCATTTATAAATGTTAAGTGACAGAATGTACTGATGAAGAAATATTTTGTCTATTATTGTCTGTTGCTGCTACAAAGTGCAGAGGAAAAAAGAAAATGTACCTTCAAGTACAAGATTGGGTTGCAGGTTACTGCAGAAGACGATTAGCTCTTTACCGGTTATTATTTACTCTGTGTAAAATTTAATACTAATACTTAAACCAGAGAATTCTAGAATTTGAGGATATAAACAGGGTTTCTTCAATAGATCACAAGCTGTCCTAAGCTATTTTTTATGTCTCACATGACCTATCAGGTATTTATGGAGTGATATAAATTCATTTCTGCTGTCCAAAATCTGCTTCTGTCAGCATAGTGACACCTCCAGTACAGTTATATCAATCAGGAGCATTAGCTTAATAGCATAAGGATAAAAATCTGAAATGCCAACATATAAAATGCAATATGTGTGATTAATCTTACTAATATGAAATTATTCTATAAATATATTTGTAGAAGCAGAAGAACTGGAAATGTTTAAATATGTTAATCAATAAAGAAGTACCATATGAACACATACATCTTGGTCTTTGATTGCCCTAGCCTAATGCTCAAAATAGTCTTTTGCAGAAGTCTGCTCACAAAAAACACCACAAGTATTCACTTTCTCAGCAATTTAAAAATAACTCTTGTTACCTTCATCCTCCATTGATTTGCTGGACTGCCCCTTTTCAGTTTGCAGACTTAAGAAACATACTTTCTACACAAAGCCAAAAATGTATTCCTATACAAAATCAAATCAAAATGTTTAATCAAAGAATTGCTGTTTTCCCAGACTTGAAGATGTGACAGAGAAAAAGAAGAATACTATTACAGAAGAAGTTTTGATAAGAATAGTTACGACTTCTAACACACAGTTCTTAGTGAGTGGTAGCAGGACCTGTACTAAATTTTTTAGTGCCTATGCAGTCCTTCTACTAATGACAGGGAGATGAGTGGATATTGTCTACCTTAATTTTGAGCAAGGCTTTTGACACTGTCTCTCTGTGCTTGACCACCCTGATATCCTTTTATGACCAGATGACCCACTTAGTGGATGAGGCAAAGGCTGTGGATGTAACCAACCTGGACTACAGCAAAAACTTCGACACCATCTCCCACAGTATTTTCCTGGCAAAGCTGGCAGCCCATGGCTTGGACAGGAGCACTCTTTGCTAGGTTCAGAACTGTCTGGATGGGCAGCCCCAGAGAGTGGTCATGAAAGGAGTTTCATCCAACTGTTGGCTGATCACCAGTGGTGCTCCCTAAGGCTCAGTACTCAGGCCAGTCCTGCGTAGTACCTTTATTGATGGACAAGAGGATCACACTCAGCAAGTTCACAGATGACAGTAAATTGGGGCAGAGTGCTGATCTGCTGGAGGGTAAGAAGGCTCTACAGAGGGATCTGGACAGGCTGAATTGGTAGCCAATGGTACAAGGTTCAATATAGCGAAGTGCTGGGTCCTGCCCTTGGGTGACAACAGCTCCAGGCAGTGCTTGGTGCAGAGTGGCTGGAAAGCTGCCCAACAGAAAAGGGCTGGGGGGTGTTGGTTCACAGCTACTTGAACATGAGCCAAAGCATGCCCAGGTGGCCATAAAGGCCAAAGGCACCCTGGCTTGCACCAGCAGTAGTGCAGCTAGCAGGACTACAGAAGTGATTGTCCCTCTGTACTCAGCACTGCTGAGGCAGTCTCTCCAACACAGTTTTGGGCCCCTAAAAAGAGAAGAGATATTAAGGAGCTGGAGTGTGTCCAGAGAAGGGCAATAAAGCTGCTGAAGGGTTCAAAGAGTGGCTGAGGGAGCTGGGGTTTTTTACCCTGGAGAAAAGGAGTCTTATCACCCTCTGCAAGTGCCTGAAAGGAGGCTGTAGCTCATGCTGGGTTAGCCTCTGCTTCCAGGTAACCGGTGACAGAACAAGAGGAAATGGCTCCAAGCTGACCCAGGGGAGGTCCAGGTTGGACATCAGGAAGAATTTCTTCACTGAAAAAGTGATTAAGCATTGAAACAGGCTGCCCGGGGAGGTGGTGGAGTCACCATTCCAGGAAGTGTTCAAGAAATTATTAGACATGGCACTCAGTGCTATGGTTTAGCTAACGTGGTATTCAGTCAAATGTTGGTCACAATGATCTTGGAGGTCTTTTCCAACCTACAATTCTGCGATTCTCACAACATTCTCATAGATAAACCCAGGAAATGTGGATTGGACGAGTGGACAGTGAGGTGATTTCAGAACTGGTTTAACACCAGATCCCAGAGGGTGGCACAGGGTCTAATTGGAGGCCTCTCACCAGTGGTGTCCCAAAAGGTTCAACACTGGGTCCAGCAATGTTTAATTGATTTACAAGTTGCACTTCATGATTCTTTCTCACAAAGAACAGTATTAATATTACATCTTATTTTGCCTGGCTTTTTGTCTAGAAAAAATTAGGCCAAACTTTTGTACTATTTGTAAATAATTAGAAGACAACATATAATGTATAATAAAAACTGAGAATTACTTAAAAACAGACATGGTGGATTAAAACTGAATTAACAGGCTGTCAGCCCTTCTAGACTAAATAGAAGCAGTGGATGCCACATGTCATAGAATAGAATCATAGAATGGTTTGGGTTGGAAGGGAGTTAAAAGATCATTTAGTTCCTTTGGACAGGAACATCTTCCACCAGACCAGGTTGCTCAGTGCCCCACCCAATCTGGCTTGAACACGTCCAAGTATGAGGCATTCACATGTTCTCTGGGCAATCTGTTCCAGTGCCTCACCACCCCAGCATTTTTTACTAATATCTAACTTACACTGCTCTCATTTTAAACCCATTCCCCCTTATCCTGTCACCCCATGCTCTTGAAAAAAAGCCTCTCTCCACTTTTCTTGCAGATTCCCTTTAGGTACTGGAAACTCACAATTAGGTCACCCCAAAGCCTTTGCCTTTTCCAGGCTGAGCAATCCCAGCTCCCTTAACCTTTTCTCATAGAAGAGGTACTCCATCTCTCTAATCATTTTGGTGGCCTTCTCTGGACATTCTCCAATGGCTCCATGTTCTGATGAACAACATCCCAGAGCTGGGTGCAGCATTCTAGGTGGGACCATTCACCAGAGTGGAGCAGAGGGGCAGAATCCCCTCCCTGGCCCTGCTGGCTGCACTGCTTTGGATGCAGCCCAGGACACGTTTGGCTCTCTGGGCTGTGAGTGCCCATGGCTGGGGCATGTCCAGCCTCTCACCCACCAGCACCCCCAAATCCTTCTGGGCAGGACTGCTCTCCATCTGTTCATCTCCCAGCCTGTGTTTTTACTGGGGATTGCCCTGATCCAGGCGCAGCACCTTGCACTTGGTCTTGTTAAACCTCATGAAATTTTCGTGGACCCACTTCTCAGGCTTGTCCAGGTCCTTCTGGATGGCATCCCATCCTTCAGGTGTGTCAACTGCACCACTCAGCGTGGTGTGTTTATTGTTTGCTAGTCATTCTGACACTGTGTCATAAGAAAGACAAATATGATCTTCATGCAACAACTGTAAAAAGTATTGAAAAGGGTAATACAGGGGAATCATATTAGATGGTTTTATGTCAAAGAAGGAATTTGATCTTCCCTATGTCTAATAATACTTGGTATTTCTGAATTATAAAGAATAGAGTTCCTAAATGTGCAGGTAACATGCAGGAAAGTGTTTCAAGTACGCTGAAATTTGAAAGGATGGTGGAATGTGAGTAGGTGGAAAATAGTGAATGAATTCAAATAAGAATAAAGGTGAATAGATATAAACTCAGGCATAGTCAACTCTATCCATATAAGGTAGGAAACAACCTCGTAAAATGGTCTAATCCATTCTAGTCCATTCTAAATTTTCAAGAAGAAAGAATGGATTTACAATCTGTAGTCTGAAACTGGTTCACTGAGTAGCTGGACAGTGTGTTTCCTAATTGTATTTGATCTGCATGCCATTTGTATCAAACTCCTACAGATGCATCTTGAAATCATGAAGATGGTGCCAGTATTTTTTATGGGGGGGGAAAAAAAAACAAACCAAAAAAAAGGATAAACTTTTTTTTTCTTCTCACTTTTCACTAACTTATTTCAGCTTCCACCATTTATCATTCTTATAGTCAATTTTTTACACTATACTGGCATCCTGTTCAGACTGAAGTCTAGGTGTGTTAGACTGCAGAAATATAAGACAGACAGACCATTTGCTCTATAAGACAGGAACCAAAAAGGTTTGTGTGAGGCAGAAGACATATTGTGAAAATCCTTTCCCAGAAAAGTGCTGTAGATCAGTATCAAATGTATATTAACTATAGATAATTTTGAAGAGGCCTGTTCTGTTTGGTTTAAAAATTGCTGAAATTCTTGGTAAATTACTATTGACTTTCCTATGACAGTGGAATTGATGAAATTTATAGGTGCTTCCATCAAAATTCTGATGAAGAATTCCTCTTGTAAAAATTTTTAAGTCTATGTGAGTGCATAGTATTCAAAATTCGAGTTTCACAAATTAATTTGGAAAACTGAGTTGGGTTTTGGGGAGGAAGTTTCTGTATGCCTCCTTCCTTAAGAGGAGTTAATTTTACCGCTGTCTTAATATTATCTTCTTAATTAGTGTGATCAATAACTAGCAATTATTAGCAATTACATCATCTTAGAGAGTCTTTTAATCAGATGATTTTAACAGGCTCTTTTCTCAAATGCCTTTGTGAATTCCGCTTCTGAGATACCTCTTTAAAACTTAAGCTTCTCCGCATAAAACATTAATTTTGCTTGGTGTTGTCATGTTAACTACTGTTTCTGGCCTTCCTTCATATATTAGAAGCAGTCTGTGTATTACGATCTGTCAAGCTCACATATATAAAACTTATATTTTCCAGCTTGAATAATAAAAAAAAGATCCTACAAAAAATTTTCAGATGCCTTTGATTTCCATATTCAGATAAAACAAATATTTAGCTAAAACACCCTTATGATTGGGTTCTGTTGACACCCAAAACACGTAAATGCCTGAATTAGGCTGACGGGTCCTTTTGATAATTCTGTAGAGGCAAGGGTTGTTGTCATATTTTCATGTGATATATCTTTTCTTCTCTCAAATACTTCATGAAATACACCTCTACCTACTACTCCACAGGGCCACTACTTTCCTCTAAAAGATGAAAGTTCTTAAGGATAGATCCTACCTCTCTTAAATCCACATCAAAAAAGACACATATACCTATGATCCAGAAACAGCGTGAGATATCATATTCCAAGACTGGAGGATGAGGAATGCTGACTGTATTTGTAGAACTGAATTCAAATTATGACCTGTGATTTCTGTCTCTGCACTTCCATGAAGGTAGCCTTCTATTCCTTGCTTCCAGCTCCTGTTAACCATTTATACCTATGCAGTGGCTTGGATTTCTGTTTTTCTGTTGATTCATGGGTAATGAAGTTCTGTAAAGTAGAGCAGGATTTGGCCCAGGAAATACTGGTAAAATTGTAATAATTCACTCCAAGCATCTTTGCTCCCATATAACATCATTACTATTTAATTCTGTAGGTTTTCTAAAGGTGAAATCCTAGATAAGGAGGCAAGAGGTAAAGAAGTCTAGTATGCTTAGCATTTTAGTAATTCAATGTGAAAAATCTGTATTTGAACGATAGATTAGTTTTGTAGACTTCTCTGATCCTCACATTCATATAGGCCCAGCTGAAAAATCTAGTCCTTTTGGGCAAAATGCAAAGCAATTAAACATATCCGGAGAAGAGAGAAATATGTACCATACACATTTTTGAGATTATTTTATGTCATAAACTCCATCATCTTCCACTGCATGATAAATCCCTATAATGTTGGCTTTTAGTATGGCATCCAGTTTTAAAAACCCAAACTTTTGGTGTGCTGGTTCTCCCCTTGCTGATGATTTCATTCCATAAAACAAGAAAATAGAAATTTTGTTTTCGGCACACATTCCAATGTTTAAAAAATTTTCCTCTATTTAATCTTGCTCACGTTCCCAGGTTAAAATTTAAGTATATACAGACCCCATGTATCAATGGGTTGCTATCTTATATCCTGGGGGAAGGTGGGAGCTTTCTTAACAATAGAAGTACTTTGGACAGCAAAACACGGCGACACAGTGAAACCTGAATCTGTCAGTGTTATTAGTTTCTTCTTTTTTGTTAATCAAATGAATAAACTAATCTATTTTCATAGTGTATTGGACAAATCCTCACTTAAACAATTTTGTGATTATGTCAAAGGCTTTGTAAATCAAAGGACTCTTGTGTAGCACCTGTCCTGTTAGGAAATCTGTCCTCTTATTGTGGCACATAAGCTAAAATATAAACACAATACTTAACATTTTTGCAGACTTCCTGGGAATACTTGCTGCTCTAATAAAAAAAAAAAAAGCAGACAAAGAGAATTAAAATGACCTTGCCTCTTTGAATTAGTGAGGGTTGGTGTGTGCAAACATTAAATCAATGGCTGGCATCAGCCCTGCTCAGCTGTAGCAAGATCTGTAGTAGTCCACTCATAATTTGAGTTGTAAAGTATTTGTCTTTTGCAGCATCCAACATCACTTCTATCCTCCTCGGTACCCACTGTGCTAACACCTGTCTCAGCTAGGACTTCTGTTTGAAGGTGGTTTAATGATTTGGCAGTTGTGCTGCACAGATACACATTGTAAACATTAGATTCCTGTAAGACCTCAGGGCTCTTGCTCTCCCCATCAGTGTAATGATTGCAAAAAATACACAGCACTTTATTTTTTAAAATGCTTCTGGATAAAACTGCATGCACACATTTTAGTGAAACTGATTGTGGGTTTTTATTTGTTTGTTTGTTTCCTTGCTTATTTGTTTTAGAGACAGATTTCAGATAATACCTACTAGATGTTAAAAAAAGTCTAGTTAAGTCCATATGTAATAGAAAAAGAACCTGTCCTGTATAAGTCTGCCTTTAAGGTTTCTTCACTCAGTTTAAAATAAATAATGTGTAAAATATGTCTCCAAAACTGTAATTTCATATTCAGATCTTATAGTATGGATTCCCTTCACTGAACTCAGATGTGTAAGAATAGCATTAATTCCAGCTTCTCCTATGTTTTTGTACAGGATCATATCTAGAAGCGAGGAGTTTGCTTTGGTTTCTTTAGTGAGGTTTGTTTGTTTGATTGTTTGTTTGTTTGTTTGTTTGCTTGTTTGTGGGGTTGGTTTGTTTGTTTTCTGCGGTTTTCGTTTGGGTTTTGTGTTTTTGGTTGGTTGGTTGGGCTTTGGTTTGGGGGAGTTTTGGTTTTTGGGTTGTTTTTTGGGGGAGTGGGAGCAGTGGTATTTATTTATTTCCAGAAAAAAGAACAGTGATGGAAAAGAAAGTTACCTACTGGAATGCAAACAGATGCAAATAATTAATGTGAACACATTAATTATGGGGAAAAGAGAGGGGATAAAATTGCAGTCAGCATACATGTTATGAGGGGATGAAAATGGAGGAGGAGGGGGGTGGAAAG
>VZTA01020395.1:2809-189086 GCA_013398855.1 Mohoua ochrocephala
TCCCCTCACCATGGCGGCGGAGCTGCTCGTGCGGCCGCCCGACTGCGCCGCGCCCCGACCGGAAAAGGAAAGACCTATCACTCTCACTTCACTACGTCGATGTCCTTCCGCCTCGTGCCTGCCGCTTCTGCCGCGCCGGCCGGTCAACCCCCGAGCCCAGTCCAAGTTCCGGACGTAGCTCCAGCCCCGGTCCCATTCCCGGTCCAAGTCTCTCCGGCCCCGCCGCGCCCATCCCGAGCCGTCCGGGCGCCTCTGTCCCTCTCAGTCCTCCGCCAAAGCAGGGGACTCTCTTCCGGCGGAGGGATCCAGCGTGACGCGTCACTTTCCCCTCACGGACGTCGCGTAGCGCCGCCGGGCGGGAGGTTTGAGTGTGGTGGGCGGCGATGGCGGCGGAGCGGCGGCGCCGGGCGGGCGGCGGCCTGAGCGGGCTCCTGCTACGGTGGGGATCGGGGCTGTTCCAGGGGCTGTCCGGGCTCCTGCCACGGTGGGGATCGGGGCTGTTCCAGGGGGCTGTCCGGGCTCCTGCTCCGGTGGGCGTCGGGGTCACTGCCCGGGGGTCTCCGCTGCTCTGCTGAGGGATGCGTGGCCTCGGCTTGTGGAGAGCCTGCTGAGGCTCCCGTTGTAGCCTCGGAGTGTTTAATGTATGTGGGTAGTGTTGCTGTTTAATGAGGAATGCCGAGGGGAAGAGTCATGTATCTCAACGTTTTCTCTTCTTTCAGGATACGTGAAGAAGGAAAGGACAGGATCCCTGAACATCCCTATCTCTATGAGGTAAAATCATAGACTGGTTTGGGTTGGAAGGGACCTTGAAGATCATCTCATCTCACCCCCTGCCATGGGCAGGGACACCTTCCACCATCTCAGGCTGCTCCAAGCCCCGTCCAACCTGGCCTTGGACACTTCCAGGGATCCAGGGGCAGCCACAGCTTCTCCGGACACCCTGTGCCAGGGCCTCACCACCCTCACAGGAAGGATTTCTTCCTAATTTCCAATCTAAACCTCCTCTGTCAGTGTGAAGCCGTTCCACCTTGTCCTGTCACTCCATACTCTTGTAAATAGTCCCTCCATCTTTCCTGTAGGCTCCCTTCAGGTACTGGAAGGCTGCAATTAGGTCATGAATGTATGCAGTAGGATTGGGAAACACTCTGTGGAATTATTCGATTTTAGAATTTCTGGTATAAAAAATGCTGAAATGCAGTGTCTCTATACAGTCTATTAAAAGTTTTGATTTTTTTTTTTTTTTTGCAGACTGATGTAGAGATCTCATTGGTTGGTGGCAGTTGCAAAAGTCCCATCGAAAGATTTTGGAATGGAAGCAGTGCAATGTATATTTTGCAGAAAGCAGTAAGTGTGCATGGTAGATGTTCATTTTATTAAATGTAATCCAGGCTTTTGAATTCCCATCAGATTTTTTTCACACACCTTGCAGTTTTTGACTTACCTGCACATTTCTCTTAAAGACACACCATGAAGAAAGTGACTCCATGGAGGAATCGAGAACAGAGGATGCCGTTTATGCCCCTGAGCTTTTGCCAAAGGAGAGTCCTGGACCGCTGGCTCTTTCTGTTGGAAGAGCGAAGTAAGTGTGAAAGCTTTCCCTCCCCTTTCGAGGGAGTTTTCTTTGGTAATTTTGTGTCTTTTTCTAATATTCAGAGCCTGTGTTTTCAATCCCCAGAATAAAATTACTCATTAGTTTATGAGGAGCTGTGACTGTTTTCCATCCCGCAAAAGGGCCTCCCTACTTTTAATGGCTAAAAGTGCTTTAAAAAGTAGCTAAAATCCAGGCACTGGAAAAGCACTTCTGAGCTGGGCTGTTGGGTTAATGGGATTCACTGGGTGTAGATGAGCAAAAAAAGCTCACTAAAACTTCAGTGCTTGTTTTTTTTGGTAAGGCTTCTATTAAAAAAGCCCTAAAAATCTGATTTGGGTCTTTGGTGTTATTAAAATACTAATGCATGGTACCAAAATGTGGTTTATCTAACTAATGTATTCCTTTAATTAGCTTAAAATGTAAAATTCAATTATGATTTTAGAGCCTTCAGTCTACATTAATATATTGTGTTATTTGCTGGCATCTTATTTTCTCCCTGTTCCTGTTTCTAGGCAGTTGATTTCCTTGTACACCATGGTGCAAAATCCAAACGTGACCTACTTGGGGATGAGTGATGCGGTTGTGCTCCCTCCCCTCTGGGTCAGGTGTGATGGCTCTGATCCTCAGCACACCTGCTGGGTTGGAGCTGAGCCTCTCAGGGCTGGAAACAAAGTCACGGGGGTCAATATCTACATGGTTTCGTGTGATGGTAAGGTGATCGTGCTGCACAGAAAATTAAATGAGGAAGGCTGAAAAATGTGGGAGTGCTGATGTCGTGATGGTATCTTTGTTCTTTGTGTAATACTGGCTTGGAAGTGCTCTATAATTCTGGTTTTAATGAACAAGAAGGGGTTAAAATGAGAGAAAAGATGTTTTTAACCAATGCTGTGTGGCAGAGATTGCTTTTTAATCAACTTAATGCACCTGTAGCTGTGCAGGCCTACCTGTACTCAGGTGCAATAACAGCAAACTTAAACTGCTGCCATTCAGCATCTTACACAAACCACTGACTCATTCTAAACATTTATCTGTGTTCCTACCAGCTCCTCTAATCAACAGGAGAAATGCAAGGAGAATTCCTGCTTTCTAAAGGACAGCATGAGCCATGCTTTACCCAATGGAGTATTTGGGAATGAGTTTGAAGTGCTAAATTTGAATTGTGGCAAATGGGGTTTTTTGATTCTCACTTTTTTCCTTTCCTAGGTCCTACAGCTGATAAAACCCGTTTTGCAAACCTGGAAGAGCTCAAAAAGGAGCATAAAATAAGACATCATTCATCTGTTGTAGGTTTTTATGCTCTGTCACAGCTTCAATTTAAGTTTAAAAACTCTGTTTTGGAATTTATGATGCTGGTTTGGGGCAGCTTTATAGATCCTCTATAGAAACTCACCTTAGTATGATTCTGTAGTATAACAGGCTGATTTCAGGTCATGTTTATAATGCATTTGTCTGGTATTAACCCTTTTTTGTGTGTTTGTGAAATGCTTTTAAAATGGCTTTACCTGTGGCAGTTTTGTTGTTTTTATTTTTGAAATCTGTTCTTTCCAGGTGACAACAAAAGGATTTGCTCAGTACGAGCTGATTGCAGCTGCTGCAATAGAGGACACCCTTGCAGAATCTGAAAGCAATATCTATGTGGATATCACATGGAATGGTGTGGATAAGATTCTGGAGACTCCCCCGCTGGTCTCTGCTGCCACCCTCGTAAGTCATGGTGGGAAAAGCAAATAAACCCAAGCTCTTTGCACCACTTACAGCACGAGTAGTGTCAGGGATAGAAAATAGAAACAGCACAGCCTGTTCGTAATATAAACTATAAGTTATGCTAACACACTTTTCACTAATGAAAATTTTAGGACGCTTGATTTCTAAAGTTTGAAACTGAGATAAACTTGTGGAACTTTCAGAATATTGCCCTGGAGTCGGGGGACCCCAGAAGTCCTGTGTTCCAGCTGTACCGAGAACTGCAGTTCCTCTTGGTGAGTACAGGGGAGAAATTCCAATTTCACATTTGCATGGAGTGGGGATTTTATGTGGTAATAGTTTGCTTTATTTAAAACTTCATCAGATGTTACAAAGATAACTTCAAGTGTTTATTTTAGCTGAAACTTTGAGTTCAGTTTTAGGAATCTTGAATGCAAAGAGGACAAACCATCCAAGAAATTCTGGAAATTTGTAACTCCTGGTTAGCTGTGCAGAGATTTGTGATTCTTGGTGAAGTTATCTGTGAAATATGACACGTGCAGGACTCGAGAGAAGAACTGATTTCTGTTGTGATTTTCCTGCTGCCTTTAGGCTTTGGCTGAAGGTTTGAAGACGGGTGTGACTGAGTGGCCTGAGCCATCAGAGTCTGAATCAGCTCTTAAACTGGTCCAGGAATTTCTGACTGGTAATTTGCTGCTTGTTCCGTGGGAAGGGAGGGGTGTAGCACTTTACAGGAATAAAAGGGAATTCCACATACAACTTTTAAAGCATTAGAACAGAAATGTTCATTTCTGTGCTGTAACCACTGCACAGAGTAGTTAAATAGGTTAATACCTATTTTTCTTTGTCCTAATATCATGGGTCAAAGTAATAAAAATAAAAAATATTTTTAAAAAGTCTTTTCAGACTGTATCCTTACCCACTAAAACCATTTTTAAATGAATGAATTCTGTCATTCAGTGTATTTGTTTGTTATGATGTGCCTGGGGATTAATATGATTGGTTTGATGACACTTTTCATAATGGTGGAACTTATGTTTTTTAACTCTCCTAGATTTAAAGAAGAAGCTGGATGGAGATTGTGTATCTGGAAACAAGAGTGAAAGAGAGGTGTGTGCAATTTCCTAACAGCTGCTTTGTCATTTCACTTTCCTCACAACTGTGGTTATTTCAGATTTTGACTATTTTTCGTGTATTATTTATATGTGTAAATACATAGATGTAAAGGTGTAAAGAAAGATAGACCTCTTCCTTTCTGCTTCTGCTGTGTAAAAATAATGGGAGAAGGTCTGATTTCTTCCAGGAATTCTGACCTTTGTGCCTTTCCATTCTGTCATTAATTTGCTTTTCTTGCCTAATTTAGTGATTTGGGGCCAATTTAATAGTATCAGTTGAAGAAGTGTCTTACTTATCTAGAGGTTTATGATACTGTAAAGCAATGGGCAAATTCAAATCATAAAAATGTGTTTGGTGATATTCTGTATCAGGATTACAGGGAAGCAGTTCTGTGTTCTGACAATTTGTGTGTCTGGATTTTGGCCTCCCAGGGTACATGGACAATACCTGGCTGAGATCTGAAGTCTCTCTGACAGTGAGTTTTGTTTCCTGGTCCAAGGCTAGCAGTTATCCAGTGTGAGAATTCTGGAAAGAATTAAACTCACTTTTAAATAAAAATATACTTCCAAATTACTGTGTGGTAGTTTCCCTGGAAAACGGGGAAAAGTAGGGATGTACCCAGCTTTGATCTCTGGAGAAATTCAGAATTGGAAGGTTTTTGAATCTCGGGCACCATTTTTCCTTGAAGACCAATAAATTCTTTCAGAAAATCAAATGTGACACAGCTGCTGTGGACAGTTGCATAAAATCAATCTTTGGGGAGCGAGGAGACCTGGATTTTACTGAGCAATTGTGGTGCAAAATGAAAGGTAAGTGTATTGTGCCCCATCTGCTTTCCTTTCATTTTCTTCTCTATCTGCTGGGCAGTATTGCTTTCTCAGGGAAATCCATGTCCATTTCTGAGTTTTAAGGACTCATCAGCTCTTCAGAAAATTGGTATCAGCAGTCTCTTTCTAAGCCCACTTCAGGTGTGTAGGATGATACATTTTCTTACAACCTTCCAATGGCAGACCAGCATCGAGCAGGAGATGATTTCATTTTATTTGTCTGCAAAAGCTACTAAGCTGTCGGTAGTTGCTCTAAAACTAAAACCCATCTGCTCTAAAACTGAAAACTTTATAATTTTATTTTCTCTAGATCTGAAGGACAATTTTCAGTGTACATAGAGTTCAGTGGTTTCTGTTGATCATTGGTTTTTTAGAGTAACCTTTTTTAAAGTCATCATGTGACAAAGCTGCCAAAAAGCAGCTGTAATTTCAGCTCTCATTCTGTAATTTCAGCTCTCATTCTTTAATTGAGGGCCTTTGTTCTTGCAAGGGTGTGTTGGCCTGTTGTTATTGACTTAACAACCAGAGAAAGAGCCTGGATTGATAATTAAAATATTGTGGTTTTTTCTTTCCAGGTGTCAGTTCCTATCAGGAGTTAATAGACTGTTTCACACTGGTCATAAAATCCCTGGAACTTGGTGAGATACAGCCATGGGTATGTATTTGCATTTCACAATAGACGTTAAAATTTGGGATAGTTTAAAGTAAAATAAAGTTCTTGTCCCTTCACTGTCCTCATTTGTGTTGTTTTTAAATTGCTTTCACACGTTACAGTTTGTTTCCCTGGTGCTGAACTTGTGAGCAATGTTTATGATGTTTCATGCACAGTTACATCACAAGAAGACTTCTTTCATTTTTAGATTCATCAAGGGAGTAGCAGTTTCTTAAGTCAGTTGATTCAACAGTCCTATCATGGAAGGATGGAGGATGTTCCCCTCAGTGACATCACTCCCATTCAGATGCTCCTGGAGATTGGCCTGGAGAAGATGAAGAAGGATTATGTCAGTTTTTTCATAGGTGAGCCTGACGCTTGGTAACAAGACTAGAAATTCAAGAGAAAAGGTGTTCCATGCAGGAAATAATGAACTTTTTGATAACCTCAATCTCTCTTCTTTCCCGTCTGCTGAAGTGCAGTTTCCAGATTCCTTAATAAAGGAACTTGTCAGCTTTTAAATTTCAAAATTTAAAAAACTCATTTGTTGCAAAAGAACTTAGAGCTTTGTGTTTTACCATTGTTGTTACCCCTTTGTTTCTTTTTTGCTCTGTCATCCTGCTTTCATTCTTTGTTTCATTTGCTTTTTTATTTTCACTGCTTGTAAACTTGCATGTCCTTAGGAGGGTGGTTGTCCCAAAGTACATGGTGGGTTTCTTCATTGTGCAGCCTCGGTGATAAATAAAATCATGCCTTGACCATGCCACTTTACAGGGCTTCTCTTGTTAGGAATGAATGATCCTGTCAATAAATAACATCACACTCCTGGGGACTTTCTTCTTCTCTTTGGTAGAATTCCCTGTTTGATCACCTGAATGTTGCTTATATTTCATCTGATACCATGTATTAAAGTTTAATTTTTTTCTCTCCTGTTCATTTTACAGGCCAGGAACTTGCAACAGTAACCTACTTGGTGAGATGCTTTATTTTTGTTTTGAAACTCTGAAAGCTTTAGAAAGTGGAGCATGCTTAGCTGATGGTGAGATGCAAATCATGTAAGCTGAGAAATTGAATTGCAGATGATGAGGCTGGAACAACACACTGCAGAAATGTCATTGTTTTGTTTCCTTATTCCTAGATAATTCCCTTGATATCTGATCTGGGTCACTGTGAAGGCAGTGAACCTTTTTCACACATTGATGGGACTTTGTTCTGAGTCTGCTGGGCCACTCTAAAAATTTTGGCTTCTCCAAAAAAGCAGGAAGATGATTTCACTTGCTGAGGGTGTGTTGTGTGTCTGTAGAAATGGAGTGCTCAGGTAAGAGCAGAGGCTCTTTGCTCTTCCAGGATTACTTCATTTCCACAGCAGTGGATCTCCAAGAACAAGTCCATCGCGTTCAAAAGCTTCACCACATGCTGGAAATAATGGTCAGCTGTACAGGCTTACTCCAGTTCAGACATGAGAACCTCTTCCCTTTGACACAGTAATTATTTCATTTTTACTCTTCAAGTGACAATCACCAATAGACTTTGTTTGACAGTTTAAAGAAACACCTTATTGTTGATGATAGTGAGACTGCAGAAGGAGCAGTTGGATCTTCCTGCCAAATTTTGCTTTGTGACTAAAACTGAAAACTAAAGGAAATAATAAAATGTGAGAGTATAGTTAATTTTGCACAAGGTTTATGCTCTGTGGTACGAGCATTTCTTTAAAGAAAGTAACTCGATATCTCTTGTAGGATTTGCATGCAGTATTACAAGGAAAACCCTCTGAATGAGAAGCATGTGTTTCAGCTGCCCATCAGACCAGCTCTTGTGAAGAAATTCTATCAAAAGTAAGGGAAACTTCGGTGTTTGCAGCATAAAATTCAGATGTGACTGAATGCCTGACTCAATTTTGATGTTTTTTGATTATCCTCTCAGTGATAACCCTGAAATCTGGAAGGTGGAGATAAGTAGTGGGCATGGACAGAAGGAGGTTAAAACAACGTGGCAAGTCAGTACCAATGCTCCAGTTGAACATGGGACAGCAAACAATTCAGGTGGAGAATGTTGGTGGTGAAATGAAATAATCAAAGTAGAAACTTCAAACAAATTCAGTTTTTATCCTGAGTTCAGTGGGCCTGAGCTTGATATTTACTTTTTAGCAAAAGCAAAATGGTATTTTGCCTTCTGCTAAAGAGTGAGGTGGTATTTATAGAATTTAAGATATTCAGACAGTGGTGACTTTTTACCTTCTCACCTTGGTTGAGTTACGTTTTTAGAGTTAAAATGACAGAATAGTTCCAAATATGAGATGATTGATATCCACAAAACCTTGCATCTTATTTCTAAAATGTTTGCCAATGAGTCTGAGAAGAATTTTGAAGGGAAATTTCCCTGTTGTTAATGCTGGTCTCTAGTCAGAGAAGGTGCAAAGGGGAGGAGGCCTGCCTTGCTGCCAGCAAATGTAGAACAAGTGGAAAAGCATCAGAATGGGGAAGAATTCAGCAGAGAGACTGGTATAGAAATGACTTGCCTTTTTGGGATGAGGTTTTGTTTGAGGATTTGGTAAATCTTTCCTCTCACTATTGATTTTTGTCATGAAGTGCTTCAGTAAAACTGCAGCTTTGAAAACAGTTCTTGAAGGTGCTCTGTGAACTAATCTCTACCATTTCTAACAAGAGTGGCTAATCCCAACTTTTTCCTTTGTCCTTGCAGGTCTCTTCTCTGACTCCACAGTAAATGGAAGCAGTGAAGAAAGGCTCTATTTTATCACCATGACTCAGTGCAGTCAGGTGCAGTTCACATAAATTGATGTTACTGAGCAGGCAGGACAGCAAAGGTACAGAAAGGGGGAAAGTTCAGTGTTTTCTGTCCCAACAGAACTTTTAGAAACACTCTGGGCTTCAAACAGTTCATCTTTACTGATTTATTTGCTTTATTACACTTAAGTGGGACCTGCACAGCCACAGTTCACCTGTAGGCACCTCCTTTGTTAAAAATGCAGTGCAATTATGATTGTACCGTATAAATATTTTGTAAATATGGTGGACAATTTTCATGTATTTACAAGCATTCAATAAAGTCGTGCACTTTGGGGTTTCACATTTTATTTTTGATCATTAAGAATGCAATCAGACACTGTTCAAAGTGTGAGTTATCTTAACCAACAAACCAAGCAATATTGTCATGTTCTCCTGGTAGCAAGTGATGCTTCATCATCGTGAAGGATTTGGACAGCTCTTCATCCAGGGCCTTGGGATCTTCAGCCACTTTGGGTTCCTTTGTCCCTGTATTTAAATTTTGGAGTATTCTTGGATATACTTCTCTCTCCTCTTCAAATTATTTGATTCCTTCAATGTGAAGTGAGTTATTTTAACAGTGTTTCTTTTATGTTTTGCATAATTTTTTGAAAAAAAAATCAGTATAATTGGCTGGGCATAATCATTTAAATATGTTGGCAGTTGCCTGTGTTATATTGATTAGTCAGTGCGGTAACATTTTGGTGGTCTAATTTAAACAATTCCATAGTTTTGTACATGCTGACCAAATAATTTGAGACAAATATTTTGCATTAAAAACTTAACTATGGGTAAGTAAGAATAAGGAAAAGTCCCAATATTCATGCTTTTAAAAACTAAAATTATAGATTATTATTATAAATTTTTATCACTTCTGGTTTCAAGCACAGCAGCCCAGTACAACCAGCTGTGTTCTGGAACCAAATTTTTATAGTAATTGTTTCTACCTGCAGTAGAAGGGAATTTAAGGTGGAATATTACATTTTGGAAGTGCTTGGATTACTTATAATCCACATTTTTGTGTGTAATATATTATGAAGTTGTATAAGTCCCTATAAACCAGACTGGAGAGATGTGGTTTAAATCTGATTCAGAAGTTGTTATCTTGGTTTACTCACTTCAAACAACTCTTCTCCACACTTAAATAGCAAGGTATATATTATCCTAACTTTTAGACATGAGTAAGTTCATATTTAAGCAGTGCTCTTGGAATATTTAAGTCCTTTTTTATTTTAAAATCATGTGTCTGTCTTTCTTCAAATAGCAATTACACGGTAATCAAAATTCTGTTGATGAACAGACTGAAATCAGAATTTGCAAGCAGTTTTTAATCATTTGAAATTTGTACTGTCAAGATTTGAATCACTTTAATCTTAACTATTTTTCTGGTGAACAAAATGTGTAATAGTTTCCAAAATAATAAGGATTGTAAAATCTGCTCCTTAGAATCAGCGGAAAGTAATGTGGAAAGAGAATGTATTTTGGATTTTGGTAAAACCAAAAAGATGTTTTGGGAATTGAATAGAAAAACTATAAAAGCTCTAGGTGGATTGGTAAATAGTATTTCATTACAGGGGTATAAAAAGAGGCGTCTGTGGTAAATTTTAACTACTCAAATAAAACAGTTGCAGCTTAGTCCTTTTGGCAAATGAAGATGTGTGCAAACACCAGTTTTAGCTGTGGTTTCGAAGGTAGAATATGAGGAGGACAATACTGATGAGTATGCAGAGTGTGAAAACTGTAGGAAGAACAATCTCTGTCACCATTTCCATGTGAGTAATCAGGGAATCTAAAATTTGAGAAATGAGTAATATGTAAGAGATTTAATCCTCTGGAGTACAGCCATACCTAACTTAGAGTTAACATAAAGACTTTTTTGAACATAAAAATGTTGACACTGGATAAACAGCAAACCAAGCAAACAGAATTTCCCAAGTCTGCCAAAGCTGGAGCAAATCCATAATAGTTTTCCCTCTCTCTTTTTCATTTTCAGTTAAATTTCTGAAGACATGTCCATGCTCAAAGGGCTGAAAAAATTGTGCTTGCTATGAATTACCTGCAGTGCATTAACAATATTTTACTGGTCTTTTGACTTTTATTCCCCCCAACCCAAAGGGAAAGGGTAGAAAAGAAAATTGTCAAAGAGAAATCCTTGGGAAGCACTTTAGCCTTTTTATGATTGTTCTGTAGCTGGTTGAAAAATTTAAGTGGGTTTTATTTTGTAGAACTTTATTCCACTGAAAAGCCTGGAGGAGTTCAGTAAACCCAGTTCATTCACACTGAACGTGACTTGGAAGTGGAGGCTGAGCAGGATAAACTTAGGCTGACTGCTGGGATGTTTGCTACCATGTGGAATTTAGCTCATCCTCTTGTAAGAATCTATAGTACTTATTTGATCTTTCTTTTAAAAATTCCTCCTTCAGGAATTCTGAAAGGTCCTGAATTACACCAGGAAGTTTTTAGGTGTCCTGGATCAGCCTGGCACTGTGGGAGCTGCAGGCAGAGTGTTCTGTGTCCTCGAACAGCTCCTCCCAGTTGTGTTGGGTGTTTCTTTGTTACCAGGAGCATCAGAGCCCAAACTGAAATCTTAGGCCAGTCCTTAGCCCTTTTATTTATAGTTCCACTTTATGCAGAAGTCAAACATGTAGAGCTTTTCTGTCTATGTGGTTGTCTTGATTTGTCTGGGTTTGGTTTGTGTTTGAAAAGGCTTTTAGCACTTTTATTTTAAGGAGAATGCTGTCATCCCCAACCTCAATTTTGAGTAGCAGCTCTTCCAGTTCCTGTATTTCAGTAACATCCAAAACTGATCCATTTAGCTACAGCTGATTTTAGCTGGAGACAGTTAAAAAAGGCATTTTTCTTTAGAGGCTTGTTGCGCTTTTGGGGAGGAAATACCTTTTAGCCATATTCAGAGAGCAATTTAATATCTGAAAGTTACAGAATCTGCTTTTATAGACCAAGACAGAGCCATCATTACCTGCAGCAAGGTGTTGGTGTGTGGCAGAGCAGCTGTCCATGGCCTTCCGATGCCAGTTTTCCACCTGGGGAAGGGTGACAGTTCTGTTAGACTGCAGCATCCTCCTCATTCCCAGCACCTTCCTCCCTGTCCCTCAACCCTTGTCTCTACAATTAACTTGAAACTATTTTATTCTACCAACACATGATTTTCTGAAAGGTTCTTTGTCTCTTTGTGGGTTTTATTGCAATGTATTTCTCCAAGTTAATTGTTTAATAAAATTTTTAACAGCACATAATACATTCCATGTTAATTTCCAGTAGGGTAGTACATATGTGGAGTTTTCTACCTAGAAATCTGACAGCACTGCTAAACAACTTCTGACTGAGAATTTTTGACGACATCAGTAAGTCCAGGTAGAGTTTGTGGAATGCTTTGGAAACAATACTCAAGGCTGTTGCCACTTTCAGTGTCTGAATATCTCTGCATTAAACAGATCCCTAATTTACAGAACCCAAGTGTCACTTCTGTACCACATTCGTAAAAGTTGATTCCTGAAATTCAATGTGATATTTGCACATAAGTCAAAGAAAAAGGAAAACAGATCAAAATTAGCAGCTGACATCACCTCTCTTGGATTTGGGAATCCATTTGCACTGATAATCTTTTTATAGTAGTCAACAGATGCCTTTGGGTACCGTGGTTTGTTCTTGTTTTTGAAGTCAATGTGGTAAAGCCCAAATCTTTCAGAGAAGCCTTTGTTCCATTCAAATTTATCCAGCAATGACCAGGCAGTGTAACCTTTGACATTAACACCATCGTTTAGAGCTGTAAACAGAACACAAATCACTCTGGTAAAGGTGGGTTTTGTCCTTAAAATAGGGTTCTGTAAATATTTTGCTTTATAGCAGGAAGAGGTGGGGAGGAGGACAGAAAAATGAAGTACAAAGTAATTTAATTTAGATTCTTTGAAATCGTTATCTTTAGCTTAGAGGTACTAGAGCTCTATGGGCATGGTAATTTCTCCTTTCTGAAAGTGGCAGCTGATGATCTATTGCAGTATTAAATCTCATGTAGGTTATTGTATTTATTAGTGTTAATGCGTTTGCTTAGGTTGTCATTTGGGTGAAAATTTGAGAGTCTGGTTTGCTGGCCATCTTGACTTGTGAATAGTTATTTCTCTATGACGGAAGTGACAAGAGTAAAAAATAAGCAGAAGGTGAAAACACTCCAAAAGTCAAACCCTAAAAAGCTGTTTTTAAGTGACCTTTCAGTATCTCGTTGATGTATCCCTTGAGGTACTGTATCCTCCACTCGTCACACAGCTGAGGGCACTGCACGGTTTCAGACACTCCATTCTCTGTCACATAAATCAGGGGGTTCCCATACTGAGTCTGCAAACAGAAATGTTTAGACTGGTTCACATGAAATCATTTTATTTTGACGGAAAATGTGATTTAGCAAAGTGCAGTAAAAGCAATTTTCTAGATTTACTTAAGGTAAGAAAAATGTGTAGTAGGAATTTAACTATGGGGTTTATTTTAAAATGACTGAATTCTGTGTTTTCTGAGCTGAAATTAAGGGGCTTTTTTTGACAAAGAATGACAGTCTTGCCAGTATGACAAGACAAATAGATGGAACTGTTGAAAATCTAAATCTAAACCAGTGTAAGTGCAGCTCCTGCAGCTTCTCCACGTAACCAAGCATTTTGTTTGCTTCCTTTATAATTAACCATCTGCTCTACTCACCTTAACGAAGTTGAGTAATCGTCTGAACCCCCAGGGCACAGAGTAGAGCCACTTAGGGCCTGGAGCTGGCCAGTTTGGGTCCACCAGTTCAGCCAGGTCATGGTCAGTGTGGTAACTGGACACTTGGAGAAAGGGAAAGTTCTTCTGCAGAACATAACGAGTAGTAAAATGACCTATTCCCAGGAAATCCGAGGTGCCTTTAATATAGGTTTTCTCTTGCACTGAGAAAGTTGGTAATCGTGATGTCCCCAGGCCCTGCTGGGCACTCTTCCTACCTATCAAAATAATTACAGGAAACACACTTCTGAGGAGCATGGAAATTGGTTTTATCTCACCAAAAATAAGTCATAGAATCATAAAATCCTGAATGGTTTGGGTGGGAAGGGACCTTTAAGATCCTCTCCTTCCAACCCCTGCCATGGGTAGGGACACCTTCCACTAGCCCAGGGTGCTCCTAGCCCTGTCCAACCTGGCCTTGGACACTTCCAGGGATCCAGGGGCAGCCAAAACTATTCTGGGCACCCTGTGCCAGGGCCAAATACGGTTTTCCTGAATTTAGTGCTAATATCAAGGACACTTGAGCTTGATTGCTTTTTTAATGAGATAATCTTTCATCCTTTTGGTTTGGAGAAGCTGGGTACAATACATGGGGAAACAGTGATTTAAAGTGTCCTGGTGTGTCCCCAAACTGCTCAGGAGCCGTGCCCAGACTGGAGGCCTTTGGTTACTTTCTGCACAGGTGTCTCACGTGTGCCCTCACTTGACTAAAGCACACGTTGGCCAGGATTTACTCCCTTGTGATGTGCTGGAAGTGTGGATTTATTCATGTGTGAGTCAGTTACTGGGACTTACCTACATAATTCTTCATAACTTCTGGGTAGTCCCCTCTGTAAATGGGATTTGCAAACCATCCCAGATGGAACTGGATGTACCTTTCAGCAGCATCTCTGTCTGTTTGGCTGTGTGGATCAACAGGTTCCCCCCAGCCACTCGTTAGGGAAATTCCAACCATCCCTTAAAACAAAGGGACAATTCTGCAGTTAAGCCCTTAATATAAACAGCAGCACAATCACAGAATGAATCCCGATTACCTCTCTGCTCCCTGCGCCAGGTGTTGTTGTAGGAGTGCCAAACCTTGGCGTGAGTCTGTAAAAATAATGTACAAATAGAAGAAATCATGTGCACATTTTCATCTCTTATGCCATGGGCACTATGGAAAGCTGGTGGGCACTTTTTGCACTGAGGTCTGTCTGAAAATATCACAGAATTTCTTTTGCGTTTACTACAGAAACTTTCATTTCATGTAAGACATCACAAAAGCCTTTATGCAAGATTCCTTCCCTAAATTGCAGGAGATCCTCATGGAGGTGACACACAGCTCTCAGGACAGGGTTCTGTCCCATGGCTCTGCTCTCTCGATGTCTTTCCCTAATTTATTCTGGCAGAGGAAAGTTAATTTTTACCAGAGGCTTCCTGAAGTTTCTTGCAATATTCAGGTTCATTTCAACAGGCCAGGACGTTACTGCTTTCTTCTAGACTAACCTGGATATTTTCTTTTTCAACCAGCTTGAAACAAACTATAAGAGACGTTTATAATATAAGGAAAATTCAAATTGTTGCAACAGTGTTAAATCAAGCACCTAACATTGGGACTGCCTTGGATTATGCACTGGAGGTTTAAAGGCAGATGATAATTTCAGAGTCCTAGTTGGAAATGACATTGTTGTGAAACTATGTTTCTGTTTAAAGAGTGAAATCTGATAAAAATCCTTAATTGACACCTAATTTCAAGCACGTATTCAGGAGGTTTTTTTACTTTAATGATGTGATGAGCAGCCTTGTAGGCACCGCAGCCGCCGAGCTTCAGTCCTGGCGCGTGTTCTCCTGTTTCATAGCCCTTTTCAGCCACTGCCTGCAAACACACAGAGTCAGTTCTTCTCTGGGCACCGGAGCCAGGGAATGTGCTCCCTCCTGTGGATCCTGTGCTCTCCTGCCTGGGCTGTCCCTCTCCAGTCCCCTTTTCCCTTCCCCTCGGCTCCCACTTCCTCCCCCGCTGCCTGGTTGGTACCGTGCTGTGGCTTGTTGGGAACAGGGTGTTGGTGAGGAGTGAGCTGATAGAATGGGGAAAGGGTAAATAACAGCTGCCTTTCCGATTCCTGGTGTCTCTCCAGCTGAGGAGTTTTCAAAATTTTCCTGGAATTTCATGTCTTAAAACTCTGCCCTTGTGCAAAATCTGCCCACTGAGATTTTTGGCCACAAAGATTAATGGTTGAAATCTTTCCCCTTCCCTCTCCCTCTCCATTTTCTTAACCTACTCTCCTCTAGTGTCACTTCCACAGAATTTTGGGAACAGAACTGTGGAATCAGAGTGATTGGAAGGAAAGCACTGATGATTTACCCAAGGATTGCTGAACGTAATCCAGTGTTTCACACGATCACCAAACTTCTCAAAGCACAGATTTGCATAATCATTAAAATAATTTATCATGCTTATATTCTGCCAGCCACCATACTTTTCTTGGAGAACCTTTGGAAATAAGAATTTCAAGAGTCACTAATTGTACTTGAAGGTCAGCTGCTGCTTAAAGAAGACTTTTATTTCTATTTCATTCTATTTCTATTTCTAGCTCAGAAAGATTTTTCAAAACTTCGATGCATATAAAATGCAAATGAATAGGAAATGTTTACAAGTTCTTAAAATCATGCAGACTTCTCTAATTTTTTTAAGTACTCTTAGTTCTTAACCTTAGGAAAGTATTTCAATCAGAAGCCTTTATGTGAGGTGTTTCACTAATTTAAATATCGTCTGACCTGTGGCAGATCCCAATGGTAGAGGCTCACAATAGGGGTGATATTGTTTTCCAGAAGACTGTTAATTGTATCGTTGTAGAACTGTATTCCCTTCTCATTCAGTTGCTCAGCTGATGAAAGGCACAGACAAGGAATTACCTGGATTGGTTCTCACATAACTGGAAGAACAGAAATCTAAAAATATTGACCAAGGTATTTTACATTACAGCCCTGGGAATTCTGTAATGGTTAAACTCTGTTCTGCAGACAAACAGAAATCAGTTTAACAGGAATGCTGAACAGCTGTGGGTTACTTAGGAGTAAAATTCCTTACAGGTAAGAATATTGGTAAGAATGTGGTGAAATTGTGCTTACCTTTGATGCCTGTGGGCATAATTCTTGGCCATGAGATAGACAAGAGGTAGTGATTCACCTTCAGCTCCTTCAGTAACTGAATGTCATCCTGTGAGAAGAAAATCCAATTAATGCATCCTGAGGCTGGGCAGAATAACTTCAGTTACTCATCTGTCTTAAATAACACGGAATGCAGAAAATCTATGGAAGAGTTGCACAAAAGAGGATTCCAGCAGTTATTTTCTGATCTTTGAGGTGATGGCTTGTTCTGTTTGAATCCTTTCTCTTTAACCACTTTTTTTTGACAACCCAAAGAAGTCCTGGAATGTTTTGTGTAACTATGAAGACTGAATGTTTGCACTACAGAAAAATGAGCTGAGGTTCTGCAACACAGTTATATTTATGTCAGAATTTGTGATGTGCATGTTCTAGAAAATAATAGAAGCCTGTAAATCTTGACCTCAAACACTTCAGCTTAGGCTCAAAAACATAATTCCTTGGACTTTCATTTACTGTCTTATACTGGAATGAGAAAAGCCCCTAAATTCCATACGAATGTATGTTCTTTGTCTAAGAAATTGTACATCTTCAGTGTTAAATTAAATTAGAAATTGGTGGTATTTGAGCCAATGCAAAGAGAATTCTGATGATAAAAGCAAAGAGGACCATGCTTTGCTATAAAGAGGACCATGAAACTGGACAAATACAAACGAGTTTTAGAAAGTATTTCTAAATGCAAACCCAGAGTAGTGAGTGCCCAAATCATTTCTGTGTCAATCTCTTCTGGTGCCACACGCCAGTGAGGCTCAGAGTCCCAGCTTCTCTAAGATATTTTTTTAAGCTGTTCTTTCAAACTTCTGCTGGTTTGAGAGGTCAAATGAAACCTCTCCTGCATTTTCCCATTTTAGGAGAGTAAGGCATAATTAGTTTCTTTTCTCTTAGTTCTTGCTGAGACCTCTGGTTCTCCATTGGACTTCATATATGTGGAGAAACCTCAGTGGAATATAACTTCTATTAAATTAGTTGCAATTCCAATTATGTAACCCTGGCTTCTCACAGTAATTTGGATTCCTCTTGCTGTGTATCTGTCTTTCTTCCAGCGCAGTAATTTGGAAATTGGTTTTGATGGTATTAGGCCTGGAAGCATGTTGTGAACAGAGCTGCATTGATTATTTGTTTGTTATCCTTTCAAAAAATGGGGAACATCCAGACTGAATTTTAAAGCCTCTTAAAAATACATAGAAAACCTCATACATGCTCACACAAAAAGATGTTAATTTTATTTAACTCTCAAATGCGTTTCTTGTATTTCTAACTAAGCATTTGGACTTTCTACAACATCTAGAATATTTCTTTGGACACAAAAATCCTGAAAAGCTGAGATGTATTTGGGAAATACTGTGGTATGATTGGTTCTATGAGATTATAAGGAAAGAACATTTTACTGTACTAATTAAAAATATCAGCCCTTAGATTCTTAAGTTAAATGAGCCTTTAGAGCAGCTAAAGCTGTTCCTTCAAAATGGGAAACCGGGATCATGGACTGGCCCCAGAACATTTGCAGAGGCGCAATTCATTCCTCTTGAGCAGTACCTTAACTTTGTAGTAGCCATCACACGCGGAATCTCCCGTCTCATTCCTAAACACTTTCCCCTTCTTGTGAGTGAAAGCATCCCAGATGCTTGGTCCTTTCCCATCCTTGTCCCAGGCCCCTTCAGTCTGGTAGGCAGAACTTCCAACACCCCACAGGAAACCTAAAGGTAAAAACAGGGCAGTTATTGAAACATTTTCCTGCTGATTGGTCTTGCTACTAAGTGTTCATAGGAGAAAGGAACTGAAACTCAAAGTAAGCACTGCTGGAGAGGCCAAGGTTTTCTACGTGAAAATGTATCTGTGCCTAAAAAGAGACTGAAAATGGGGGATAAACTGAAGGTGTCCTGCTCTGATGCACTGAACAAGGAATCGAATCCTTTCATTTATTAAATCTGTAAAATCTGTATTTTACAGTGATGAGGTAGGGCATTGATAGTGTGGCAGAAATGTCTTACTGTAAAAAACAAACTATGTTTTCACATAATTTCTTCCTGCTGGTTTATGGTGGGTTTAGCAGCTACAAGTTTAAATGTTATATAAAATATATAGAAATATTCTGGATTATTTTCCTATTTTACACAAAATACCAATTCATAAATGACTTAAAAACTTGAGCATGAAAACTAATCAGTGCCTGTATCTTTCTAGTTTTGATTTTGCTTGGATGAAATGTATTTAAATATGTGCTGAAGAAAGAATAAGGTTCATAAATCCATACTGAAGAGTGGATTGGATAATACTGAACAGCTTGAAACAAACTCAGCACAGTTATTTCACTCATTTCTTAAGTTAGCTGCATAGCAAAGGGTATTTTTAGTTTACTTCATTAATTGTAGATAATTTGTAAAAAAGGAGAAGAGTTCTCAGGTGTGACTTGTTACACTGCATTTTACTCAGGGAGATGTGGATATGAACTATTAATCTGTGAGCCTTTTCTCTGCATCTCCTGTTTTAGGTGGCCCTGTGGAGTGCAGGGTTATGTGGATCCCTGTATTCCCAGGACTAGATCCCAAAGGTCATTTTGCATTCCGCAACAACTTCCATTTCTGCTTCCACCATTTCCCTGGAAGGACAAGGAGAACCTTTGGGTCGCTTCCTTGTGCAAACACAGGAGCAGATGTAGAACATTCCAACCCCCAAACCACGTGGGGCTGGAAGGTACCAGCTGGAAAAGTGCCGTAGTAGAAGGAGCCTGGGTTGTTCTTGGTCCATGGGAACTCCTCGGCTGCGCTCAGCCCCAGCACTGCCACAAGCACAGCCCAGGATCTCAGGATGTCCCTCCTCATCCCTGCCAGCTGCTCTCTGCCAGGGCCCACCTGGGAAAACACAAGAGCTCTGTCAGGTGTTGCTGCTCCACAAATGGGCTTGGGAGGGGTCAAAAGGGAAAAGATTTTTTCTGCTGGATGGGAACTGCTTTAACTGAAGGCTGAAAGCTTGGGCTGAGTGGAAGGTGCAGTTAAACTTCTGGCAGGGTGAGGAAAATGAGGGAAGAATGGGGTGAAAAATTATAATTTTTAGAAGCTACATATTTTCTTTAATGTTATTTATCTTTATCTTAAAGTTCTCTTTGTTGGTACCTACTTTGTTCTGGATTTCAAACTGTCCCACAAATATCAGTAAGTAAAACCCTGTAAACAGGGATTAGAAAGAAGCAATTATGCTGGTAGCATCTTCCCACCTAAATATGTCATGGCAACAAGCCCTGTGGAAGTTGAAAAGGAAAATTAATACTTGCAATTATTGCAGTTTTAATTAATTGCAGCTTTTATCTTGATGATGTTCCTCTTTTCCAGTCCCAGCATCAATTTTAAACTGTGACATCAAATTAAACTATTAGAGAGACCCATTTTAACTGTGTTAAATAAAGTTTCAGAAGGGCTTTTTAGAAAAGGACTGTTTTCTCCAGATTGATACAGTCCCCAAAGGATGCATTTTACGTTCCTGAGCATCTGTTGGTGAATCTGAAGATGAAGTTAGAACACGAGGAAAAGTAGAACAAATACTTTATTTAAAATAATCCTGTTTTGCATTGGAGTACCTGTGCTGCTTTGCAGGTTGGCTCCTGACCAAAATGAAACGCCCAATCTGGCAAAAGGCAAAGGACTGACCCCCTTTTCAGAACATGTAGTAAATGTACAACCTCAGAGACCTCTTGTTCCTCTGTGTTTATTGATGATCATCCCATATCTCCTAATTAACACAGGAACTGCACAGCTGGCTTGGGAAAGTGCAACTACTTCAGCATCAAAGGCTTTAGTCCTGGATTAAAAATATCTCCACCTCTGCATTTCAAATAGGAACCTTTAGATTGCAGGGGGAAAAAAGTTTGTAGCAGACTACAAACATTTTAAATCAGGTCTAAATACTCTAGAATTACTTTTATTTTGAATATGAAAGGTTGCAAATACATGTGATTTTCACTTAGACATTGACAGTCAAATGTAGCTCTCTGGCTTAGTCAGTACATTTAAATTTAGCATTGCCCTTCATCTTCTCATTAGCACTGACCAACAGTCCCAGGAAGAGAAGCCAGGAGAGCAGGAAATGTTCCACGGGGTCTGTCCCTGGTTTCTGCAGCTGAGGCGCTGCCCCAGGGCCATAGGGCTGTGTGGTTTTACAGGATGCTGCTAATTCCCTTCCAGAGTCAGAGCAGAACATTGTAGGGTGTTTGTTGTGGTTTTAGACATTGTAACTTATCTGATTCATATTTTGGGAGCTAGGAACTCATTTGGAGTTAGGGATAATGAAACAAAATCAATATATTTTTCACTTCTGGCTTGATTATTCTTAGTAGAATTAGAAATAATGTCAGTACCTCAAGAACTGCTCAAGCACAATAAAACACTTCATGATTTTACAGCACCCTGAATTGAATAGAACAATCTTATGCACAGTCTATTGTGAAATGTTCAATCAATTACTTTTCAAATTCATAGATGCATTTTGGAACACTTCATTGCTCTGGTTTTCTAGCATGTACCTTTACAAACACAGCAGAAGAAACAGCTTTTCAAATAGTGCAAAAAGATTTATTAAGTTCAGACTGTAAAGGTGGTCCTGTAAAACCCTTTTCACCCCTTTTATTTCTGGCAGCTGTGGTCCCTTCTGCCCTGATTATAGCTGGAGTTATTTTAATTTCCCCCCATTCCTGCCTTACCTGGTGTTCTTCACAACAGATGTGTCCTATCTGGGAGATTCCTCTGAACTGCCACAAACCTACCAGAGCATTCAGAATAAATTTACTTTCCCAGAATAACTGCATGGAATTAATCCAGGCTATCACAAAACCTCGGGAGAAACATCTAGTTGCAAACAGCATTTTGTTCACTTACAGTCAAAACAAAAAAGAACAATCCTTTTGTATCCACAGTCAATGCTGCAGGACGAGCTTTAGCTTAACCACAGGAATCTGTTAGCAATGAGGATTTTCCTTTGTAAGCAAAATTAGCTTTGCACTCATCCATACATTCATAGAGAACTGGCTCTTGAACAGGGGGTTTGTAGATATTTTTCTTTGGGAATTGCAGTGATGGGTCAAGGATGGGTTCAAATTGAAAGAGGGGAAATTTAGGTGAGATACGTGGAAGAAATTCTTCCCTGTGAGGGTGGGGAGGCCCTGGCACAGGGTGCCCAGAGAAGCTGTGGCTGCCCCATCTCTGGAAGTGTCCCAGGCCAAGCTGGATGGGGCTTGGAGCAGCCTGGGATAGTGGAAGGTGTCCCTGCCCATGGCAGGGGGTGGAGTCAGGTAATCTTTGATGTCCCTTCCAACTCGAACCATTCTAGGACTCTGAATTCTACAATTTTCTCTTGGTGCAAACGTCTGTATCCTGGATGGTGTTTGGCAGGGAGAATTCAGCGACAGATTTTGTGAGGCCAAGAGCTTTGTTTTTACATGGCATCATTTCAAATCACATAATTAAGATGCAGGCTTGAAAAATAACATGCTTTTTCTTTTCTTTCTAAAGGAATTCCTTATGGTGATATCTTTGTGGAAAAAACAACTTGCCCAGTCTGGATGTTCAGCTCAAGCTACAGCTCCTCATTTCTTTCAGTTCTGGAGTTACCATTCAGCCTCTCTCCCAGATAATGTGCATTGAAAAGGCCATGAAAGGAGGTAACCACTGCTGGGCTGAAAAGGTGGTTTCAGACATCTCTGCTCACCTGGCTCTCAGGTGAGAAAACCTTTCTGGGCTGAGGGAGAAGGGGAAGAGCCTGGAGGTCACAGCTGCCCCTGTGCCAGAGGCCTGAGCCAGGGCAGAGGGAGGATCTGGGCACTGAATACAACAAGGTGTGGGAGCCTTTCCCACACCCACGCTGAGGAAAGGGATCTCTGAGCAAGGGGAGCCTGGCAGGGGCAGCAGGAGCAGATCAGCTCAGTTGGCTTTTGATGGTGGAGGATTTCCTCCTCCCTGCTGTGCAACCCCGGAGCTGCTGGACACTCTGGGTGGGTGACTCCTGCCTGGAACCTGCTATCCTGTGCTTTTGCAGCTGTACAGTTTGTAAACAAACTCCTCTTTATTCCTTTGGCTACTTAGTTTTGTCTTTTTGGCCTTTTTTTTCCCCGAGCAGTGCTGGTGCCCTCGCGTGGCCAATTTCATAACTGAAAATCTTGCCTAGTGGCATAAAATAAATAACAACATTGCAGTTCTTACAGAGCCTCTGATCTCAGAAGTAGAAAGTGCATTGGAATGAGAGCAGGAATATCATCAGGAGCTCACTGTTCATCCCTGCAGGTCTCTCAGTACACTTGTCTGCCCTCCTGCTCCTCAGGCGGGACCATTTTCAGGGACAGAGGGGGGTGATCCTTAAAAATCCGGCAGCTCCTGCAGTTGCCATGCACACAAAGGGCAGCGTTGTATACACAGGTCAGCCTGCTGCAGGGGACTTGGGTGCTGAAGGCACGTTTTTATCACTTTTTTTAGCATTTGGCACATTTTATCTCCTGCAGAACCCAGCAGGGCAGCAAACCAGAGTCACCACAGCACTGAACGACGCCAGAGTTGTGATGATTAAGGGTGGGCATTAGTCATTCCTTGTTAAATCATAATTACACCTAAAACCACCCCAAGAACAAAGGCTTTGGCGTGCCAGGAGAGGCTGGGACTCTTCAGAGAGCTGGCAGAGGAAGCAGACTGACAGATCACCCTTCTTTCCATGTGAGAAGCTGGATGGATCTCACACCGGGAGCTTGGATCAGGCCAGGACTGAGCTCAGAGCTCTTGTCTGGCTGCCTGGTGCCATATTTATAAGCCAGGCTGCTGCTTTAGGGCATCACTAAAGTCACTTGGTGAACTGTCACTGACTCAGTGGTCAGGAGGAGCCAGCCCTTGGTGTGCATGAAAACACAATTCTTTCCAAGTGCATTTAACATGGGCTGCCAGGAACATGACACTGTTCCACTCTAAGTTGTGCTTGCATAGGTTTTCTTCTCTTAACATAATCTTTTCCTGTGATGTTGTTTCCCAGTTTCCTGCATAAAACCCAACTTTAAAAAAAAATTTTAAAATCATATTTACATTGTGACAGCTTGGTCATTTTTTCCTCTTGGAAAAGTTTTATTAGCAGCAGTTTTTAAACTGTGCCAGAAACACATCAAGGCTATAAAATCTTTTATTGTGTTTTATTGGTAAAAAGAATGTTTAAAAAAAATCTACTTGTTGGAGTCCATCCAAAATTGCCCAATGAAGTAAAACGCAGTAAAATAACCTGGAAAGCAGCTTATGCAATGGGCTCACTCCGTGAGTGTGAAGTCAGGGACTGACTCTGCGAGTGCTTTGTCTGCTGTTCACTTATCTCCAGCCTGGAGTGGATCCTCATCCATAAATGCTGCAGATATTTATGGCTTCTCTTGCTGCAGAATTCTGTGTGAGCATATCACAAAAACTTTGGCACAAAGTCCATTGTGCTTATCCTCCCACTTTATTTTCTGTCTGTGCCACACTTCGTGTTGCAAAACCTCTTGTCCCCAGATAGACACCAGGGATGGAGTCACCCCTAACAGCAAACACCCTAAAACTGCTCTTTATTGGATTTTTGCTTTTAGCCCTCATGTTTTGATGAAAAAGGAGAAGCTGTCTTTCCTAATTCCCTGGCAGCTGTTCAGACGACGAGACCACATCATCCTCACACAATTCTGACCTATCTCCCCAGCTTCCTGATTCTTCATTCTTCCGAGCTACACTCCCTTTCCAACCTTGAATAGGCCTTTTCTGTCTCAGAGAGAAAATCCTTTCTTATTATACAGCCACCAGAAAACCACGTAATTTTTCCAGTGTGTGGTCTGCTGCAACTACACTGAGATATTGGAGTTTTTTCCAAATCAAAACAAAACCCACTTACAATTGTTCTTGGAACAGGAACACTTGTATAACTGTGCTTGTATTTTTCTGTGTTACAAAATGACTTTCCTTGCATTATATTTGCTGCTTTTGGAAACCTTTTGCCTAAAGCTCGACAGGGCTTATGGCCTGGTCTTGCTTTTCAGAGAAAAACATTGGAATTATGGAAGAATATTGGAAGGAAGTAAAATGAAGATGCTTTGCTTTACTGTTTGGTACCCACCTCCGCTGGCCTCACACTGTGGGGAACACCAGTCTGGTATCCTGGGAAATCTGTGGGCAGCTTCTGGAGACAGTCTCCATTGGAAGAAAACCTCCAGAGTTTGGGGAGATCTTGTGTTTGAACTGGGATTCCTGAGAAAAGATGGAGACGAGTGACTCTGAAACTTACACCAAATTTACTTAGCAGCTCCTGCACTATTATGGAAGACACTGCTCTCATATTTTATGCCCATTGAGCTCACTGAGTAGCTGTTATCACTAACCACTGGTTTTATTGGGGTCATTTTCAAAAAAATTAAACTGTTTGAGAACCTGCTGTCGCTGTTTCGCAAAAAAAGATTGTAAAGATTGGCAAAGACAGGATAAATCTGCAGAATCTATTCTGGCTGTACTAAAAGCTCCAATTTTAAAGATGCCATTTGCAAACAAGCTCCGAAATTTTATATTTTTAATGTTTCTTGGTGCATGCAGAGAGGTGCAGACACTTCCTCCTTTTGTGGAACTCCCAAATGGTCAAAACTCCTGAGACTTTGCACTGATACAGTCAAAGGTGCATGTTGGATTTGGAATGCCCAAGCTCAGTGGTTGGTTAAAAATCCCAGCCATGATATATAATAAATGACAGATGTTATAGATACTCCTGGGTGCAATGAGGAAGGTCACAGAAGTTTGCTTCGAAAAATCAATTTTAATTTCTCTTTTCCTGCTGACAGCTTTGTGCTAAGGGTGGGCCTCCATTTGATGTGAGCACTGCAAGCTGCTGCAGGCTACCAGCGATTGGAATTTACTTGGATTAGTCTAATTGCTGGCTCTGCCATCATCTGTTTGCAATCACAAAGAGGAAGCTTCTGAAGCTTGGGAATGAGAGAAAATGAAGTGTCCTGACAACCACAAAACAGCGAGACAGCTTTTGGAGGTTTTCCCATCACTGTTTGTGAGTAGGAACAAAAAGACAGAGTTTTATTTTCTTTCCATGTCCATCTTTACCCTGCACCCATAACACAAATACATCCAGCACCAAAGAATAGTGGTAATTAGTGAAGGTCCCCAAGCACTGTCAGTTGATAATGAGTAAGAGTTCATGAATTGTTTTGGAAGGGGTTGAATTAGTTCATTATTGAATTAGTTGAATTAGGTCATTACTAAAAACATACAATTGTTCTTTCTATGGATATTCAACTTAGATTATAAAACACCCACGTCCAGTGCTTTAAATTCAGTTTTAATTTTTATCTGTGGTTTTGCCCTAGAAGGGCCCTTTCTCATGCACCAGACAGGCACATATTGTCAGGGAGTGGACAGATAAAGCACTTTAATAACTGAAGACATTGGGACTAATTTTGCTTCTGTCCAGGGCTGAAGGTTTGGGCTGGAGAGGAAAGTTCGGAGCCTTGCAGAGCACAGAGCTGTGCTCCAGGGAGAGGCAGCATTGCACAGAGTCACTGGGAGCTTGGGGACAGCCTGGGCAGTGCCAGCCTGGCCCAGACTGGCTTCCTCAGCCTTTCACCTGCGAGCAGGTTTGAAAAACGCCAGTGAAAGGTGCTGCACAGGGCACCAGTGAGCCGGGAACCTGTGATTTCTGGCTGAACATTCAGGGATCTATGTGCCTGCCTGGCCAGGGCGGGTGGGGAAGGCCAGCAAAGGGATGCTGTGCAGCCTCAGGAGCTGTCAGTGGGGCTGCAGTGCCAGGGCTGCCAGGGAGGACTTTACTCACATAAGCACAGCCTGAGAAAACTCCTGTCTGAACTGCCAGGCTCCTTATTCCCTAGGTAAAGTTTAAAGTTTCATGGAGAAACTGAATATGAGCTGGGATAGTCTCAATTCTTTCACAGCTCCTATAGTGACAGTTGTTTGGTGCCATGGCCTGACTTTCTTGTAGCTTATTTATTAAATTAAACCAACAAAACCAGAGGAAAAAAAACCAAAAAAACTTTCACTTTTGCTTTTTCAGGGATAAATTCAGAGACAAGGCCTCGCTAATGCCCCTTAGCAACTTCAGCTCAAGTGAAAACCAAGTGATGTCACTGGAGATTTAATGTGTTCTTAAAGTGAAATATCCGCCCCAGTGCTTTATTCCATCACAGCTTCCTTATTCTTTTGGGGACTGAGCTGGAGGTAAGTCAGTTAAAAGTGTGGCAAATTACAGCCTGGCTTAGTGAGTTCTGAGAGCCTCTGTCACTTTGTCCTGGGAAGGGTTACATACAGCCTTAGCACGGGCTGTATTTAATAACAGGAGTGTTTTTTAAATGCTGCTAAGTGATACTTGAGATTGTATTTGTGAACTTTCTTTTTGCTACATCAAATCAAGAAAGAATCTTAGTCCCAGTCGTCTCTGCAATACTTGAATTTGATATGATCCAAGCTGATTTAACATATTTTTAAAAAGCTAAGCTACATTCTTTAGAATGAATCTTCCCATTATGCCAAAAATACAAATTCCAAAACATATTTGTAATAATAATAATAATAATAATAATAACAATGCTCCAGACATGCCAGATTTCCAGTCTGGTGGATATAAACTGTTGGCATTGTGCATTTTTCTTTCAGCTGGCCTCTGAAGACAGCATCAGTGAGGAACAGTGGGAGATAAGCAAGACAGACCAGAAGAAGAAAAAGAGATCCTGAGGGCTATCAGAACAGTAAGTACACGTTTTTAAAAATGTTTCTAACAAGCACTTTTCTCTGAGACTGTGCTGTAGAACAAGCAGCATGTCAGGGAATCGTGGATTGATTTCCCTGACAGGATGTGCAGGTGGGACTGCAGGCTTGTATAAACTTGAAAATTGTATTTATCAAACGGTTTCATACTTGTGGAAGAACCTGAAGCAACACTTTTTTTTTGCAGAGATGCTGTCTCAAAAGAAAAGTTACTTGATTTGTAACCTAGATGCAAATCAAAAGGGTGGATGTGAATTGTCTGTGAGAAGAACGATTGTGTAGTGCCTGAGCTAAAGTGTGTTAAAGCTTTGCTGGTGGCTGATTAACTGCTGAAAAAGAACATTAGCACTGTTGTGTGCTACACATTTAAAGATGTTTCGGTTTTTTTGCAATCAGATATGACAACTGTTTTGGGTTTAGGTGTGTTACATAACCACATGCACGTACAGAGGCCGGCAAACAGAGGTAAGAGTAATTCTTTTGCCTTTTAAATTGCAAATTTCAGTGTGAATCCCCCAGAACCAAGTGAGCCAGGAATAATTTCGCTCCAGCCTTACTCTGCTACGTTACTTTGCTTCAGATCAGGCCTTGCTTGTTTGCGCCGTGGTCTTAGGAGGAGGTGCTTTAAACCACAGAGAACAAGGTTTGCAAATGCTGTGGCCACTGCTGAAAGGAAACAGATGCTTTCCCAAACCCAGGACTCAGGGCACTGGAAGTTTTGGAGCTCTCTCCCAGAGAAATGGGGTTTTTGTTACTACTGGTTTGCTAAAACCCAAGAATATATTATACACTGTATTACATTCAGATGATCTCATCCTAAGCAAAACAATCTTGTGGGACCTCTGATTCTGATTAAGCACTTGGGCTCAAGGGACTGTGCTACCATCCCACCTCACTGGCAGAGGTTTTGTCATGAGACATTTGTTATGTTTTTGAAGCAAATATTTCTGTGATAAGTGTTATATTAAAACCCACAAGGATATGAATAATCCTGTTTTCGGTGAGGAGTTTAAATGGCATGCTATAAATAAAGCCAAGGCCACACATTGACTCAAAAAGGTAAAAAAAAAATCCAACCAGAAATACTGAATAGCTCTGTTCATCCTGCCCACTAAATGGGGTGAGGCCATGGGGGAAAATAGCTTTTAATTGTATCACACAGGAGATGTGAATTAGGACTACACATGGCAGCCTTAACTCTGGTGTTTCCAGCCCTTGAACACTTGACTTTTCAACCTTAACATAGGTGGGTTGGGGTGGTTCTTATTAATTTTGTCACATGCAGCTCAATTCCCCTTGAAAGCAGTCGGTGATTTCAAATTTATTCTGCTTGTCCATTCCGTTTACTAAGCCTCAGCTGCTGGTTTTTGAACTGGGCTAGGAATGACAAATTCTCCCTTAAAAGGATTATTTGACTCGTTGTGAAGTGAGGCTCTCAGCTGCCATCTTCACTTCTCTCTGCTCATAAACCTCCAGCCATGAGACAAAGCTCAGTGAGGCTCCTGCGAGGAATGGGCGCCCCAAGGAAAGCTGAGCAGCCTCCAAAGCAATTGTACTGCAGTGACATCAGCACTCAGACATTTCCATTTGGCCTTTCCAGCACATCCAGGCAATAAGGGGCTCTGGAGCCAGCACACACTGACTCTTTATGGCTCCCCCACTGGGAACATGTCTCTGTGAGAGACCCACTGAAAGTGGTGGGTCCAAAAACCAAACAGCCTTGTTCTGTGGTGAGGGATTTGCCTTCCAAGCCTGGGCAGTGACTGTGTCCTTCAGCCAGAGCTTGTGTGGGGAGCAAAGCCGAAATTCAGCCTTGTGATCCCCGGCCCCGAGCTCTCTGACTGATGGGCATCAGCCTTTGTGCATCTCACACACCTTTTCTGCCACCTGAAAATCACTCCTGACATTGCTGCTGGCCCTTTCTGAGAAGCTGAGAAGTCCCTTGCTCTGTTGTATTCCATTTCCCAGTGTGGGATGTCATGGGGATAATGCTGAGCTCCACTTTGAAGTGCTGCTGTAAGGGCTGGAGATGAAAAATGACCTATGATTAGGGAGTATTTTAGCTCTTAAGTATTGCTGGTGATTCTCTAGGATCATTCATTCCTTTAACACCACCTGAAGGAATTCCAGCACCCTAATCCCTACTTTACACACGGGAAGTAGACGCACTGGGCAGGATAAGAACTGGTTTTGTGCTTTCTTAGTGTAGCAGAGGTGGGGCAGGAACACAGGAATACATTGATGTTCTTGAGCCAGAATGTTTTACCTTTCCTGGCTTGGTCTTTTCTTTTGGAGAAAGTCATTTTCCTCAACCTTCCCCCATCCCCTTGCTAATGTCTTTCCATGTAGAAATAATATTTGGGATCCGAGGTTGTGCCTTCTGAAGTGGTTTCCATCTTGCTGTCCTCCTTAGAGAACTTTAACCTTTATTGAATGATCATGTTCAGCTACACATAATTACAGATCCATAAAAAAACAAGCCCCCTTGTATTTATATACACTGCAGCAAAATGTACCTTTAAGGAGAAAACATTGCTTCAGTGTGACTGTCTGAATTTATTGGCTATTAGAAGCCTTACAGTGTGTGGCTCACATTTTAGAACTCTTGATTTCAAGCTTAATGTGGTCAGGAAATATAAAAATACATTTATTTATGTCATCTACTAAAAATCTCAACCTATGTTACTGCAAGTCGAACCCAATCTGTGTTTATGTTGGAGATGAATGATTGGTTTGTAGCTGCCTGTGTTTCTAGCCAGGCTCAATGGAATGATTCTGCAGCAGAACTCGGTGTGTATTTTTTTTTTAAACTTCTTTTTATTTACTGCATGTGGCAGCTATTTCCTTCCTCCCAGAACCCACTGCCCAGTTCTCAAGGGCAGTGCAGCTGCCTGACTCCTATCGGGCTGTGTACGTGGAGTGCTGGGATTTACTGAATTGTTCAAGGCTGTCAAAATCCAGACAAATATTTCATTATTACTGATACCTGTTCACTGTTGCAAGCTTGGATTTGATGTGTTTTTCCAAGTCTTTGCAGCTGATATTTGCACAGGTTTCCTTGTTATTAAACTGCAGGAAAATATATCTGAATAGAATTTCTTCTCAGACATTTGATAACTGGATGTCTGTGTCAGATGGGCTGCAGCAGCTTCCCTGTGGTACCTTCTTTCCCTGGAGTTTTAGTTTTGCTTTTGTTCCCGGGATGAAATCTCCACACAGGGATCTCAGCTGACCTTCCACGTACGTAAGAACCAGGTCTGGCTCCCCTGAGCTGTGAGTGCAGAGGGGTTTGATGTCATTTCCTGCAGCAGGTACGGCTGAGAGCAGCTCTGCCCTCCCACCATCAGCACATTTAACCTTTTTGTTCAGCAAATTTCCCATCCTGCGTAGGTGGACAATGAATATTAACGTGAGGCAAACGATTTCCTTTTAACTGTGAAGGCTCCCTGATTGAAAACACACTGTCCAGGGACCTGGAGCTGTTCTGCTCCCTCGGAACAGAACACCCTTGCTGCCTTTGACTTTAGTGATTGCAGGATCAAACTCTAAGTTTCAAATATGTTGTTGAAAGCAAATTTTTTTTTCCCGCTGAAAGTGAGGGTGAATAACCAACTCAGTAAAAATGGTGTAAAGAATACAGAGCAGAAAAAGCCATGAAGATCTGGGGCAAAAAATCAGGGAAAGAAAAAAAAAGCATTAAAAGTCTTGCTTGAGAGTCCAGAAATTTGTCAGAAAATCAGAAGCTGAGGTTGGTAGAAAGGATTGTGGGACTTTCTGGGATATAAGCAGGAGAAGAATTGAGGAAAAGCTAAATTACTGTGCCTGGAACTTCCATATCTTCTATATCATATTCCAAAATGAGGTCTGGATCACTCATCCACCTTCCCAGCTACTGGGGAAGTCATACTTCAGGGTTATTCACCCAGGGAGGAAATAAGGGTGTAAGTATCTTTGGGTTTCCATGTCTTCTCTACATTGCATCTCCCTTCATACATAAAGACTCTTAAAACCACATTAATGTGTGTTATAGAATTGAAAATAATATAAGTGTAGGGTAATTCTTTCATGAGGCTATTTTTTTATTCATATTAGCTCCAATTTAGTTTAAAAATCATACCTGCATCTGTCAGTATCAGAACTCTGCTCATCCTGCACTTTTGGTATGTGTTGTACTTAGTTTTTATTGAAAGATACTCTAAAATTATGGGAGAGCATTGATCATTCCAGTATATAGTTTTTAATTAAGATGTTCTCATGAGTGCCATCAGCCAGCAAACAATCCCAATGCTCTAGTGGGACAATAAATATGTGCAGAGCTCCCAGCCCTTGCAATCCGGTATGAGGAGCTGGGTGGTTTTAAAGGAGCTGCTTTGTTTGCTCTAGGAATTCATCCATCTCTGGGGCAGAACTTCCAGTTGTTTTAACAGTGTGTGTCAGGATTAGCAGCCAAGTCCTGTGTATTCTCAGTTCCTCAGGCCAGCCCCTAAATGCATATTGTGAAGAAAGGAAAAAAAAACCACAAAACCACTTTGGGAAGGCCTTTTTATGGGTGTGCTTGAAAGAAAATCAGCCAGAAATAATGTCCACCAAGCAATTCCATGTAGGAAAATGGGACAGTGCTGTAATACAAGGCTTGAACCCCAACAGCAACGGAGAGTCTGTTGTTCTGCATGGGCTGTCTCTGGAGTATCCCCTTTATGAAGGCTTTTGACTTCTATAAGGATTTCTGTACGGATTTGCCATAAAGTAGCCGAGGTCTCCTGGGCTCCTCTGCCTTGTCCTGCCACAGAAATCTCATCTAACAGCCCTGGTTTGGGAAAGGAGCCATGAGGGGGAAAAAAGAACAGGCTCCTTTTGTAGCTAATAACTTCCTTTAATTGGTAATTAAGCTGCCTGCTACTTATAAATGTCAATAAAGGTCAAAATATTTAGAAGCAGAATCATTTTAGTGGCTTCCCATTTCTCATTGCATAAGCTGCCTGCTCGGACCACACACAGGCACATTTGAAGATGGTTTGGATTTCAGAGCCCTCATCTTCCCACCAAATTCTTCTCTAAAGCGGCCCAGAAGGGACAGAGCAGCTTTAGTCAATAGGAGGGAGGATGTGAACTGAGTCTTCTGGGTGAGCATTCCTCACATTTTGGAATTGCACCGCAGGCGCTGGGCTGGATCAGGCAGGGCCTGGCCAGATGGTGCTCTCATTTACTCCTCCATTCAGGGAGAGGGGCTGCATCCCATCCATGTGCAAAACGGCTCAAGGAAAAGCTGCCCGGTAACAGATTAAACACCAACTGCAGCCTGGAAATGAGAATTAGCGTAAATCCTGTTGTTTCTGTCGAGCAGAGAAAAATACAGAGAGTTTTGCTTGCAGAGTTAACGTGTACAGACACTTATCCTCACTGCATGGATTTGCTGATTTTGTGAGCAGTCTTCCCACTGAAATTAATCAGTTTACAAGGGGGCAAGTGAGGGGACATTTGGCTTTGAAGAGTGCAGAGAATGTATTCCCAGAGGGGTCTTTGATCTTTTTATGGTGTTTTGTTTCTGAAGTGTGTGTGTGTGTGTCCTGCAGGGACTTGGCATTTTGGAAATCAGAGCCATGGGGACTAGACTTTGATATTTCACTGAATATAGCTGTAATATTAGAATATGAATATGGCCTCCTTTTTAATGCTTTCTCAAAGCATCCTCAAGAAGCTCAGAGCCTAATTTACCATTCCATGAGCTCTTCATGTAGGACAGGGTGGGGTTTTATGGAGGACAGTGCAGTGGTGCTTTGTTGAGTCTGGAGGTGGAGATGAGCTGACCAGGATGTCAGGTAGAGCTGGGAATGAGAAACCCTTCCTTCTACACTAAACTGGGGATGTTGGTGAGGGTGCCACATGCCTCCAGCTCAAGTTTACTCTTGGTAGCATCAGTCTGGATAGGTGGGAGAGCTGAAAATGTCCTGGAAGGGGTGATGTCCTCTTGGCGCATTCATCCTGCCTGGGAAGTTTCCACTGGAGCCCCCCAGCCCAGCCAGGCCCAGCTGTCACTGGAGGCCAAGACTCCACGGCCTCCTGGGTGTAAATAATCATTCCAGCCACGTGGAATCTCCATGTTCTCCTGGGGCAGATTTGCTCACTGGCTGCACGGTGTGGTCTCTGCTATTGGGTAACTGATAAAGCATTGTTGGGGTTACATATAAAGGTACTTCTGCCTAAAAACATCAAGCCAGGGAAGCACGAGGCACTCGTGCTGATGTGACTCCTGCTGCTTTGTTTGCTCCATGGCAGTCCCAGATGTTTTCTGCAAAGATTTGAAGGAAGTGGCTGTGAAGAGCAGCTTTATAGATCCAAGTGGTAGCTTTCAAAAGCCAAGAATGCTCTCTAAAGTCAGGAGATTTTGTTAAGATCGTAAGCTTAAAGCACATCAGTATGCTCTCAAAATGCATTGTTTCCTCGGTGTTTTTGAGTAAATGGAATATTTTTATCTATTTCCTTCCAACCTTTATTCTGTAATTGTGATGGAGAGAAGCTTCTTATTAAAAACCTGAAAACAGAGCACTCTGAAAATCACTTTCATGATTTCAGAAGCTGCTCCTTTGCTAATAAGACACGTAATTATTCCAGAAGAGCAATAGAACCGTTTGACCATCATACCAGAAAAATAATGTATATTTTGATATTAAAGACACAAACATGAATTAAATAACATTTTGAGACTTTTGAGATGAAGTTCATATTGCTTCATCTTCCATAAATCCTCTCATAATTTGGCTGGGGGTGGTAATGTCTGCGTGTCCATCTTAAGAGCCAAAAATGGACAAATGAAGATAAACACTCAAGGAATTTAAACTTTCATTTTCATCTCACAATTTCTGTAACATGATTAGAGTTTGACCTGATCTTTCTGTTAAAACTCTTCCCCAGTATCAGCACAGCCCTGCACCGGGCAGGATTTGTGTCTGTGCCTCCCTGTCTTCCACGATCCATCCCTGTCCCACATCCTTCAGCTGATGGAATTTGCAGATTATTGGAGGAGGAACAGAGGAATGGGGAGGGTGACTTATTTCTTACATCATGATTCTTTGCATCTTCAGTGGGACTGACGGAAAAAGCAAAAAGAGGGAAAGAAAAGGAATGCAAGATGAAAAAACAAAATATATGAAAAAACAGAGGACAAAAAAGTAATTCCAAATGTAATTCTAGTAGCTGATTATTATGCTAAAAAATCTATATATTCTACTGGGATATAGGTAAGAAGCAGTGAAGGAATGGGGAAGAAGGTGGGAAGAAGAGATGAAGGTGGGAATCTCCTTCAGATTTCATCAGTGCTGCTGAGCAGGTCTGTTATCAGTCCTTCTCTAGGAAATAATTTAGAAGGACACCCCAAAAGAGCTGGGCTGCTCCACACTGCCCATCTGGGAACCCCAGCAGCAGTGGCACAAGTTGGGCTTTTCCGTTCCCTGAACCCATCTCCTCGTCTCTCTGCAAGTTTTTGTGTAGCTTGGGTGGCGTGGAAACGCTCATGATCACTCCTTAGGAATTCTTTCCTCTGTTCCTTTCTCTTCCCATTCATACAAACGGTAAATCCCTGCTGTCAGTCCTGTAACCCTGTGCTCACAGAACGCTGAGCCCTGACAGCTCCAGCCACCAACAAATGGTGCTGCACATTTTCCTTATGGTTTCCCAGCACCGAGTGTATGATTTAGATCCTTCAGCCTCCGAAGTGCTCCACTGGGTGTCCTTTAATATTGCATTATATTACTCATGATGCACAGTCGATTCCGCTGCTTCCATTTACTTTAGCAATGATAAATGGCACAAACTGGATGAGAAGTTTATAAATTTGAAGTGCTTTGTAGGCAACTGTTACCCAGAGAAATTTTCAAACTGTTTGTTACTTTGGGTCATGGAAAAACTGCTTCCAGAAGCTTGGTTAATGAGTTTCAAAACGGGGTAAACTGCATGAATTCTTTATGACTGAGAAGCATATTAGTGTCGGGATTTTCCCTTCTGTAGGAATCGTCAATTCTGCACAGTTAATATTTAAAAAGAGTTACAAAAACATAGCAAAAAACCTCAAGAAACTTGCGAGTTAGCTTTTCTCACTGTAGTGACTTCCTAAAAACTGTTCAGCTGCAGGGGCAGGGCTGGAGCATCGTGGCCCAGATGATTCCTGTGCACAGAAAGTTGAGGCAGCTGTGTATGGAACTGTTGAGGCGGTTGGAGTAAACCATGCCCTGGTCAGTGCGGTGTTAATACGAGTCTGCGTCATCCCTCTTCTTGTGCTCGGAGTATCCCGGTGTGGAGCGAGCTGGAGGCTGTGCCTTGTGGTCTGGCAGTGCTGCCTTCCCCGGGGATGATTTGGGCAGCCTGTGTATTCCCGGTCCCTCTGGCCATTTGTTGGCCAGGGATGAGCCACACTGCAGGATGTAAATAGGTCTCCTGGCCTGCCGTCTCTGCTGCCGAAAGTGGTAAACAACAGCCAGCAAAGCAGGAGGACAAAGGAAATGGGGAAGGAGTTAAGGAACACTTACAGGATACAGTTCTCTCAATTTCGTACAAACAGCGAGGTAAAGTGTTCAGTGAGAGGAATATGGGTTGATGGCTTTTTACTGCACAGAAGTGCTGAACCTTTGGGGATGGAACACACCCAAAAACATTCATTCTTACTTAACCCCCACAGGAGGGGCCCCTTGTGTCCTGCATGACTGTGAGAGCTCACGGTCTCCAAAACTAGTTCTGAGGAAGTCGGGTCTGCTCAAGCCCCAGCAGTGCTGGACAGACGGGATCATGACTTTAAACCGCCAGAGGACAGGGTTAGATGGGATACTGGGAAGAAATTCTTCCCTGGGAGGGTAAGGAGGCCAGGGAAGCCCTGGCGCAGGTTGCCCACAGAAGCTGTGGCTGCCGCATCCCTGCAAGTGTCCAAGGCCAGGTTGGACGGGGCGTGGAGCAACCTGGGATAGGGGAAGGTGTCCCTGCCCGTGGAGTGGAACGAGATGATCTTTAAGGTCCCTTCCAACCCAAACCATTCCGTGATTCCGGCTCGGAGGAGCGAGCGGTGCGAGGAGCCGGCAGCGACCGCACGATGGCAGCGTGGGATCGGCGCTGCGGCCGCGGGAGCCGGGACCGGGGGAGCCGGGACCATCCCGGGGGAACCGGGGAACCCCCGGGGCTGGAGGAGCCGGGACCATCCCGGAGCTGCCGAGGGAGCGGGGACCTTCCCGGGGCCGGGGGAGCCGCTGCCTTGCCGGGGCGGCCGGAGGGAGAGGCTGCGGCCGCAGCACAGCACAAAACGCCACTGTGCAAGATAGCCTTTAGCCTTGTGTTCTCCCACTGCAAGCAGCCGCTGCAGCAGGTCAGGGTTATTTTAAATTAGACTTTGACATTTTGCTTTCCTGTGTTTTGTGGTTTCCCTTCCCCCGCAGCCCAGCCTTTGTGGGGGTGGTGGAAGAGGTGGAAGCCCAAGCGGTAAAATGGGAGCTACCAGGAATATCGCAGTTTGCAGAGGCTCCTTTACTGCACAGCATGCACAGACCTGGGCAGCCTGGCAGGATCCGTCCAGACTCCAAATAAATCCTCAATAAAGAGCCCAGCCTTCAAAGCCGTGCCTGTGAAAGCACGTGGGTGATAGGCACCGGGGAGGATCTTTGAAAGTCTATACAAAAAAATAAGGCAGAACTGCTCGTATCAGATCCATCTGCTTGAGCTGCACAAAAACATCCAGCCAGGCTTTCCTCTATCCCTTGCAAACTGTGCTTACATTACATACATTGTCCCTATTGTGCATTGTAGGGGATGGTCTCTCTCAAATGCCAGCGTCTTCTGGCTTTCATTTGTTCCCAGACCTCCCACCAAGTGGCTGCTGATTGAAAACCTTTTTACTCTCCTGCCAGGTTTAGCAAAAAGGGCTTGGTGTACTCAGGGCCTTTGATCTATCTGGGATGAACATTTTCATTGAAAGAGGTGGATGAGTCACTCTATATTTGACACGGAGCTATCTTGGAATACCTCTGGATTTGCCTTTTCAAGCTCTTTTGTGTTTTCTTTTTTTCCTTTTTTTTTTTTTCATGTGGCTATAAATATTTTGCTCTGCGAGAAGCATGAAGCTCTTTTTTGGAAATGAAAGAGCCCTATTCCAAATAGGAAAAACACACTTAGCTAAGGTTTGTGCAGTGCATATTTAGTGGTAGAAGGTGCTGCGTTGGCCCTGCCTTGCTTTTCAATACAATATCCTGCAGTGTGAAATGAATGGCTGTATTTAGAGGTATCTGGAAGTGATGACTGATGTTTGGAGAAGTTACAAGGCTTTTCCTTTTCCACATGAACTCTCCAACCTGGCATTTCCACAGCAGTGAAATACTTCTGGGGCTGAGATCATCTGATTATTATTTCCTGTGTCATGTGCAGAATTTATTATTTTGTTGAAAATTACAAATATATTCTTAAGTTGCCTGAGTTTGGGGTTCTTCAGCAAAGTTCACTGGCATAACAGGGATATTGGACTAGCTAAAATAACTTTTTCTCCTGAATATTATTTTGCTGTGATTAGTGAATGAAAGTCACAAATGAAGGAGGGGGAAGGGAGCGTGAAATTCCCTAAAAATGCTATGGAGGTATTCTGCCAACTTATTATATTCTCAGTTCCAGAAAAATTAAAATATGGATTTTTGCACTAATAACTGCTAAAAGCCAGAAATTTTGACTTTCATTTGCTTCAGTGTCCAGTTATTTTTTCTTCTCTTCTTTGGAAAAAGTGAACACATTTGTGCTAATCCAGGATTATTCCTGGTCACAGCAGAATCAGTGTTGCTACTGGGAATTGCAGAGGGCAGTGGGTTCATTGCCTCAGATATTTTTATGAAGAGTTTTTATCTATTTTATACCTCTAAAAACTGAAACAGAAGAGACTAAAATCTTGAGTTGCCCAGAGAAGCTGTGGCTGCCCCTGGATCCCTGGAATTGTCCAAGGCCAGGTTGGACGGGGCTTGGAGCAGCCTGGGATAGTGGAAGGTGTCCCTGCTCATGGCAGGAGTGGAATAAAATGGTCTCTAACCCTCCTAACCCAGGTCATTCTGTGATTCTCTAAAACCCAGTAAAAGCTCTTCAAATAAATTGTGACGTTAAAATGCCAATAAAAATGTCTGTGCAGTCCTTGGAAGCGTTAAATCAGGCTATCAGAAAGAGCAAGAGTCATCTCCCATCTCAATGCTGTTGTTTAAAACTGGGCTTAATTCTCTAAAAACTGACTCAAATGCCACGTAGGTCTCTTGAGCTGCCTTGTCTGTTGCTCAGAGCAAGGTCTTTTCGGGCTCTTTTGCTTACAAATAGGGTGGGAGAATAAATAATTTTTTTGAAAAATAAATATTGGCATCTGGATTCTCGCAATTTGTCTATTTGTAGCACCACCCATGTTTCTTCCTCCCTTGTTTTGGAATATTGCATGGTATGTGGGTCTTCATTAAGGGATATTTTGTCCTTTGGCTTTTTCTACACATGATTACACAGTAGCCATCCGTTCCCAACATCTGTGTTTATTAAAACCTTTCCAATAAATCTGTGCAGAAGGGAACTGTCCACGTTTCCTCCGAGTTCTGCAAAAGATGCTGTTTTTCATTGTGATGAATTGGTTAAAGATTATCCAGCTGAGATGTTTAGTTTTTAGGTGAATCTTCAGCATTGCTCCACAATTTGATTGGAAATGGACATTGGATGGGCAGGCGGTGCCTCCAAGGCTGCCCAGGACACCGAGTGCACCCTTCGGACTGCAATCCTGAAATCCTCGTTCTGGAGTGGCAAAGCCAGCTCAGGGTGTCCCAACCAGGGCCACTTCCCAAGGAGGACATCTAAGGAACGGCTTAGGGAACGAGCTGGTTTGCCTGTGTGTCACCCTCAGAGCTGCCTGCTCTGTTTCTGGGGGTGGCTGGTGCAGTTCCCACACTTCCCACCAGATCAGAACCCTCTTGGCACGGACCACCGGCATCAGATCTTGGCCAGGACTGCGAACTCTGTAAGACGGGGCTGTTCTCAAGCAGATTTTTGGCTCTGTGATTCCAGTCACATGAGGGTGAATGGCTCCAGTTGTGGTCGTGGAGCAAAAGCCACCAACTCTCCCAGTGCTTGGGAGGGACCTTGTGAGAAGATCAGCAGCCATGCACAGCTGTGTTTTCTTGGCTCAGCTCTTAACACCCAGCATGTTTTGGAGCACATGGGTTTGAGTTTCACCAATGAGGGAGCAGGCTGGGAGTCAAATCCTCACAGGTGATGCCAATCTGGGCAGAACCGTTATTCTATAGGTACCACCTGGAAACGTTTAAAGACCTGACGAGCTTCTCTCAGGTGGCAGAAGCAGTTTGGAAACTTTTGTGTGGGTGATAGATTTGGGGTAGTTCACCCTGTTCTGGCTGGCTCTAAGGCCCAGGAGTTATGAAGACAACCTGAATAAGCGTGTGGATTTTGAAATGCCTCGCAACTCGGCTTTTGATCAGTAAGGTAACACCGCCTTTGACTCTCGGGGTGCTTGTGCTCTATGGTCTGTGGCACATTTATTGCAGACTAAATTCTCAGCTATCATCAGAACTATTTGTCTTCTATGTAAAACTTGCAGAAACAGAGGCTGGTGCCCTCCAAACTTCCAAATTCAGGACTTACCTACTGTTTTTCTTTGAATAACTTTTGTTAACATTGGCAACAGGGCCTGAGTTAATTTATCTTGGGATTGGGAATGTTGAACAGGTGTGAGGACAGGAGGTGTCTGAGGCTGTTTTTCTATTTCTTTCTGTGTCTGTGCTGAGAGTCTTGGCCAGACTTGAGGACGTGACTCTGGTGCTGAGGAACTGGGGCTGGGTTTGGAGTTGAGTTACTCGACCTGAGAAGTTACACAGAGATTTATGAATCAGGAACTGGTCACTATTGGATTAAGCTCAGTCAGAGGGTGTTAGAGCATAAGCCCTGACTCTTTGGGGCTGAGAGCACTGCACCTTCAGTTTTTCTAGCTCATACTCAGCAAGAGACAAAAACTGAACTATAGACCTACTCGTGTTCCTGTGTGTTGTCCATACATCCATTACCTGGCACTGTGACACCACAGCTCTGCCCCTGTGTAAGCTTAAAAGCTATTTAAGAAATTCTTGTTGACATTCACTTTCTGGTTCTTGGACAAAGGATTTGTTCTCTGGCAGTCACTTCCCCATCAATAAAACTGTCGTATTTTGTTTCCGGGGAGACCCAGTTTTCATGAAATTGAGGAAATGTCTTGCTTTTCTCTGATGTGAAAATCACTTTTGAGGGCAGTGTATCATCATCTTCAAATTCCTAGCGCTCCCCTTTTCTTGATATAAGTAGTCCTGAATTGAAAGTTTCCTAGGGATTGAGAAACAAACATTTTCCACAGTTTCTTCTCCAGAGTCTCAGGCATTCAGTGGGAAAAAGGCTCAGGCCCTGCTTTGTGGAGATGTCATTATCTGTTAGCTCTCTTTAAACTCCTTTGAGGGATTTTTATAACATTGTTTTTCCTTTCTTCTCATTTGTGTTTTACATACAAGTCCTGGTATTTTGGTTTAGCCCACAAACAACATGAAGCCTTAATTTTTCCTGCCTACTGCAAACCAGACTTTTCCCCAGCATCAATTATCCGGAAGGGAACTGCGGATGTAAAACCACACCAAAAAGTTTGAAGCCCATACAAAAGTATTTGGATTTCTCATAAAAGCCCCTGTTCCTCAGTGTGTGTTGTCTTTAGGCCACCTTGTTTTTCACTATGGCTGATGACTACGTTGGGGCAGAGGTGCTGCTCATTTTACCATCCTCTTCCTCATGGTGGTTGCTCTGGCAAACAGGAGATTTATGGTTGTTGCTGAGGAGAAAAGAGCTCTCTGCAGCTTCTGTAGAGTTTCTACTTTTTCTTTGTGCTGTGGAAATCCAACCTAAAACTGAGGTTATGACCAACACTTTGAGTGCAACTCTCCCTTCCAGTGACCAGTGCACTAAAGTTTGGTTTCTAGGAAGAAATTCTTTCAAGAGCAGACTTTGTTTAAAGTGATAAAAGTGTTTGTGGGCCACGTGTGGGCAGATTTAGCAGGGATGGCTGATGGGACGCTATGGAAGGCATTCCCTAATCACCTCAGTCTACAGCCCAACGTTTTCACCTGAACTGCCACTGATTTCAGTTTATCATTGCACAGCGCTGTAAAATGGGATGGGTACAGCCCACCTTTCCCAGGGTCTGGAGCTGCCTCAGGTGATGGGATCAGCAAGGATGAGGTAACACTTGACAGGACAAACTTCCCCTGGCTTGGCAAAGCTCCCTCAGAAAGAATCCACAGGGACGGCAACAATAAATGGCACTTCGATCTCTCTGTTACGCACCAGGGCCATAATGCCCATTTTATTTCCCATTGTTTGTTTCTCACTAAGCTGCAGGGAGCAGGGAAAGCACAGTCAGGAAGAACTTCAGTCCACAATGCTCCGATATTTGCATTTTCTCCCCCAAAGCGTTTGCTACTGGGAGTCACTGGAGACAGGATGCCGTTCTATATGGACTTCTGATCTGATGCAGGTTGATTGTTTTCCTGCTTTTAAATACTTTAGGGCTGGATTTTGGCCAGATCTCCTAGGGCCTATATGAAGATAACAAATCAAAATGTCTTCCCCAAGGAGCAAACAATTTAAGCACAAGACAAGAAAGACACAGGAACAGAGACAGTCTGGGGAGTATTAAGAACAAGTTTAAAATTTCCAGCTATTAATGAGAAAAGGTCTTTCATTTTTCATCCAGCTCTGGGGAGGACATCTGAAGAGTTTGGATTTCAGTTTCACGGTCTGGGAAGCCGTGCTGGCAGGATTGTTGTTTATCTCTCCTGAGAAACAGCATGTTTCAAGTTGATTCTCCATCGAATAAAGGTTTAAGAAAAATATTTTGTTTGCTGCTTTCTCAGCTGTGCACAGCATTTGTCTTCATCCTTTGCTGGTATAATATTATAATAGTTTCTTGTAAGTGCTGAGCCTGTACTGCTGACAGCTGCTGAGAAATGATGCTGTCATGAATCATGCTTGCAAACACAGTTCTGTGATGTGACCAGTTCTCAGCCCCCATAATTAACAGCCAATTACTTCCTCTCCGAGAAGCCAAAACTCCAACAGATGAAAGAAATAGTGTTGTGGGAGCAGATGTGTTGTATCAGTTCCTGTGTCCTTTGCAAACAGACAAACACTGGCTTACATCGGAGTGCAGAGTGGAAGTCCCTAAAACCGTGCCTGGGTTTGGCCATCTGGGCTCACAGTGCGTGAGGGGAGTGAAAGGGAGGAGGAGGAGGAGGAGGAAAGGTCCATCACAGCTTCGGCTGCAATAACAGCAGGTCACCACTTTGGAGTTTTCTGGCCGTTCCCTGGAGGGAACAGCCCATATTTATTAATGAGGGTGTGCACACGCCTGAGCACAGGGAGGAGAGAGCTGCATGCTGCGGATGCCAAAATCCCCAGCTGGAACGCTGCCCGTCCCTGGGCTGCAGCCTTTTGTTTAACCGGGACACCCAAAGCTGAGCCTTTTCCAGCTGGAGTTGGTGTGGCACAAACCAATGTGGTTTAGGAGACAGAGCTGGGGAATGGGAGCCAGGAGCTCCTGAGCAGAGCCCACAGTCAGTAATTTACTGACTTTTTCTCCTCTTTATAGATTGTTTTTTACCAGAATTTCAGTTTTGTTGGTTCACTTGTATCATCTGTGCAGGACTGATTTCCTGGGAGCAGATTTGAGCCCGAAAGATGTTCCTAAACTTTTTTGCTTTCTCTTTCTTTCATCATTTTGTATGTGCAGTATTTGATTGAGCAACTAAACTCTCCAGTGGTGATTCTGTGTCCTGAAAGGCTGACTGGGAATTTATAAGTAGAAAGAGTCAAATTAGGATTTCAAAAGGAGTCTTTGCTCTGGATGTTTCATTATCAATCCTTTGCATAGTCCTTGGTTTTGTCGACATAACATTCATTGTCAAGATTCATTAATATCGTGAAATGTATGCAGAGATAATAAGGATCTAAAATTAATTAAAAGGTTCTCTTTTATTTGCATTATCATAGCTGGTGTAAAGGTGGTGGTGCCACAAATCTCCTTTCCGTAAATATGTGATGGAATTTTAATTAAAACTTTATAATGATCCCTAAACTGTAAGAATAAAAGTAGGGGTGAATGCTGTTGCAGTAAATCCATGTGTGCCATGAAATGAGCATTCTTCAATATTCTGCAGTATTTTTTAGCTCTGGATCTCCTCAAAACTGCTACTGACTGTCTGGCTTTGGAGAAAGCTACTTTCCTGCCTCTGCTGCTCCTATAAAATGTGTTCAGGACATTTACAGGGAGGCTGGAGGAGTTAGTATTTCTGTAATTCTCTAAACATTTGAAAATGTAAAATATTTGCAGATGTGGTGCCATATGTAACTCCATAACAAATTTTTATTCCTTGTATACTAAATTTCTGAATAGCAAGAGTCTCTTGGCTGGCTGCTCCTCAGCTGTGAGACTTTCAAAGATGCTTTTTGAGGAATGAGTCATGCAGGCCGTGCTCCCAAGTCAGGGCTTCAGCACCTCCCGCACCCGTTTGTTGTTGCTCTCACATCAAGAGCGGTGCAAAGTGAGAGCCTGCTCCTGCCTTTGAGCATCCTGCGTTCAGCTGGCTCCGTGATTCATGCTCTGGGATCAGCACCGCTTCAGAATGGATCAAGGAACAGCCTCTCTTGCCTTTTAACCTTCTGTAATTTGTACCAGGGCTTTCCTCTGCAGTTGCAAAATCTGCGTGTGTGAAAGCTTTGCTCACCAGCAAACCCAGTCAGCCTGACCAAAACTCAGTTTCATAATGTGTTATTTGGATTATGAGAGTCTCCTTCTCTCTCCACCACCCTTCCTCCACAGGATTCAAAAAGTTTTATGGAGTTTAATGTGGCCTCTCCCCCTTTGGAGTTGCATAATGCTAATGAAATAACTCACAGATCATCAGCGCTATCGGGCTGGATTTATGGAGCATATGGCATTCAAACTCAGACTTTCTGGTCAGCAGAAATCCCCCACATCTAATGAACAAACAGAATGCTTTTCCAGGAGAGCAATGCTTTGGATGAATGTGAGAGCCTGAGAAAAAACCCCCAAATCCCCCTCTCTGGTTAACGTGCCTGTAAGGAACGTAATTGCCTCAACTCCACAGGGCTCCGGCAGAACCCACTGCGAGCCTTGTGCTCCTGGGGCGCTTCCAAGTGCCATCCCAAACCACTTCCTCTCTGTTTAATGTTTTGCTAGCGTGCTTCCTTCCCATTTCTCTTCACCTCCCTGCCACTGGCAGCCAGGAGAGAAAACAGCTCATGCTGCTAACAGAGACCAGGATGTGGCTTTGGGTGGCAGAGATGTCCGGATCATGCGGAAAAGTGATCCAGACTGGTCATTCCTCCCCATTCCCAGTGTGTCTGGTCCAGGGCAAGAGGAACGTATCAGCTCTCGGTGTCCCTATCAGCCTCCCACCCTGTAAGGCTGTGTTGATATCCCACAGGAGGACAAATCTGGGAGTGCATTTCTGATTTTGGAGATGGCTTTGGGTTTGGCTTCTGTAGAGTCTCGGTTTACGGGAAGAGCTTTGTCAGCCTTTGGTGAGAACTGGACCTCTAAAGCCCATATCTGGGAATGTTGTACCTGCAGAAGTTCCAGAGGCTGCCCTGGGGGCTCTCCACTCACAGCACTGCTGGTGAGCGGGGCTCATAAGGCAGAATTGCTGCTTTAAACCTGCTATATCACATGTCTCTTAAAATCATTGTAATCAGTTTATTTTAGGACAAGCTGTCCAATGACATCCTGGTCATTTTAAAAAAAAATCAACAGGAAATTCTGAATGTGAGTCATGCCTTTGTCTTAGTGTTTTTCAAGGATTTTTGGAATTTATTAAAAAAAGAAAAAACCAGAAATCCTTGATGTTGACAGAAACAACCTCAAAGTCCAAGTATTGAGAAGTCACTCCACAAGGAAAAAATGTCTGTAAACTCCATTATTTACTTGATATCACGTCTTTCTGATTAACCAAAACCCCACAACTTCCAGGGTCACCCTCGGGTTTTGGGGAGAGACCCAGGGTCCTGGCTATTTCTCTTCCACCTGGGAAAGCTGAGTTTTATGCTTTGGTGGCAGGAGAGGTCTGCACTGTGGGACAGTGCGGAAATCCCAGATGTTCCTGAATATCAGATGCTTTAGGAACATGCAGGGATTAATCCCGTGCTCCCATCTGGAGTTTACAGACTCCTGATGAATGCATGGATGTAGCTGCCAGCTCGCTGCATTCCGAGGGCAGAAGCAAACTGCTGTGGAGCAGTATGGAAAATGGGAGCACACTGGGAGGGACTGGGACTCTGCAGAGGCTGGAGCACTCAAACCAATCCCTGTCACAGGTCTTTTAATGATTTAAGACAGGGAATTATTCTCAATCACACAAGAAAAGCTTATATCAAAGTAGTATTTAAAATTTACTGTAGTGAACTGTACAATTTCCCTTGTCCTCTTCATGCCTTTCATGAGGAAGCAACAGGAATTATACAGAGGGATGGAGATGAAACCATACCATCCTCTGGCTGTCCTGAAGTCCTTTGCCAGGAGTTTTTAGGGCAGTCCTAGCTCTCAGGAGGGGCATCATCTGTTTTTTGGGTAGGATTAGGCTGCTAAATGTTCATCCTCAAATGATGGACTTTTAGCTGATGGAATAAATTTCAAATAAAGGTGAAGCTGGATTCAGACAGGTATTGACCAATGCAGAAACACTGTTATCAACCCCACCCACCCTGAAAAACCATGTCAGGCTCTGACATTGCAGCACTGTTGTAAGAATAACCAAAGTTAAAAGGGAAGATAACAAGATCAGCAGTTGGTGGGGTAAGGGAGCTCCTGTCCTCCTTGGAAGAGGAGCCTCAGGTGGAGGTGGCTGCACGTGTGTCCGTGGCCAAGGTACCACCAGATGGTGCTCAACAACATGGAATGTTCTCCTCTCGTAGCTTTGGAGGGCTGCACCCAGATGGCCGCTGGTTCCAGCCCTGTCACTCAGCAGCTCTGTCACCCCCGGGCAGTGCAGAGCCGGGCTGGCTGTTCTGGAAGCGTTTGGTGTTATTCTGCATCCAAGGGTTTAAGGGAAAAAACATGTGGCTTGGGCAAAGGTCCAAGGCAGAGTGCTGAGACAGGACAGTCCCCAAGCAGAATAATAGAAGCTGGGTGTTGAGGGATCCCCCTTCTCCTGGCCGCCCCCGTGGTAAGCATGGACACGCCGGGATTGGGGAACGCGACACAGCCTTTGCCTTGTGCTCCTGGCACCTCCTCCAAAACACCCAGATTACATTGACTTCTGTATCACTCCTGCCACTTCATTTCTGGTTCAAATCACTGGTGTGGGACGGGGGAGCCTGGTCAATGTACAGCAGGAAAATCTGTTTGGTCAGGGCTTGTTGCTGTTGCTTTGCCATGGGTATGTTTTTTCTTTAAATCCCTACTGTACACTTGGAAAAGGGATCCTGTGCCTCAAGTCAAGTGAATTAATGTTTTGTAAAAGGAGGGTGTAATCATTTATTAGCATTGTGCTGGACAAAGTTCTTTGTCTTTGGAGATTTGGCCGAGTGCCCAGACTTAGGCAGCCTCTGACTTTTGCTTTAGTCTTGAGATAAACTCTCAATGAAACAAGGCTGGAGTTGCCCCAGCTGACACGGATCCAGGGAGCAAACCCAGTCAGGAGGAACGGTTCGGAGCAGTGCCAAGCCCAGCAGAGATGGCAGAACCTGTTACAGATGTTTGGGGTGGTGTGGGATGAGGGAAGGAGGGATCTGCTCACGGCGTGAGCCCAGGTTCTGGTCAGGTTTTACTCCATTGAAGCTGATCTGCTCGTCCCTGTGACCAGATCTGAGTAGAAGGGTCAGTTTTCTCTCATCTGTCTTTTTTTTTTTTTTTCCTATGGCGTATTGAATTTACCAGTGCCCAAGTATCAAAACGTCCCTGGCTTGTTTTCAGCACTTGACTGTGGATTCTGTTTCCTCTGGACACTCACTCCACGTCTGACTTAGGCTTTGTTTGAATCACACCGGCAGCTTCAAGGGCAGAGCCTTGAGCCTGAGCGCCGTTAATTCACTCTGAATGTCACTTTGAGCCTTTTCCCAACGTAATCTCTCCAAAGGTTAATCATAAAGTGAAGGAATGTGCTCTGGCTTCTGACACAATGCCTGACAAATATTTTCAGCAGGCCACCGCTAAAGAAACACAGGTGTGGTCTTGCTCTTAATGTCTCTGCAAGAGTGTTGTATCTTTGGAGAAACAAAGATAAATTGAGAGCTTAACCCATTGGCTTCTTGGCATTTAAAAAAAAATTAAACTTCCACTTGTTCTGGTTTTGCTCATCCATAATTCCCCGGGGGAGATCGTGTTTCAGAGGGATGAAATACACTTGATGTCTTTATGAAAAATGCAAACAATGTGTTATTTCTAATGATGCCGAAGACTTTCTGTGCTGCTGAATTCAGCAGGATGCTCAGAAGCCCACTATTTACACAGTGAGCTTTGAACTGTTTTGGACTTGGAAACAAACAGTTTAAGGAGTTTAAATAATCTTACTGAAATATATTAATGATTTCTGGGGTTATTCCTTTTTTTTTTTTTTTATTGAGATAAATCTATCATTCAGCATTCTTGTTTAAAAATAAATTGAAGAAAAAGGAGTATTTCTAGAATTGTTTCAGTACCAAAGGGAACATACAGAACTGCTTTTAGTAATTGGGGACATCTTGGTTTTTCTTTTAAAGTGCCACCCTGTTTTTCTTAATATAACTTGTCATTTCCTTCTTTAGTCTTAGAACCTAGAATTAATAGATTTTGTTTTGTTGTGTTTGTTTCCTGAGATAGGATTGTATAGAGGGAAATGGGATGTTTTATGGAAACATAGGAAATCTTTCCAGCTCCTGTCCTGGTCATGAGCAGAGCTCTTACCGAGTTATGTAATGTTACTGTCTGCTTTAGCAGTCTCTCTTGCATCCTCAGAGTAGCCACACATCAGGAGTTGATGTTCTGGTGTGGGTAGGAATTGCACGGAGCTCTGCTCCTTGCACGAGTCACTGGAGAGATGAAAGAAAGCCCAATGCAAGGTGTAAATAGGTCTCTCACACAGCAGCTGCTTTCCTTGTGCAAGCAATTTTTGGTTTATCCTTTTAATTATCACTTTAGGCTGCTCTCAACCCAAGCATGTTCCTACCCTTTCCCTGAACTCTCCAGTTGGAGAGGGACAGATGGCGGCAAGGAGGACTCGCTCCTTCCTCCCGCCAGAGTCCGCTTGGTGTGGCTCTGAAGGAGGAGACTTCATAACCCTTTCTTCCCTTCTTGTGTTTTACCTCTGAGGAGATTACTGTTTGCATTTATGAAGCAAAACACTGCTTAAAACCCCTCAGTTTTTTGAAGTTTGGTCCCTTCACTGTGTTTCTGAGAGTGATTGTGTCAGACAATGCTGGCTGCAGAAGATTATGGTCTTCTAAACCTTTGGGCAATCACACTTTTAGCAGAGGCCCAATTTTTCTCAACTCTTCAGTTTTTATCCTTTCTGTGCCTTCGTCAGGTGATCCTGTTTACCCCCTTTTCACAGGTATGAAAGTAAACCCTGTAAAGAGAATTGCCCCATTTCATAGAAAGTCTGTGGCGGGGCAAGAAGTGAAATTCAGGTTGCTAAAATCCTGGGTTACAGCCTGACCTCTTGCCCTCCTTCCCCTGACTGCTTGGGGAGGTCTCTGCTCATGGAACACTCACACAAAACCCACCCAGGAATGCAGGTTTTAATGCCATCGTTTAGTCCATGGACTTTCACCGAGGAATTCCTTCCCCGAGACACGCAGTCTGGGCTTGACATGAAAAACTGATTAAAGTAGTTGAAAAAATAGAACAGCACTTTCCAGTTTCCTCAAGTATCATTTCCATTTTCCAGTGTCTGAAATCTGGTCAAGTTAGAATTTTGCCTTTTGCAAGTCTGAGGGGGGAAGACCCCCTCCTACTGATAGATACTCATTCAAGGCGTGCTGTGAAGTGACCATTATGATATTTCATTTGTCAGCGTGTGCTGCACTCGCTTGTGCTGGATCCCTTGGGCAGGCTGCCTTCAAATCAATATTAATTATGGACCACTAGACAGTAGCTAATCTGAAAGAAAGAACAGGTTTCATTTAACAGCTGACTGATGGTTGCTTTCTTCTCCGTGAGTGTGGGGTTTGGTTTAGTTCTGGTTCCTTTCTTTTTTTCCTTTTGAGAAATCTCCTATCACAGTATTGGAGCATTAATTGTGTTTTGCTTTATCTGGTAAAATTTTTCTTAAAAAGTATCACCTTGTTTTCTATAAATCTAACATGGTATTTAGAATATCCAGAATATATGCCGGAGATTCTAACTGAGATTCTGTAAGATCCATCAGTGCAGTTCAGCCCCACCCCTGATGCCTTTGGAGAGCTCACCCCTGGGTAACATTTTCATTCCTTCTGGCAACTGTCCAGTGAACAACAGAGGAACCTGACGAAAGTGGCTTTGAAATATGTGTTTATTGCATTGTCATGATGCCAGAACGAGCCGTTTGTCTGGAATTTGTAAAACTGCTCCTCATACTCCTGTCTGAGTTTCTGGAGAGTGATCTGTGATAGCCGAGAGCTGGGCGCTCTGCTGGGCTGGCTGAGGCTGACAGCTGATTTCTGACAGGGTTAGATGTGTGTCCTGCTCTTTCTTCACTGGAAGTGTCAGCTGAAAGAGACCTGGATTTTAGAAGATTTATTAACGAGAGTGTCGGTAATCGGGGAAATTGAGAATGCTGGATACGTATTTGTTGTTGTAAAATTAGTTAGGTAGGAATAAGAATCAAATTAATCACAGAATCATTAAGGTTGGAAAAGACCTTTAAGATCATTGAGTCTGACTGTCACCCAGCACCACCCCCATGTCCACCGTTAAACCAAGTCCTCAAGTACCCCTTCCACCACTTCCCTGGGCAGTTTGTTGCAGTGCTTTACAACACAGCCCGGGGAGAAAAAGTGCTTTGGAATTGGAAGAGAAGGTTGGGAAGTTCCTCAGAAGATCTCCCAGTCCCTTGCCATGATCACCTACACCAACATCGCTCTTGACCGTTGTTTGTCCGTTCTCAAACCTCCCATGGTTACAGCTCAAAGTCTCTCCAGCTGGATCAAACCAGGCTTTCACCCAGTGTCCCAAGGACTCCAGCAGCTTCCTGGCAGCCAGCAGAATTTTATTCTTCTGTTCTATTTTAGCCCTGAGACTCTGGAACCAAACCCATGAGAAGCCTAACTAGTGCTTCTGCCAACGGGTTTGAGAGAAAAAATATGGAACAATAAGTAATTTCCGTCTTGCTTCTGGTCAGTGCCTCCGATCCAGCACGTGCCCGGCAGTGTGTGCAGTTGGAAGTTGTCTCCGTGCAGTTGGAAATGCTGATATTTAGAATTTTTCTGCCATGGGTAGTTCCCGGATTTGCAAGGAACAAAGTGTTACTTGATCTGGGCAGAGTGTCTCTGATACCCCACGTTGCTCGAGCTCTGGTTGCCTCTTAGCCCTGCCCTCCTGCTTTTCCCGACGGCTGGAAGGGCCGTGGATTTTGGGCCTCCTTTTTGGAGATTACAATATCTATTAATCAACATTCTTGGGTCTTCCTTCATTGCCGTAACTCACTCGAGCCTGAGCAAGAAGAAAACTCTGTCAACTCTCCCTGTAAACTGAGCCACCAGTGCCGTGAATAGTGCTGGAATTTTATTTATTAAGCAAAGACTCTTGGATTTCTGGCTTTTGCTTTGGAATGGCAGCCGGGAAACTCTACCCTGCCCTGTGTGTCCCTGGGGAATGAAGCCTGGCTAGAGCAGGCAGGGCAGGGGCAGGGGTCAATCTCATGGTAGAGGTGGCCCAACCACAGCTGCTTTTCGACAGCTTTTAAAGGAAGGAGGGTCTTCATGGAGCTTAGCACAGAGTCCTCCATGCCAGGGAAGGAACATCTGCTGAAGGAATCATAAGGGAGAGACAATCCCTGTTGCTCTCCTCCTTATTCCATAGTGCAGCTTTGCATCTGTTACCTTTAAATCCTAAAGATAAACCTTTAAAAATCATTTCAGTCTTAGGTGAAAGTATGGCAGAAACTCACCTTAATTTTTGGGGTTCCATTTTAGGCAGCAAACTGTAAATACTTTGAAAATCGTAACGCTTAGGACTGCACCCTGAACGCAGTTTGGGAGTGCTGTGGTTTGGGTGTTTTACATGGAATATCCTGAGCTGGGACTCACAAGGATCATCAGATCCTTGGCCCTGCATGGACACCCCAGGAATCATTTCCTTGCTTGTTTTGTCATCTATGGCCATGGGAACAAGGGTTCTCCCTGAGAGAGTGGCACTGCCATTATCATATAGATTTCTTTGAAAACTGGGGGGAAATGAAACAATGCAGCAGTGTGAGCACTGAGGAATGCTTATCTTTCCATTCTCAGGAAATATCCCTGGGGAAGCTGTGGGAGGGAGACTCTAAACTCTCCAGACATTTAGATTAGGGAATTTAAGAATTTAAGAACTTAAGGAAGTCTGAAATTTGAAAAAAATTGGAATGGGCATCATGTGCTTCCCATAATCAAGCATATCTAAACATGGTTGCAAGTTACTCATTATGGTATATCAAAAAACCCTTCAAAATTAATCTTTGTTATCATTCTGTGGTCCACTTTCTCATCTCTTATGGTCCTTAGTCGAAAATACAATTAGGAGCAGAAGCGACTTCTTTTTTTAAAAAGGGCATAGTAAAAATAAAAGTTACTTGCTTCCACTTGTACAAGCGCAGAAATAAGTACAATTGAAACGTAAAAGCAATAAACAAACATTCACAGCTTGGACTTCTCTTTTATTTTTGTTAAAAAAAGTTTAAAACAAACTAGGCAACACTCCAGGAAATGGTTCTTGGTGTTTTAAATATATTGTTTTAAATTTAGGTGATCCTTCACTTTATTAAGCGGGTGGGGGGATTGAGAAACATTGTTGTAGGTTACCTGTTTATAAACTCTGCCTCCAGAAATAACTGAGGGGCACAATTCACATCAGCACTATCAGAAGACAGATCGTCTAAATCAAAGCTTAAAGCTGAAATTCTTGTTTACCATTTTAACTTAACCTCATTTACTGTGTTTCTATTCAGATGAAGATGTAAATAAGATACAAAAAAGAAATTGTTATAGGCCGGATGTGAACTGAGATGCACAGAGCTTTTCCAGTGCTTTGTGTCCTGGTTTTGACCTCTGCTTGTGCAAATGCCTGCCTGGATTTGCAGGCACCGTCACTCAAACCTCCCTTGTCGTGTCGTGTATGAGTTTTGCTTGACTCTTTGTGGTTGTTGAATATCCAGAGAAGCTGTGGCTGCCCCTGGATCCCTGGAAGTGTCCAGGGCCAGGTTGGACGGGGCTTGGAGTAACCTGGGATAGTGGAAGGTGTCCCTGCCCATGGCAGGGGGAAGAGTGACACGGTCTGTGAGGTCCCTTCCAACCCAAAGCAGTCTGTAATTCTGGGAATATCATCACGATGGCTGAAGCTGGGCCACCTTCTCGGGATGGTGCTATGGGGTGATCTCAGAGGTCCCTGGCTCAGCTCCTGTTGGCTTGTGGACTCGGTTGGCTTGGGTTTATGAAGTCGAATTGCCAATATTGCCCATCCTCCTGAGCTGGAAGCATTCCCTTGCCTTCTCCTGTGTGTTTATATCTATCTCTTTCCCTGTTCCAAACACAGGCTTTGTAGCCAGAACTGTCATTTTGGAAAGCGCCGTTTCAGTGCCTGGTTTATGACTAGAGGTGCTGTGCATCATCAAGATGAGTCCCAAGCCTCCCAGATTTGAATATGTTGGAGAATCTGGGTCTGGGAGAACGCAAAAAGTGAGACTTTATAGTCACCGAGGGAGTCAGTACCATAAAAGTACAAACAGCTCTTGGGTTTCCACACGTCCTTTGCACACCCAGTTGGGGTTGTCCACTCCTCGGGCCATGGATCTGCAGACTTTGCAGGATATTTGCATTCTTTGCATGTTAAAACTCTGGCTTTTTCTTTGAATTCTTCCATTAGCAAAGCATTTTACATTCCTCTGGCATCTGCAGTTTAAAATATATTTTATATAAATCTGGATTTATGGGAAATGTCTTTACTTATTTTTCAACTTCTTTCGGGACATTTATTGGAGAAGATGCATTTGGCCTGGGAGGCAAGGCTGGGATGCAGGACAACTGGGGTTTGTTTTCAGGAGAGGAGATCTCTCTAGAGAAGCAGAATTGTCTCCACTGAAGATTTACTGTCTGGCACAGCCCAGTACAAGCCTCCAAACCCTCCAAAATGGAGCCACGGCGAGACTCTAAGACACAAGGCCACAATTTTCTCCCATTCTGGGAGAATTTTTAATCTGGGCCAGCACTTCATTTTGGGGTTTGGCTTGGCAGTGGAAGTGCAGCTGCTCTCTAATTTCTGGATGTTAGATGGTGACCTGGTTATTGAATGTTTGCTGTGTGGACATGTTGCTGTAGTTTAATAGGAGGCTGCCAGGGAAAACAAGCAGCAAGGAGACAAAGTCTCTGGGTGAGCCACCCAAATTCCTGGTGCTCTTTGGGACGATGGTAGGACTGGTGGCTTGGAGGAGTCTGGCTCAGCCTCAGACTGTATTTGCAGAGCTGCTGTGGGTGAGCAGGAATTCAAAGAACAAAGCAAGTCTGGCCAGATTATAAGGGACTCCCTTTCTGCAGAAATTTGGAACTGTGTGAGAGCCAGGTTAACACAGGTGTCACTTCGAATGTTTTGAAGAAACCAATACTGCTGGAAGTCTTTAACCTGTTCCAGAGAATGCAAATTAAATGCAATTATTTATTGGCTGCTGAACGCTGCTGGATTTTTGGGTTTACGAATGAATCCCTACCAGTTCCAAACCGCCTGCAGGACTGAGATACTTGATGTAAATTGTTGTGAGGGAGGAATCACCTTGTCCATGTCCAGCCTACCTCCAGGTATCATTTTCCCTCACAGGACACCACCATCTAAAGTGTGAGCTAAAAATAGGTGCTGCGGAGCCTATTCCAGCCAAGGAACCTTCTGGGAGCACAGAGGATCTGAGTGCCATGGGAACGGGGAAGACATTGATGTGTGGTTTTCCTAAACGCTGCCCAATCGAGCCGAAGGCTTGGTCCGGTGCCCTTTGGCAACTGCTGAAGTGGGAGCATGATTTACCCCCTTGCAGTGATACTAAAGCTGTAACCTATATCTACAAATTAAAGTCAAGGATTTATGAACCTTGGAATATTTTACCCATGCCTCTGAACTGCCAAGTGGAACTATTCTGGGCTGTAACCCAAAACATAGTTTACTGAAATTCCACTGCTTTAATGATGACTTTTTTTTTTTTCCTATAGAAAACACTATGAAACATTCTGCCATCCAAACATAATTACATTCTGCATCTGGAATTTGTTGATGTTTCCTTTTGCTGCTCATACACATTCAATGAAATGGTTGGTGAATGCTGTCGTATCCTAAATCGTGGCTGCTGTCGGTGGTTACAGCTCTTGCATTACAAAAGAGAGCTGTTGGATGGTGAATTCCGGTGGCTACTGTGTGGAAGGAGCACTGCTCTGTCCTTTTTCTCAGAGGATTTGAAGAAGTAGGTCAGTCAGGCTGAAACATGTCTTGCGAATGAAGGTGAAGCCAGTTGGGTGTACATCACTCAACGTGGTCCATGCCCTGTGTGTACAGCCGAGGCTCCTGCAGCTCTCACTCAGCAGGAATGCTGGAATTAGAGTGGAAAAGGCACCTAGATCTGTACTTGACAGAGGCAGGAGTGTGAATCTTACAAAATGTTTGGTGGTTGTTGTGGCTACTGGGAGAGCAGGAGGATGCCACAGCCCCCGGCTTGCCAGTGCCTCGAGGAGAATCCTGCTCCCCTTGCTGGAGCTGGGCTGGGGAGATGGGTGTTTTATTTCTTTTGTGTTAGCCACATCCCCAGAGCCTCTCCAAGGAGAAGTGTGTCCTGTGATGGTATGAAGCTGGAAATGGGAGATCTTTAGACAGCCAGAGTTACAGGCCTGATGAGTGAATCTCAGCAGTTGTGCTTAGACAGGAGAAAAAAATGAGAGCATAAAAGTGATTCAATGCAATTCCATGGGTACTCCTTGCATAGATTCAGCAGACCTAAGCTTCCCCAGCCCATTTAGCTACAGTGGGAATTAGGCTGGCCGTGGGTAGGATTGTGTGTGAAGGGCATTTTCTCTGGAATTCCTTAATCCGATGTGGTCATCGGCCGAACACGAGCGGTTCCATGAGAGTCAGAAACCCCAGGCTGCTTCCTGCCTTCTGCCTGTGCAATTCAGTGGTTTCAGGGGTTTCCACGTGTTTGTATCTTTCAGCATTTTACAATGAAGATCCCTTTCAACCAGGGCTTTTCTGAAGTAATTTGGCAAAGTTTAGCTACGTGCTCCTTGCCTGTGAGCTCAGGTTCTGCGTGCGCTGCTCAGCTCCGTCTGTCAGCAGCAGCCACTTTAACCTGGGCTGAGGATCCAGGCTCTGAAATGCCCCCGGGCTACATTTGTTAAAGCAAGATGGTGACAGGTGAGGGAGACACATTGCAATGCCTGGAATGAAACCCAAGGGAGTAAATGCACCTTAAACTTCCTCTGTGCTTTTATGAAACCTACAGAGCTGGCTTCATAATTACCTGCTCAGCAGTGCATGCTGGTGTGCTGCCCTTCCTTTCCAGACACTGAAGTTTAATCAGAGCGGCCTGTCCAGGAGCAACCTCTTCAAGGAAGCACAGCAGGACTCACAGAAGCAATTTCAGAAAATATTTCAGTAGGGCAGTGCAGTGATGTTATCACCAGTCTGTTATCCCAGTAAACTGCCCCTATTCTGGCAGCCCCTGCGGTGGGTGAGGGTTATCACCCCTTCCTTCTCCCACATAACCCACTGGTATCAATCAGGGCATCTGTAATCTTGCAAATGAGTCTGGTAAGGCTTGAGAGAAGGGCAGAGGCCTTGACGAGCAGCCTGATGGACACAGCAACCTCCTCACCTGCACCAGCAATGCCCACAACGAACCATCAGCCCAGTACAAGCACATCTATCTCTCTGCAATCAAATTACTCTCTGAGAATACTCCCACATGATCTTTTTAGTGATACCCTTGAAGCTTACAAGCATCAAACAAATGCCAGGATGTTGCCCTGGCTGGAAAGGAGGGGAATTTGGGAGAACATGAAGCACAAATCCAAGGTAAGAACTAAGAAAGGCCAGTCCCTGCAGTCACAGGTCACTTCGGCCTCTCATCTTCTCTGTGAATTTATAAACAACCATTTTAAACCACAGTAACATTTTTTTGTGTGGTTTCTCCCATCCTGTTGGAAGGCTGTGCCAGAATCTTTCTGCACCTTTTTCTCATTTCTAGCAGAAATTTATTAAGGTCTGGCTTATAGCCACTGCTTGTTGTGCAAATGTTTTCCTTCAGATTGGATGACTTCTTCCTGCTGATTGCCCTTCTGATTTATCAGCAGAGAGCCCTGTGTGCCTCTTCTCAGCCTCACTTCTGGTGCATCCTAAAGGTGCATCTTTGCAGTGCCTGAGGGAGTGGTGCAGAGAATTCCAAGCTACTGGTTCCAGGTGATGGGGAATGTGCTTTGCAGCCAGGTCCAAAAAGCTGTCGGTGCTTCATAGCTTGGGTTTGTGTCAGGGAAATTCCAGGTGTGTTCCCATCCAGCTTGGACACAGCGGCTGGAGTGAAGATGAAAATGTTGAGGTTGTATCCAGCATGTCCTCCTGTCTTATCACCTTGGATTTGTCTGGGTGTCTCAGAGCTTTGAAGCAGATCCTCCCCAGCCCCCGCTGCCTTCCCGAGGCCGTTCCGTGTGTGATCAGACAGGAACGGTTCATTCAGCCCTCAGACTCCAGCAAACCACCAACTGCTTGGTGGGATGTAAAACGTGGAAGTTATTAAAGTGAAATAACATCTCTTCCCATCCTGAAATTTGCTAAGCAGACGGGAAATTTCCAGGAATAATTCATAGCTATCGGTGTGGTGCTTGCCAGGCAGGCTGTCTGCTCAGAGATCCGTGGGACAGAGCAGCAGTTACCTTGTCTGTCACTGAAGGATTTCCCTGTGTCCTTTACAAGCACTTGACACAGGGAACACTGTGCTCACAGCAACAATTGCATGTTAATGCAGGTTAATAGGAGTTCATGTGGCTGAGTCTTGAAACACTTAGCTCTCCTCTTCTGTCTGCCTGACAGCTTTATTGCTGCAAATACACGGAGGAGCCAGTTCAATAAGCTGAACACTATCAAAAGATTTTTCTTTATGGTCTTAAGAGGGCTTATCTGTAATTCCTGGCTGCACAGTCTTTGAAAACTATAATGTTACAGTGATTTTTTTTCCCCTTTTCTTTCTTTCTTTCTTTTTTTTTTTTTTTCCCTTTTCAGATGTGGTTTATTTTGAAATAAAGACCTTCAGGGTCGTTGTTAACTCTTTTTCCCCCTCGGGTCTTTCAGGGAAACTGCAGATTTGACACAGTTGTTTTGTTTTATCAGTCTGTGGCAATTTCATTGAATTACTCAATTTGAAAAATTGCCCCAACAGTGCAGAGGGTTGAAATATTTCATAGTGAACAGCAGTTTTGCTGTCATTCCCTCCACCAAGCACAGTTCCTACCTGGCCAGGGCTGCACTAATCTGGAGGTTGCTCAGTCACCTTTTATTGTTACTGTAGTGATTTGCTTGTTCTAACTGAGGATTTGCAGTCACAATTTGCATCAGGAAATACTTTATTCTAATTTCTGATCCAACCCGCTTCCATCATGCACCCCTCTGGAGCTGGAAATGAGTGGCACACACTTGTTCTCCTGTGACAGGAGGGAGCATCCATGTCAGGGATGGGATTATGACATGGAAAATGCTGGCTGGCAACCAAGGAATGATCCCTGCCCAAAGGCCTTCCCTTCCCTTAATCCTCCCACTTAGGAAAGGCACAAAGTGGGCTGAACCTGGTGGGACCTGAGCATATCCCCACCCACGGGACATGGTGATGTGCCCACACATCCCAGCACTCTGTGGGAACACAGCCCCAGTTGCCATTTCAGACAGTCACAGGGATGCCTGATGCAGCATTGAGCTGCAAGTGATGAGTCAGGCCGTGTGTGAGCCATAAAATGCCTTCCCTGGAGGAATTCCCAGTTGCAAAGAGGAGCTTCAGGAAGTCTGGCACACCAGACCTGCTGCCTTTGATCTGGCCTGAGCTGCAGCAAGGACCAGACCTGAGTGTTATTTGTCTGACACTTTTGCCTTCATCAGCAGAGCTTAAAACCTGGTTTTGAAAATGATGCTTCATTGCATCACGGGTTCTAAAGGAGACTTCTTTGAAAGCAGGTACCATGAATCTCAGCATCGCTTTGTTATGCTTTTACAACTCAAATTTCATCCCTAGAAGAAGAGCAAAGATTGTGTGTCACGTATAACTGCAAAAATATCTGAGTAGAATAGGAAAAACCATTTAATTGAATGCTGACACAACTGGGATGTGTGAAGTAGCTATAGCTGTAAATGTATTTATAGGTAACCAAGTTTCTGCAACGGACACTGGAAATGTTTGTTGATCACTGTGGGCTCTGTGGTTCTGGGCTGTCTGGAGAAAGGTGACTTGAAAGTTCTGTGTTCTCAGCACCTGAAAATTTAACAGTTCTTCAAGGTATCCAAGCTGAGCACCCGATAACTGAAACATTTGAAATCAAGCAGTTTCTGTAAAAATGTAAGGTTTGGTTTTACAAAATGGCAGTGCTGAGGTCAGAGTGGCTGCTCCAGAGCGAGGGATAAGCCGGAGAAAGGAAAGGTAGCAAAACTGGCTGTAAATTCTTCTGCTTAATCTCCTTTGAAGGAATATTCAGATCATTGTCAAAGGGGAAAATGCATTTCTGCTTTACACGAAGCCCACGTGGAGTCCTGCTCTGAGGCAGAGGAGGAGGAACTGCCTGAGCCAGGAGTTATGGGGAAACTTGTTCTGACTTTCTGTTCACACAAAATTAAACCTCTGCAAGGCAGCAGCTCCCACTGGGAGCTTCCCCCTGTTGAGAGGGAGATGATGGGGAGAACGGACTGTTCTGCTCCTGCTTTGTTTCTGGACACCAAAGAAGTGCAGCATGACCTTACTTACATGAACTGGGCAGTTTCGACATCTTTTTCAAATTACAGAACTGAAACTCTCAAATCCTTGGTGTATTCATCTCTTTTTAGATTTGGTGAACTGAGGAGCTCTTCACAGAGAGATGCTCCTTCCATGTCCCGGGTCTGCATGGGGCTCAGCTGTTTTCCAAATCCATTATAGTCTTGGAATACACTTCAAAATAGCACTCCGAACTTCTTGTTTTCTTCCTCTTCCAAAAGCAGAGCCATCAGTGCTTACTGAGAACAGGGCTGTAGTCAAATAAATACAGTCTTTCTAGACAGTGAGCAAGCCCCACTTTTGAGATATGATGTTCCCAGAAATGGTAGCAGACTTCTCAAAATTGAAAACCTCTGGACATTTTCTTTTTATTTATGCTCCTCTGTTAACAAATGCCTTGTTTGATTGCTTTTAAATGTTGTGTTTCTGGAATGAAAATAGAATACTGGCATTTAATTCTGTATGTGTTATTATTTCAGCTTAGGAGAAGGCTGGGAGATGGTTTTTTTTAAAAGACTGGATTGTTTTAAGATCATTGTAAAGCCAAATGTTTAAATACTGACTGTTTTAACTTACTTCCAATACTCTGCAGTAATTGGTAGAAAGCCTGAATCTTTTTTCTGTGACTTCTTAGAAAGTTCTCAGTTGATTGAAAAGTTTTATGTCAAAGTCTTGGCTAACTTGGTGTACAAGACCCTGGTGAGAATATCTTGTAGTCTGGGGTTTCTCTGATTTGTGATGTTGCCTTTTAGCTGGGCAGACTTTTCTGATAATGAAAAATAAACCTATAGGCAATTTGCTTGCCATGAAGCCATGCAGAAATAGGATTTGGGCATATTTTGGTTACCATGGCTAACACAAACTTTAGGAGGATGAGCAATAGAGTCAAGCCTTGGTATAGAAAAGTGCCCTAGGTCTGAATATTTCTCTGAATTTTGGGAAAACATAAATCTCCACCTGAAGTTCATGAGGGGCATTTTCTTTAAATAGAGCAGGTTCTGTTCATGCTTTGCATGTGAACAGTTGTGATGTTGTTGGTTAGCCATGATCTTTATCTGGCACCCAAATTTTTGCTCTTCTGTGGATCTGGGCTTGTCTAAAAGGATCTTTCAGCTATCCCTAGGGCCAGATCTAACAGTTTTTTCAATGTACCTTTTTTAAAATGTACTGAGAAGTAAAATCATGTTCTCTATCAAATGAAATCTCATTATTAGTCTGTGCTACGTTCTGCTTTTGCATGTCTGCAAATAGTTCTGAGGTGGAGTTTTTTCTGAGATGGGATTTGCATGATCAGTTGTAAGAAAAACACAGATATTTACATTCCTATTCCACTTGCGGATCTTCAACTTGTCCTGAAAATTAAGGAGTGTTTTGGTTTGGTTTTTTAATAAGTATTTTTATAGTTACCTGAAAAGCCTAAAATGAGGAATAAGTTACAAGCATCCATCAGATGGGCTAAAGCTGGGAATTTTTTCTGTGTGCTGAAAAGAGTTAGAAACCTTTGAAAAAACGTTGTGCAAAGCTTTTGATTGGCATTTGAAATGTTTATGACTACTTTGCTCATAATTAGTGTCTAAATTTGTCAGTTCATATGGCATAGCTGCAGCTTCTTAGATCAGAAATACTTTCTGTTTTCTATCCAGCTGGTTTCCTGTAAAGGGCTGAATTATTCTAGCTTTTATGGGTCATTGTTAAACATGGCAGGAAGGGTCATTGTTAAAAATGTTTTCAGAACTTTGATAACCAGTTTATCAACTGATTCACATGTTTAATCAGTTAATAGGTTTTCCTTTTCAGTGCATGGGAATTTCTTTGTTTATCTTAACTGAGTAACTGTTTCTACAGTGGAAAGAACTGTTGTTGACTGATAATCTTTTCAAATATGTGAAGTTTGCTCTTGTGACACAACTTGCATGAACAGATCCTGCACTGTTATTCCTAAGTCTGTGTTTATAGGGAAAGGTCCACCAGAACAAGGGTTTGCATGAGCATGGAACCCCCAAATGGTCTGGTGTTCTGGGGATACAGGCATGGAGCCACAGTCATCAGGCATTTTTTGATAAGGCTTTTGAAGGCATTTTTTTATTAAAAAAAGAGGGACAGGTGCTTTTGAGAAGTGCCAAACGTCTGCGGTTCCTCCAATACCTCAAGAAATTTTTTTTGCAAGGTATTTGTCAAAAGGCACATGTTTAGCATGAAATATCTCCAAGGATCACCACCCTGTGCCTCTCTGGGCACCTGTCTAGGAGCTGCATCACCCTTCTGCTGAAAAACTTTTTTGCGAATCTGTGATCTGGACCTGCCAAGGTGCAGTTTTTGATGTTGCCCCTTGTTCCAGCATCTGTCTCGAAGGAGAATTTTGGCTCTGTCATCACTATAATTTCCCTCCAAGTGAGGGAGTTGTTACTGTCTCCTCTTAGATAACCTGTTATTAAATCACCATCTCTTCATCAGGCCCAAGAGGCCAAGGCCACGCTCAGATGAAGCCCTCACTTGCTGGGAGCACCATTGGCTCATGTTCAGCTTGAAGAAGGTCTTTTTTTCTGCCATCTCCATTGTAATAAGACCAGTCTGCTCCTGTGTTTATAAACATACTCGAGGCCAGGCAGAACTGTAAACTTTATTTTGCTTTTTTCAGAAAATAAATATAATAATGTTTGCCTTCTATGTAAAGCGCGACTTGGCGTGAAATAATACACAGCAATAACGTTGCAAAATTTGAGTTTACATAACATTTATCTGCTTTGAAATTGAAGATACTTAGAGAGCCCTGCAACCCTCAGTTGGGTTTGTAGGAGAACCATGTTCATGGAGTCACAGCAGCTCCTGGGAATTGGCATCTGTGAGAAAGAGTCGGCAGCTTGTCCCGTGTGTCTGGGTGTTTTAGATATATTCATTCCTGTTGCTACATGAAGAAAATGTGCTGAGATGAACACAAGTCTAAGTATAACTCAAATGATGCTGGGAGCTCAGACATGGGGGTTTTATTGGGATGCCCTGGGCTGAGGAAGGCACTGACACATATTGTGGCTCACATCTCAACTATAAATTCCTCCCATGAACAGCACAGGGGCGAAATTCTTAGATTAGATATAAGAAAGGAGTTTTTACGATGGGGGTGGTAAAACACTGGCACAGGTTGCCCAGAGGGGTGGTGGATGCCCCATCCCTGGAAGTGTCCAAGGCCAGGTTGGATGGGAATTACTGGAAGGTGCCCCTGCTCATGGCCTTTAGAAGGTACCTTCCAACTCAAACTATTCCATGATTCTGTGAAATGGAGCCTATTCTGTCCTGTTGAGAGAGTGCTGGGAATGCTGATGCAGAGCCTTGCTTGGAAAACACGGCTGGGCCTGGATATACACCAGGAAAAAGGTCTGTCCTGGAGCCTGCCAGTCCTGGGCTGTGTAAAACCAGGGCAGGACTGTGCTGCCATCCAAGGTGACTGCTCTCTCATTGATGTGAGCGAGAATGAGCGGGGAGGAGGCTGTAGGGATTGGTTCTTTCCTATGGCCCCCAAAAAGCTGGAGGTGATGGGAGGGAAGCAATGGAATCTTGTGGATGAGGGTGAGAAGAAAGCAGAAGGTTGGGTTAAGGCAGTTGTAAAACTTGTGTTGATTCAGCCACTGTTTCATGTGGAGCATTAATTCAGTGTTTTCTTTGATAAAGCAAAACTTCCTGAGCCTTGAGCAGGCTATTTAACTGTGGATATCGAAAACCAGTGATTCCAATCCTGCTTACAGTGTTTGAGTAGTTACCTGTTTGAAAAAATATTTTATCAAAAAAGATGCTTATTTTGAAAATACTGCAGTGAAATGTGGTGAAGATAAATGAAGTGCTACATTTGAAACCTTTTTTTTTTTTTGTTTAATTTATTGTCGATTTTCTGTTCTCTTCTACTAAAAATCTCCTCTATGGTGGAGAGCCAGAAGCAAATACGACCGTCCAATTTGTTGCTGGAGCTTTCTGAAATTTAAACCCAATTCATTAGGTACAACGTAGGTGTAGAGCGTGGGCAGTCATTAGGATTTCAACAGCAAATAATGCAGCCCATGAAACATCAGACTTATTTCCTTCTCATGTAAAACACAGTAATGCGTTTCGCCCTGGCTAAATGTGCTCTTGAGCTTTTATGTCAGAGTGAATCATGATCTAACGCTCACCAGATTAAATCTAAACGTTGCAGTATTTCCTTTCTAATTCTGGCTCTTCCCACTAGGATAATATTATTTGTCTCGTCAGTTATGTGCAAGTGTGAATGAGTAGATGTAGTTCTTACATGTGTGCAAACACCCATGGAAGCGCGGCCCGAGGGGATGGGGCTCCGTGAGGAGAAAAGCCCGCTCGATAATTAGGTAAAACGCATAATAAGATCCATGTCCATAGGGCCAGCGTGGCCCAAAAGACTTTTATTTGTGTGAATTCCTGGTACAAACGTGAAGGCTCTTGCTCCCTCTCCGGGGAGGACCTTTGGGCCGATGCCTGGCAGGCCCCGAGCCGCCGGCGCAGCCGAGCGGGCCCTGAGCGGCTGCGACAGCGCGGCCACCGCGGCCACCTGCGCCCAGGCCTCGTTAGGGCCCGTCAGGGAAACCCGTTGTGGCGTCGCAGTAAACGGGCCCAATTAGCAGCCCTGAAAGCCCCTCTCCAGCCAGCCATCACTAACACTCCAGATAAAATTTGACATCTTCCCCCCACTCCCCCTGCCCCAAACTCCAATTAATTTAAATGGTTTTACTGAGGGACTGTGGCTCTGCTGAAAAGGCAGAGGACTTTGCTTGGGTAATCAGCTTAAATACCGGCCCGTTTCCTGCCCTCGCTGATCCAAACTTCCCATTTGGGAGACATAAATACTGTTTTTATTTTAAAATCTTTTTTATCTCCAATTTCCTCCAGTTTTTCTGATGTGCCTTGTACACGTCTCCGTTTCAAAGGGCAGGATGGTGAGGCCAGTAAACTGGATGCAGACAGGAACTTTTAGGTTCAGTGTTGGTTGTCTTTATTGGAAGGAGGGGGTAATGAGGGGTTTCACATGGAAAAGGTACATCTTCTCTGACAGTCACAAACCGCTGATAATTAGGAAGAAATCCACAGTTTCATTTATTTTTATACTTCTTAAACACTCCTGCCTAAACAAGGATTTTGCATCTCCTGCTGCAGTAGCAGAGCAATGATGTTTTGAAGTTCAAAAGAGGTAACAACTTTCTGTGTACATTTTTATAAATGTATTCATCTGAAGACATGCCAAGGTCTGGGTCAGCTGTAAGATAAACTGTGAAATGCCAATATTCTTTATAGACAGAAGTTGTTAAGAAGCATCTGTAATTCAGTGTAAGACGTAGTTCAGTTTCTGCTGGAGTTGGATTCTTCACTGTCATTACATCAAGTGAATATGTTTTGTGGGGTCGGGGTCTTTGCTCAGCCGAAAGACTTGAGTGTGTTTAATTTTAGGGGGGTAAGCTGTGGAAACATTCCTGTGCTTCAAACTATGTGTGCACGCCATTTTATTCCTGTATTCACTATGAATTTTTTGTCCATCAGACATAAACTGATAGAGAAATTCTGTTTTCCAGGAGGAGAGTTTGGGGTCAGAGAAATATCCTGCTTTTGAGAGTATTTGTTTCTTTTAAATAGCCAGTATTTATCTAACTTAACACTCTCTCTGTTTCTTAACAGGCAGTAGCAGTTGGCCTAGAGGACAAACTGCCCTCCAGCTACAATCCCATCCCATGGCTGATCCAGTGCCTCGGGAATCAGGCACGTGGTGACCTCCAGAGATGGCAGCCAGAAGCAAACCCACAGGACCTGCAGTGACACAGCACAACAGAAGTGAGTGGATCACCCTCTTGCCAGCCAACATACCGCTCTCAGAAATTCCCTCCCACCCTTTTTAGGGATCTGCTAAAACTGCCCCGTGTTTACACCGGAGGCTGTAAAGTAACACTACACAGGAGTCAGAAAATCGTTCATGGACTCCACACAGATTTCTGGAGGCAGGCACATATCACCTGGTAGGGGAGGTTCATCCTCTCCTTGAAGCCCAAGTCAGGACCCATGTGGCTGTTCTGGGATTTGCATGGAATGTCAGGAACTGTGTTAGGAACACAGTGTGTGGTTGGCAATCTGTGTTAAGGACCCAAGTGAAATCTCCTGAGGAGTGCTCAGAAGCTCCTCCAATGTCAAGGAGAAGTGATCTGTAGGAAAATCAAGCTTTTCATCCCACCAATTTATTTCAAAAGGAAGGGGCTGGCTGGTGTTGATGTTAATCATATTATTTGACTGGAAATGGCTTTGGGTTTCACATCCAGAGTTTTCCATCCAACAACTGGACCCAGCTCAGCTCCTGCAAGGGCACTAAAATAAATTGACAGACACGCAAGACTTGCAGAAGAACTTCCAAACCCAAGCTTAAGAAGCTGAGTGACAGTCAAGCTTTCCTGAGCATGAACATGTTAACAGTAATGGTTGAAGGGTGATTTTTTTCAGGGGGGAAGGTGGCATGGTCTTCACCTTATGGCAGCAGAGCCAGGATTCCCTTCCATCTATCCCAACCAGAAATGGATAATACTTTTTTCCTGACTGAGTTTTAGGGGAAAAGCATGCTCTGTTCCCAGGTGTTCGAGAATTGAAGAATTACCTTTTTTTAATGTATTTTATTGATGTCGGTTTACACATTTATTACCTTTTTTTTAATGTTAGCCCTGTGTGCTGCTATTTCTCCAGTGCCAGTTTTCTAACGTTGCTTAATGATGAATCATGAACATTAACTTTATATATGTGTAATGCTTTATATATATACACACGCATATATATTTATATAAAAATCTGGGTGGTGGCAGGGAGAGACGAATTCTGTCTGCTCCATCTTTTGTTTGGATCTAGTTGCCATAGAAACTCTAAGATCAATTTTGACAGACTAAAATACTACAAATTACACTGTCGGATGACCTCATTACACAGGGCTGGCACGTTGGATTGCAACATTGCTGAAAGGAAAAGCGTGAACGCTGCAGGAATTTCTGCTCCATGGAAAAATGTTATTTTTGGATTCTTCAGGAAGGCGTGCACATAAAACCACCGGTTCCCTGGTGAGTGACTGGTCCCTGAGACCAGCACAACTTTCATCTTAATTTTTGGTTGTGGGTAGGTGATGTCATATTTGGCCATACCTTTCCTTAAGCTGCAACTGGCATCTCACTGAGAAAGACCTTCATGTTTTCCTGTTAAACACTGAGGCAACTGCTTTCTTACAGGAAGACTGACAGAATGAGTCTTTTTTTCTTCCTTTTTTGGTATCATCTGCTACCTGTGTGCCTTGGTATTGATACAGCTGACATTGGTTCTGTGGTTTTTTACCTTCCTGATCAATTAAGAAGCATTGAACTATGCCTTGCGTCTCAAAACCGGTTCCTGCTGGAAACAAATGCCCGTTTAATTCCTGAGCAGTGTGTTTTGGGATGTATTCCCCGTTGCAATAGGAGGTCTCTGCTGCATGGAGACAGCTGTGACATCTCAAGTTGCTCTGGGTTTTCCTTCCAGCCTGTTTCCATGCTGATTTGGGCCTTGCAGTTTGACTCACGGAAATGTCTTGTGCAACTTTATTGCCGTGTAGTAAAAGACACGTTTAGTACTGGGTTTTATTTAGACCCATTTATATGTTGGTATTATTTGTACACAGGGAGACAATGTGTGTGAGTTGGCAAACAGTTTAGCCATTCTGTTTTTCTTCTAGTCAAGAATATTATTCTTGCTATATCTAATCTAGAGTTGTAAATTGCAGCAGAGGTACAAATCCAAAACAAACATTCTGAAGAATTTGAATGGAGTAGAGCCCCAATTTCCATTTCAGTTCTCTCTCTGTTGTCCAATTTGTTAAACTCAAGTGGTCCCACGTGTGAGTAGCATAACTGCCAGAAGCACTCTCCAGCCATCTGCTTTTTTGGTAAGTCTTTGATTATTTCTCTGTCCAGTTTTCTATCCAAAATTAGAACTGGCAACTCAGTTGGTTGATTACTATTGTATTTTTTATCATTTAACATTTCCAGATTATGGCTAGGAAATGTCAGCAAGGTCATAAAAAGCACAAGAAATAAACTTTCCTCCTCAATACCAAATTTACTGTGGTAGAACTTTATTACCACCTTGTTTCAGCCCTTCAAGAGCAGCAAGAGAATTGGAGATGTTTTATTGTTTGTGGGTAACATCAAACTGGAAGGAAGAGACAAAACAGCCTGGCTTAATCTGATGCGTTGTCTTGGAAATGTGAAGAACTTCCAGGCACTGATAGAGGCATTCGCAGTAGAGCTGAACTTAGAGCCAGCACTGCATTCAAACCCGAACTAGGAGACCAGAAAGAACCACTGGATCTTTTAGAGTCTGTAGTTTATTTGGGCTGAATTGTAGGGTTTAACATGTTGGTAGTGAAGGGGAAGTTGGCTCTGAGGCAGCCCAGAGGACTCCTGAGTCCTGGTGCATGTTGTGGGCAGAGCCCTTCTGTGTTTGTGCAGCTTCAAGGTTTCAGTTCACGAGATGGATCGGTTGACAGAAACTGAAAGGGTTTAGATGGTTAAAGCAGAAATTCTACTGGAAACGCTGCGAGACAAGCAGAGGGTGAATGAGAACTCTGGGTCATTGCCCTTGTATTTACTGCATTTAACTCCCTAGTGCATGACACGGTGCTGTTGGATTGGAGCGTGCTGGGTGTGTCCGAGGTGGGAGCCAGAGGAGGCAGAATGGATGAGCCCTGTAGCGCAGACTTGGCCAGTGAGATTGCATGAGAAAGAGTAACTAATTATTCGTTTGTTTGAGTTTTTTCCCTTTTTAAATAAATTCTATCAGAGTTTTGGTCTGATCCAGCAGCATCTTGGGAAGTGCAACAGGTTTGCAGGACAGTGGTTGAAATCTCACGTGCCACACGCAGAGGTTTGGCACTTCCAGCACCACCTCAAACCGCAGCGGGGATGGCTGAGGAAGGGAAGGGCTCTTTGGTGCAGGCTCAGGTTTTGAAATGTGCCGTATCCTGATGCTATTGATGGGGAGGGTGGCTGGTCCCTAATACAACCTCTCAGTTCCTGCATTCTTCCTTGGCATTTTTCTTACTGTGTAGCCATTAAAATGTTTCTTTCAAACCTAAAGATCTCTGGAAACTGAACTCCCTTTGCATTTCCAGGATTGCCCTCTGACTGGGTGGGAGTCATTGGTTTTTGTGGCAGTGTTATGCAGAAAATCAGAAGTTCACCAGACTCTGGTGGTTTCAGAGCTGCCCTTGAGGATGGGCAGCTCTGCCTTGGTGAGTCTGGCTGGGCTGCAGCTCTCCATGCTCAAGCAGCTGATGGCCAGAGTGCTCAGGGCTGTCAGAGTGACAGGGCAGGCACTGTCCAAACACACAAATACTCAACACATTAAAAATACTTTTGTTTTAAATTATAATGGAGGAGGGGAATAATTTAGCAAATGGGAATGTGATGGGAGCCAGCCAGACTGGGCTTTGCTAATATCTGAACTAGGCTGTTGAAAAATGTTCTAAATCCTCCAGAAGATCCTGCAAGTTCAGCTCTCCCCAGCTTAAGTTAGTGGTGACAGGATTGGGCCCTCTATTACTTTTTTATGTGGTGTTAAAAATTACTTTCCCATATTTCCAAAGCCATTATTGAATCTTTTCAAAGCACATTGTGAAATCATTGTGTGCATTACTCAAACTACTTGTCCATATGTACAGTAGGGTAATACAATATATGGGCTTTTCCCTTTTGTTTGGCTTCTGCAAAAAAAGGGCAAACTAAAAACCTTTTCTCCTCTCCCCACTTGGATTTTTTTCCAGGTAGAATGGTGGCAGACATGCTCAGCTCAGTTCCATATAACATATTGCTTACTGGAATAACCAATTTAGTTCTCTGCCCTTTTACTGTAAACTTGGTTTTGTTTTTTATATATTTGTGATTTCCTTTAAACCATTTATAAACGGGTTAGAAATACCATTTCATGACTCTATTAATAATCAGAGCTCTTTATATGGGTTCTTTAGGAACCTTTCTGTCTAGTAGGAACAAACTATGATAAACAAACACCTCCAAACTCTTCCTGCTGCACAAATATTCGCCGCATTGTTTTGTTATTCCTTAGAGCATTCTGCTTTTGGTCAAAGTGTTGGAGTCAGGGATTTAACTGGTAATTGTTATTTCCAGGAAGATTTTTTTAAAATTGTAATTGTTCTTTTAGAGTACAAAAAGAAGTCATTTTTGCAACAACATTCATGTTGCATGAAAAAAAACCCTTAACATTTCATTGGACAGTTGTGAGAGTTGGGATTTTGGTGTCAGATGCAGAAGGCTGCAGGATGGTTTCCCTGCTCTGCCTGATACAGCAGAGCCAAGACAAGGATTTGCTGTCCTAGACTTGGTAACCTCCAGAGGTCCCTTTACACCTAAATTATTTCGTGGTCCTGGAAGTTCCCTGTGCTGCTCTGGCACTTGGACTCCTGTCTGAGCAGATTCATCTCACTGCACCTGCAGAACACTGAAGGAAAAGGCCTGAGGGTTTGTGCAGTTAGCAGTGAAGGGCTGGTGAAAGCTCAAACTGGTGCAGAGGAGCAGTAGGATTGTGTGATGGGAAGGGCTGGTGGAAAAGAGAAAGGAGAGAAGGTCGGGACAGACCTTTCAGCAGCATCAGCTGTTAGACCAGCTCAGCTCTGTCACTGTGCTGACCTAAAATGGGTTTGGCTGTGTCAAACCTCACCTGTCCCCAAGCAGGATGTATGGACATGATCCTTGAGCTGTACTGTTGATAACAGAGTATTTTCTGAGTTCTGGCTTTGCCCTTTGAGAGCTTCAGGCTGTTACTTGTTTTATACTTCACCTGTACTTAACTCTGAGTATCTCCTTGGACAGAAGGATGGAAAGTTCCTGAATAGTGCTGGAACATCTGAGTGCCTTGTGACAACACTGCAGAGTAGGGTGGTGTCACCCACGAAATGATCTCCCAGAGCTGGAGGAGTTCAGCAGCAATGAACATTTCCTTAGTGCTTTCTTCCCTCTAAATGTAAAATTCAGGCACCGACTTCTCGGCTGTGATAACCTTTTCATGAACTGTCCTGGCTCTTACGCTTTCACCTGTTAAAATAAATGACATTTATTAAAAAACCCCAGTCACAATAACACCAAACCCATATTGTTTTAGGGCATAAATCTACCACTTCAATTGCAGGAGCCTGTCAGTGCATTTCTGACACCAAGTTATGTTATTTAATGAGTGCTATTAGGTAGTTCTGTCACTTAATAGGATTGAGGGTTGGAAATGCCATGTAATATCACTTCACTGGAGAAAAAATCAACAAACAGCCCTCACTAAAAACCTCGTGTTGCCTTTGAAGTCGGTCAGAGCTGCTGTCACTTCAGAGGGAACCCGCAGGGCTGTTTTCACTCCCATTTTAGGGGAGGCAACAGTTATTCTTGGCAATTTACAGTAGGGGCACTCAAAAAAAAATCTCCCACCATCTGACTGGGAGTGAGGAAACAGAATAGTTTTGGCAAAAAAGGCCCTTTGCAGGCTTATGTCCATAATCATCATCTCGTTCAAGGAAACGGGAGTACGGGCTCTGCCCATCAGAAGAGTGCCAATGGCCGTTATTGTCATGGGTTGTCATTTGCATTCAGGTGCCACCTGAAATCCCTGGGTGAGGTCTGGGCTGCCTTATGTCTCATGGAATTAATGGGGGCTGGTTTTATGCTGACAACTTGGTGGTGGTCATGGAGTCACCTGTGTCTCCTGTGTCCTTCTGGTTGCCCTCTGGATGAGCAGGCTGCATCTTTATGGGAAGAAGTGTCAATGTGTTGTGCAAGAAAGAGACAACAGCCAGGAGAAGCAGGATGGAGACTGGCAGCAGAAGTTCTGTTTCAGATATTAGTTTGCACACCAGGGCAGCTTAAACCCACCAGATCTTTATCTCCTGGTGTTTTCCCTTGTAAGGAAAAAGGCTTTTTTCTCCAGAGAGGATTCCCCACCTCACTGGGAGAGCAAACGCCAACTGCAGGTACTACTGAGGAGAGCGGAGGGAGAAAATATCCTCCCCTTAGGGTCTGGGGCTGAGCGTGGTTGGTGGCACTCTTTCCATCCAGAAAGTCAAATTCTCCCTTCGATGCTGGTGTCCAAAGTGTAGCAAAGGAACTAAATCCTTCTGCAGCAGCTGAGCAACTTGAGTGGGTTAAAACCAGAAAGATTGAATTCCCTGGGAAAATTTAATGGAAAAAGGTGTTTTTCTTTTCCTATTAGTTTCACTTTCAAGTCCCTGTGAGGGTTCTGGGGTTAAACACGCTGTCAGTACCTTCATGAGGAGTCTCACATGTCTTCAGATCTTTCCTTAACTGGGCTTCCTGTGTTTGCAGTCTGTGAACTGGTGACTGGTGCAGAGGATGACTCTGTGTTCCTTGAATTCTGAATTTCCCAAGGCTGCAGCTCCGTGTTAACACACGCAGGATGCAGTCCGTACCTTCTGGAGCCTGTGTGCAATGGCAAATTAAATCCCAAATCATTTGGAATAAGGGAAGCTACAACATTATATACAAACCAGTTGTTCTGGTTTGCTTCTGTAAATCTACCAAACTGCAGGGTGAACTGAGAAATGCTGGATAAATGGTGAAATATGTGTAATCAAGTAGCAATTAAAGACATCAAAACTTTTTAAAGCCATGGCTGTGGAGGGCCCAATCCCGTGTGAGCCGATGGAAGGGCCCCGTGCGCGTACCTGGAGACAAGGAACATTCCAGCAGTGAAATACAGCTTCCCTGACATCCCTGACACAAGTCTCTCTCACCTCAGGGCAGTCAGGATTCCATCACAAATCCCACTGAGCCCATTTCAGCCTCCACAGGCTCCGTGCAGTGGAAGTGAAAAAGTCCTGTACAATGGATTCAGTGTTTCCAAAGGGATCTGGAAGCTGGGAAGTCGATGTTCTTCAGTCCTAAGCTGTGCTTCGGGGGTTAAGATACACTCAACTTTTTCCTGTAACAAATCAGATTTGTCGTTACTTGAAAAAGTGCTGATAGAGACCTAGGGAGAAGTTAAATCCTCTACAAAACTTCATGAAATAATACCAATGGCAATGTTTAAAAAGTGAATTAGGCTGCAATTTCCTTATTTCTTCTCTTATTTCAACTGTCTGCCTGCGTGTGGCAGGTTTTGGCAATAAAGGTGGATCTAGGAATTGAGGGTCTTTCAAAGACAGGACTTTTTACATTTCATTTTAGATGCAGATCTTCAGTTATTCAAATTTCTGTGGAGCTGTTAATTAGTAGGTGTCCAGTTCAAAGTGCTTCCAAGTGGGATTTGTGACTTGAGGAGAATGTAGGTTAGGGAAAAAATGGATTTGTCAAGAGTATTAAGTTTGTGCTCTATTGCAGCTGAAGATAGGCTGCATAAAAATTGTCCTGTGGGTCAAAATGATGTGTGTGTGGAGAGAGGGAAGTGAAATCCCAGGGTTTGAATCCTTAGGATAAAGGTTTATTAATGCAGATCTTCTTTTGGACCTTGACAGTGGGATCTGAATAGAAAGTGCCCAGCTAGGTTCAGCAAAGTCCTGCTGGGATAGGTCATTTTTGGAATAATCCAAACATGACTTGGGCCAGCTCCTTCTGTTCAGGAAGCTGCCCAGGTCCCTGGTTTAAACCAGACCATGTTTTTAGGGATTTTCTGTGTAAAGAATTGCAATGTGCAATCTCAGTATGAAATTGTTGCACAAATAGCTCCACTGTAGGGATATCCAGATTGAACATACATCTATTCCCTCTGATTAATTTATTTTTGCATTCATGGACCCCTGAAATCTTGAGGGCAAACAGTTTCCCACTGGGAGATGTTTATGCAAAGAGTGAGATGGGAAATGAGTGAAGGGTGATGTTTGTGTTGCCTCAGAGGCAGCTGCTCAGCTGGACTGACAGAGTTAACACTCATCACATCACCCAAGAGCCAGCACAAGCCTTCTGCCTCCTTAGACAGTGGCCATTAATATTTTGACACATATTTTGGTTCTTTCATCTCAGAAAGCAATTAGTGTGTCCAGTAAATCAAAGCCACAACTCAGCGAGGCCTCACCCTGACGGGACCACCTTGATAAAACCACGCTTAATGTGATTCTAATTATGAAACATGTGTTGATATGGAGCTGAGATTTCAGTGTCCTTTGTGAAATGTCATCCTTGTACATTAGAGACTCTGAACACGTGTCCAGTGTGTCTCTATGGGGTGGGAGGGAATCTCACCTCCTGTCGGGAAAGGCACGAGGGGGAGCCGTCCAGCAGCGAGTGGCAGCGTCACTGAGCTGCGCCTGTGTCTGAGTGCTGCCAAGGCTTTGTTCCCTACTTCATCCTGAAAAACCATTCATGAGGTTTCAATGGGATTTTTGAAGTGCGGCATGAGCTCATGTAGCACAGTGAATCAATGGGAGTCTGAGAGAAAGGAATACAGGGGTATTCTGTAGAACCGAGCACTCCTGAACACCAACAGTCATCTTCTTTTGAATCCCCAAATTTCTTATGTTAATCCATTTCTCTTTTGGTATCTTCTCTTTCTTAAAAAGACGTGTTGCTTTGGAAGAGGAGTAAAATGCCCAGAATGCAATTGGGGGTGGTTTGTCCGGAAGGTGTTCCCAAAAGCAAGTGAGGCTGCTGTTAGATGGTCGCTTCATCCTGAATTAAGTGTCTGCTGTTGGCACAACAGAAATCCCAGCCCACTCTCTTCATCTTCCAGATGTTTGTTGCTGCTGCCTCCCTTGCTCCAGCATCAGTCTTCAGGGCAATGACCTGGACCAGAAAACTGATCCAGCTAAGAACTAGCCAGACTATAAATAAATAAAGAAGTCCCCAACTTGGCTTTAGGCCAGACTGAAGTGCCTCTGCAACTTGCAGCAGGACAGAACCTTTAAAATTTGCCCGTGAAGATCCAGAAGGGAGCCATGCTAAGGAGTGAATCACGGGAAGTTTGACTGCTTTCCCCCAAAGGATCTGCTCCCTGCACTGGTCCCTTTGCCAAGGCGAGTGTCTGCAGTCCTTGGTGTGCCGCTCACCAGAGTGCAGTCCGCAGTCCCTGTGAGTGCAGCCACTCACCAGAGCGGTTCCTTCACGTGGGAGCTGCCCTGCCTTAGCATTTTTTCCCTGGGCTCAGGCTGGGAGAGACAGGTTCCTTCACATTCTCCCGGATCTGCATGAGAACAGCCTTCAGGAAGAACTCGAGACACCACAGGCTTCGTCTGCAACAGCTCCGGTGTGGGAACCCCGAGCGGCTGCTCCCGAAGGTTCTGGCTGCTGTCCCAGCTCTCGGGAGTTTCAGTTCTTGGGATGTCCCTGTGCAGGGGTTGGAGGTGATTTATAGCTCATGTGGAGGGAAACAGCACTTGTGTAAATGGCTTTTCCTAGATAACCAGGAAATTTGGAGTCTTCTGGAACTCCTGGGTGGAAAGACTTTAGATATTTATTTATTTTTCTGTTTGAAGCAACAAGGCAATGCTCCTCCTACTTGTATCCTAAATAGGAAGTATTTACATTTTGGAAGACTTTTTTTTCATATATTCTGTATAAAAGAAACACGAGGGTGAATTTGAACCTCCATCTCCTCCCAGACATCCCTGACCATTGGTACATCCATATTGGTGGGCTGGTTTGGATTTTAAAAGATACGTGACTGATTTTTCAGTTGTATTACAAGAGGGAAGTTCTGGCTACTCCAAATCCAGCGCTGCTTCCAGCTGCTGACGTGGGGTGGGGATGGCTGGTAGTGAGACCCCGAGCAGAGCAGAGCTTTTCCTAAGCCCGCAGCCATTAGGCTGAGCCTGCTGGGTCCATTCCAGCCAGCCTGCGTGATATTTCCTCTGGAGTTTCAATTGGATTAGATATTCATCTTCTCTTCCTGTTCCAAACTGTTGTTTAGTGCTGATGTGTCCTCTTAACCCACTGCCAAGTTCCAGCGCGGTGGCGGTGAAGCCAGTCCTAGTCTGCGCTGGGTTTCTTAAACTTTGGGAGAAGTTTAACCCTTTGTCTCCATTGAAATCAGTGGGGTGTCTGCACCTAAATCTCTTAATGGCTTTGGGAATCCCAGCACTGCAGCCACTGAAAGGCCAAGCTCAGGAGCCCAAGGCAGCTCCAGACCCTCTTCCCTCTGCAAGGTGCAGAGTGACTATTTAGAATCTGTTTGGGAATGCCTGAAATAATAAGGGTTAATTTTTCTCTGGCAATTTAATTGGCAAAAATGTTTCATAAATGGCTATTGTTTTCCAAAAGGAGCAGATTCCTTGTGCTGTTGGGTTTTTAATTCCTTGGAGATACAATATATACATACACCACACTTGGTTATCCACATAGACTTCGTTTATTTGTGTTTGCCTGCTTAGTGCAAACTCATTACTCTCCAGGAAAGTCCTTTGTTGACACAAAAAGACACTGGGGGAATATACTTTTTTTTTACAATAAAGTCTTGTATTCGTATAAAATGTTTCTCATTGGTAAAACAAAATAAAGAACCCAGAAGCGCTGGCATGCAGAAGTTCACAGCTTCTAATACCATACATGTGTCACAGCACAGTGTGGCCACCTAATGAGGAGCCTAATCCATTTGAAAAGTCTAATAATAGGACAGCTCAACGACTTTGAAAAACCTTAAAAACTCATTGTCTGAGAGCGTGAGGATGAATAACTAATAAGCTGAAATGTGTTTACCTTTAGAACAACATGTTTTGTTCCTTCAAGTGCAAACCTTTGATCCATTGAAAGGGCTCTGCTTGTTTCTAAGGCAATGAGTAAGGAGTCAAACTGGAGTTCAAACTTTAAACTTGGTAAAGGATCTGTATCTAGAAAAGCATTTTGCAATAAAAAAAGTTGAAAATGCAGCAACCTGCTGCATCATTTGGGAAATGTACCCCTAACAGAGAGTTTAGATTCTGGGAGCAAACACACAGTTTATGTTCAAAACCCTTTTTTCAGTGTGAATTGTAGATCTCAGAATGGTTTTGAGTTGGAAGAGATCTTAAAGCTCATCTCCTTCCACCCCTGCCATGGACAGGGACACCTTCCACTAGACCAGGTTCCAACCTGGCCTTGGACACTTCCAGGGATGGGGAGGCCACAGTGAGGTGTCCCAGCTCAGCTGGGAGTGCTGAGAAGGATGTGAGGAGGGTGTGATGGCTGATGCCCAAGGTCACAGCCCCTTGCCCTGGCTGAGGCTGTGCCCTGAAACAGAGCACTGGGTTGGGGGATCCATGTGTAACATAGTGCACACACTGTTCTGGAGCCGAGTGTGCTACTGGCTGCTAAATTTACAGAGAAGAAACACCCTGCGTGCCAGAATTACATAAATTCCACTGGTTTCCTATAGACTAAACCTCACATTCAGGAGGTGTGATTACCTCATGCTCACCTCTGCACCTGGGGAGCACTGGAGGCCAGCAGAGAGCCCAAGCCAGCAGAAAGCTGCCGGTCCTGGCTGGTTCAGTGTGTGCAGGGCACAAGTTCAGGGCGGGGGCACCATGATGCTTTGAGGTCTGGATTGGGTCTGTGCACTGCTCAGGCTGCCCAGCACTGCCCAGAGCGAGACCTGCCTGCCCAAAGGGACCGAGGTGTGCTGGGCAAAGGGGGAGAGTCCCTGGTGTGTCCCCGGGTCTCCAGGACAAACCTTGTGTTCCAGCAGTGTGGCTCTGTCACGTGCTGCTGTGGGGGTGCCCAAGCTCTGTTACCTGCCCACATCTCCACCTGTACACGGGGAGTCCTGCTCACAGCAGGGACAAGACAGGAGCTTCTCTGCAGGGAAGGGCAGCAGGTGCTCAGAGACAATAACAACCAGATCAGGCCAGCTTTGGTTATGACAAGAAGGGCCTTTTTGGCCCAAGCAGGGTTTTCAGAGTCATGTTTTGTTTGTGTTAAAATTGGTTGATAGATTTTAAATCAGAATAACCTTTCAAGAAAAACAAGAATGCATTTACCTTTCATCAAGTAAAACTTATTTTCTGCACCATTCTAAGCAATGAAAGGCAGAGCCATGACTACTCTCCCGATGGAACAGAAAGCTGACCTGTGATAGGGACCACTCTGCATTCTTATCTGCTCTCTTTTTGCAAGGCATTTTGAGCTGAGTGATGTCAGAGGCAGCAGGAAATCAGGTCAGGCTATGAGACTTGCTGAATTCAGAGGAAGCGCTGCAGGGTCTTGTCTGAAAGCAGCAAAATACCCTGAGTGTCTCCCCAGAGCCCTAAATCCAGGTGGCACCTGTCTCCAGAACCTTGCAGCTTTCCCAGCCACTCCAGCGGTGACTGGAGGATGCACAGTCATGACACCTGTTCTCCGATGCTCTGTGTGTTTGGGAGCTGGTTTTCCAAGGAAAAGCTGTTTTGTTTGTCTGTGTATGCACAGACAGATACAGCTAAAGCTGTTCACCCAAAGGAACTTAACACTCCCCAAGTTCTGTGATACAGAGAAGCCACCCTGACAAGGGAGATGCCATGAATATTTTGGCTTTGACAAGCTCTCACACCTTGCTAAACATCCCAGAATCCACATGGGATTGAGGCATCACCATGTCTCGACCACAGGCTGTGTCATAAACCAAACTCCATCCAATTTCCCAGTTTCCCTAATTCCAGTGTTCCCAAATTACTGGGTTTACTTTCACCCGTCCGCCTTCTTGATTGTTGCTCCTCAAGAGTTTTGGGACACCCTCCTTCTCTCTGTTCTTTTCCACTGTTCCTCATGTCTTGCCTACCCTGGCAAGCCAGAATATTTTTACATAATTGACTTAATTAGCCCAATCAAAGGAGTGATTGCGCAATGAACTGAATATTCAAGCTTTCTTCTAGAAGAATGAAGCTGTACATGTTCACTTGGGTTACAGCTTTCCTTTAGTCCCCTGCCAAGCACTTGACTCGGTTTGTATTGTGACTTGATAAAGGAATGACATCATTAATACAATAATAACAAATCATTTCTATGTAAATCAGTGGACCTTCTACCTGGATAATTTTAATGATTGCCCTCCAGCTCACTTTTTCTTTCAAACAGCATCTTTGCATCCAGTAATAACTATTTGTTCATTTAATTTGAATATTTTGAACTTGATGAAGGAAGCAAATAGGGCGGAACCTCTCAGAAACTTCAGAATCCAAAGAAATCAGGTGTTGTATTGCCTTTTTCCAGATTCTTGCAGTTTTGTTTAAAGTTTTAATTTTGGGTTTTTTCCCTGAGTTTTTGAGATTTGGAATCCAGAGTATTCCTTTATTGTTTTTACAATTTTGCAATACCCAGTTTATTTTATGCTTTCTGTTGGAAAGCAACATCTCTCACAGTTCAAGTTGTCTCTTCAGTAAAATTTGAGGTTTGTGGTGTGATCTGAAGTCAGGTGAGATTTGTCTTGATCGGGAACATTCATTGGGGAGAGTTTCCTATCAGCTGGGACTGGAACTGAGTCTTCCAACCTCTTTTCCTCCTTCTGCCTCTAAGTCACTGTCTGGATCTTGTAATTTAATTAACTTTTTAGCATTTGCCTGCGAAACAGGAATGATTATTTTATCCTTACAAAGGAGTGTTAAGAAACTTAATTAAACTCTGCCTTTAAAGTACATCCCTTCATACACTACAAAAGATCAGTGAGCTAACGTGTATCACATGCATTACATAGAAGTAGCTTTATTCCAAGAGCATTAAGGGAATGTGTACTTTGGAAAAGGCCTTTGTGTGCATCTCCACTCGTGGCAGGATTTTATGTCAACTCACTTTTTGAGTCAGAAACTTCAACGTAGTAATTAATTTCTTTTTGTGCCTGAAAGACAAAGCTCCACAATCAGCAATGTGCAGGTGATAATTAAATTTGTTCAGTGACAATCTGAGCTACCTGGTCATGGTTGATATTTTAGGGATGGGCAGTGAGGAGCTAAAATTGTTTTTAAAAAAAGATGATTTAGTCCTGCAGGAATGCAGTCATCTGAAAAGTACCTATGATAGATGGGGAAAAAATGCTTCATTCTTCCATAACGAGGTCTCTGCAATGGCTCCCTATGATCCACATAACACATGTCAAAAACTGAGTTGACGTGGCCCAAGACTTGGCAGGTTTCAGTGCCAAAGCCATCCAGCGCTCTGAAGAGCTGGCAAGGTGCTGGGGCTGAGGCAGCCCACACTTAGGTGATAATTTATGGCTACCTGTAACCTCCTCGAAATAGAAACCATTCATATTCTCTCCAGGGAAGGGAGAAGTGACCAGACATCGTGAGTTCAGCCAAACCAAGACTTCATATAACTTTACAGAAGACAAACGCTCTCTGGTACTGACATTAACAATGCTGTGGGCTCTTAGAAAGGGTTCGCCTGTAGGTTTTATTTATTTTAGTATTGTTTGCTTGTGTAATTTCAGAAACTGGCAGTTTATAAGAGTTGAAGTCGAGTTTTAACTCTTGGACTTTGATTCTGTTTATTTAAAGCATAAAAAGCCCTCAAGAGCAGCCCAAGCCAGTGCAGGGCCGTGCACTGGGGTTCGTGCGCTCCCGAGGGGTGACTTGCTGATAATTCCGCATGTGTGTGATCCTGAAATCGTTAGTCACTGATGCTATCTGTCCCAGAGCTGCAGAACTCCTGCAGACACTGTCCTCGCCCCACCCTGTGGTTTGGCATCGCTCTGCCCTTCCCTGGAGTGCTCCTGCTCCACTCTGGGAGGTTCGTGGGTGTTGGCAGGGCAGGCGGGGACCACATCCCCCATGGGCTGGGGGTGCTGCTCCCTCGCCTCAGCACAGGGCACGGCCGGCTGGGGCTGGGAACCTCGGGGACAGCTCGTGCTTTGGGAAAAAGGATCAATGAGCAGGAGCAGGGGTTGATCTGAGTCCTTGTGGTACTGGGACTGTGCCACCTTCCAGGTGTGAAGTCTTCCAGGAACAGTCTGAGGCTTTCTGGGAGATCAGATGAGCTCAGGCTGTTGGAAAGGAAGAAGGGAGCGTTCTTTCTCCATTCACAGCTCCTCAGTCTCCTCATTCGATTTATGATTCCCAGAGCTGGTGGTGTAGATTGGGGTGTTACTCTCTGCCTCTCTGCCCGTAGTCACACACTGGGTTAACAGATCCAGGTTGAGAATCTCGGTTTAGATCTGCCTTTTCCTCCATCCTGATTTATTCATGTGCTGAGATCAAGGATTGCACATGAAATTCTCCTAATTGTCTGGGTGCTGATGTTAATTTTGGTCTGAGCTATTCTCTGCTCTGCTGTTGGTCTACGTGCTGTTTATCTTTGCACATCTGCATATTTATGCATTATTATTTATGAAAGTTCTTCCTCATACTCCTGAAGAGGGTGAAATTCTGGAAGGGGACAGGGACTGTTTATTCCTTATACAAAGTAATGCAATACAGCCTTTAGATATCCTTGAAACTCAGATCATTAATTCCATTGTGTTCAACCAGTGAGGAAAACTTTATTATTTCACAGTTCTTTGTGGTTTATTAACTTCTCTTTTGTGGACCAGCAGGTTTAAGTCTTCTCTCCTTCTTTTTATCTTTTTTTTTTTTTAAGTTTTCTTTTTTTGTAACTGTTAAGCAATTCCACCTGGAGATGTGAAAACTTCACAGGCTGTAAAGCTTATATCCTGCAAATCTCCCTATCCAATATTAAAACGTCTAAAGGAGGGGAGGCACTGTTGAAATATTTTGAGTTATGTTTAGGAATGAACACAGGGATTGGATTTATTCAACAAAATAGCCTTTGTGGTTTTAGGAACGGCCCAATGAATGAATCTGGTTGCAATGGAAGTATGGAAAATATCTTTTACCAGGTAGTGGGATGAAAGAACTTCTTTAAAACTGGGTGGGGTTAAAGCCAAATGGAAAAGATCTTAAAAGCAGAAGGGACAGTGGCCAGAACTGCCACCGCCTTGTGCAAATCCTGGAAGTCCTTCTCTCCCACTGATGACCTTTGAAAAGATGCTTTTCCTTGCAGAGGGGAAACATCTGTTTCTCATGTAAGTTAATACTTAACCTAAGATACACAGTAGAAATATCTTATCAAAAATAGGATTGAGGCAAAGACCGCAGGGATTGGTTTACCCATGTGAAATCAAAGTGATGCTTTCACATCAAGGAGAAGAACGTGGATTTTAGGTCCAAAACGATCCTATAATAATCACGGGCTCCTTTGTGTGTGTATTTGTGCCTGTATATGTAATTAATAGTGCTTCTCATAGGTTACATTTTTGGAAACACGAGGGGCAGTGTTGTTAGTCTCATCCTCAGGTTTCTTTCATATGCTTCGGAGGGTCTCTGAGTTACACAGTCTCACACTTGTGTCTTGCTAACTTGCAGAAACATATTCTAGTTCCACTCCCAACCCCCCTGCACTCAGCCTGCCACCACCCACCTGTGCATGCAGTGCTCCCGGGCTTCTCTTTGGAGATAAAGAGGCAATGCTAAAGCAGGTGACCGAAGGGACCTCAGAGTATCCCAATCCATACAGCAGGTTTAGAGATGTGCTTGCTGAGCAAGGAACCCCAAAGTCTGATGTCACAGGACTGAAAAAGAGCATGTGAGTGCACAGTTGTGTTATTGGAATCTCACCATGCCTTTGCTGAAGTGTAGGCAGCAGTATGTGGAGTTTTGTGGATCTCCATGCCTTAAAGGAAAACCTTAGAACTTGTTTTCCTTCGTGTTGCCATAACACTTTGTATCTTAGCAATAAAATTTGGGTAAATTTAGTGTTATCACAAGAAATTTGTGCTCCAGAGATTTACTGTTCCACTCCCACAGTGCCTTTAAACCCCATGTCAGGAGTAGGACAGCAATTCCTGGCCTGTGTTAGGACCAATTTACCTCATTTCCTCTGCTTCAGCAAAGTGAGATTGAAGAGGTTAGAAAAATAACAAACATAAAATGAGAAGGAAAGCGATTGCCAGTCTGTGTGAGTGGCTCTGCCCGAGTCACCCTGCAGGACAAGCCCAAAGGTGCTGAGGGGAAATCATTCTGCTTTTGTAATCCTACGCAGAACCCTGCTGGAATCCCACTTGTCCCCGTTGTCACGTCTCATCTGGGTGTCTTTAACATGAAATAAAATATTGCTGTGTTAAGGACCAAAAAACCAAGTGGAAAATGCACTCATCTGTGTCCCTCGCTTGTGCCAAAGAATTTTTCATTCCCACCTCAGCTCTAATTTGAAATGTGTTAAAGAAAAATCTCCAGGAGAGTATCCAGAATAGATAGGCATGTTTGGGTCAGCCTACAATTTGGCATTGCCATGGGCCTCATCTCTAATTACTAAAGAAATAGTGAGTTAGTGAGTTAAAATACCCAGTGACTGTGATCTAAATCATTTCCACTCTGGATACTGGCCTGAAATAAAAAGGGCTTTTCATTAGCGTGGCACAGATTTAGTGTCGTGGGACACAGTTTGTGCTTCGCAGGAAGTGCGGTCAATGGGCCATTAAGTTCTGAAACAGGAGGCAAGGCATCCTCTAATGCTGCTGACAATAAATATTGGGGAATAGCTTAATATGGATTCATGGCAGCCATGCCAAAGTCACTCAAGAAAACTCAGATTTGTGATCCCGTGAATGCACACGCACGGCCTCCACATAATGGAGGGATCATTTGCAGCTCCCAAGGGAAATCTTTCCTTTCAGCCCTGGAAGATGAGAAACCGACTGGGAACTCTAACCCAGGGTAGAGATTGAATGGCAATTACTTGTGTTGTGGGATTTGCTTTTCCCCCGTGGAAAATAAAAATGTTCCAATTAGAAAACAGTCGCTGAATTTTGGCGGTTTCCCATTTAAAAGCAAGTAAATAAACAAACAAACCTTCAAAGGAAAATTTGCACCTTCTGGGTGTGCAGGGAAGCTTCTGAAGCTGGGGAGAGTGGCACAGGGGTCCCTGGAAGCAGGGAGGGAGAGGAAGAGTTTCTGGGCTGTCATCTGAAGTGGTTCTGACTCCACATGTGAGCATCCTGTGCTTATCTGTGAGCTTAGGTGGGCTGCGGGAGCTCTGCAGCCTTGTCCTACCTGTGTGTCCACGTGCCCATCCTGGGAAGGGAAGCCACCCCACATGGGAAAGAACTGCTCATTTAAATAGCTGTGTGTTTTCAGGATATTAATTCTTCCTCTTTATCCTCCACATGGGCAAGGTCGTCCTTGCAGCAAGCTGTGAAAACTCTAATCTGGAGATGAAATGATTCGTTTCTCATGTGTTTGCATGGTTTTCACCAGTTTTTCACCTGAATGCTTCACTAAGATGAGTGGCTTTTTCCAATGTTTCCAATCAAGAGGGATGGGTTTTTGCCATCATTTAGAGGTAGCTCAGGATTGTTTTGTAGAATAAATACATCGTAAAATAACCCAAGTGAATAAGGGTGCCTAGTCTGAAACAGCTAGAATCTGAATTTTTGGAATTCGTGTCATCAAACATCAAACACTTTAATGCAGTGTTTAACTTTATATTCCTTTCCAGAACAAGTGGGGTTTAAATGACTGTAAGCAATTCAGCTAGAAACAGACCCTTGCTTGGAAGATCACAATCCAAATGTTGAAAGTAATCAAAGAATAATTGGTAGGAAATAGTATTTTACAAGCCAAGCAATGCTAGTAGCAGGCTCTAGGGATGGCTACAAGTGAATGCTACAATTTTTCTCACTTGGAGGAGCTAAAAATACTGTTTGATGGGCAGTTCGTCCAGCCTGCACCTTGTGGAAGTCACAGGCTGTGTCCAAGGCTGGATCCTCACAGAGCCCATCCCTCTCAGCACATGGTCCGAGTGGCGGTGCTGGATCAGCTCCGGGATGTCTGGATGTTCCCCCAGCTCTGCTGCCCCTCACTCTGTGGAGGGGCACTGCAAGGGGAGCAGAAAAAGCTTTAAATAAACATATCTATATAGGCACAGACACATGGGGCACGTGGATGAATACATGGGCATAAGAAGAAAAAAGAAAGTTACAGCTCAATCACGTCATGATTATTTCTACTGGTTATTTAACTCTCAAAGAATGCAAAAGTGCGACTCTTAAATGACATTAAAGTCTGGTTTTCTCCAGGCCTGGCTTGGCCTGGCAGCCATCCCTGCTGTAAGCAGGGCCCAGGGGAAGGATGTGCTCATTGGGCACATCTGGGAGAGGTGGCCAGACCTGCTGCTGGATACTGAAACTTGGGGGTTACTTTAAACCCTCTTAAGTGGGTGAAATTCTCAGACAAACTTAAGCCACATGGGCAAAGAGAGTCCTGGCTCCAGGCTGAGCTTAGCTGTGGTCCAGTGGGCTCACAGAACCCCTGGGAATAGCCCAGGCAGGATCTTGGGTCCAGCTCGGACTGTGCATCACTCCAGCCTGAGAATTCCTCCAGAATTCCAGAAGCTACTGTGCCTAGAGCAGATGAAGGCAATAAATAGCTTTTATCTGGACCTGGCTCTGAAATGCCATGGCCTGGGGGAGGTTGGCCCACCTGATTTGGGGTTGTTTGCTGCTCCAGTGCCAGCCTCAGGCACTCAGAGCTCAGAGCTGCTCCCTCTCCAGGGCAGCACAGGGGCTTGAGGACAATGTTTACCAGATGCTGGGAGAACAAAAGTTACTTTAAAAACCAAGTTCTGCAGTATTGAAGGAATTATTTTATGGGGCTGGAGAAATACCACGGCTGCCTCAGCACTGCATTGGCAGGAGTTGATATTTCTGGCCAAGAAGTCGAGCTGAAGGCAGAGGGGGAGAGTGCCTGCCATGCCAGCAGGTACCAGTGAGGGGAATGAGGACACACCAACATCCCACCTGCCTCCAAACTGTTGGAACGTGTCCAAAAAGCAGCTGTGGGAATTGTGCACCTCTTTGGTGGCCGTCCTTGCTGTCACAGTTACACCCAGCCTGCAGCAGTGGTGGTTCCCAGTACCGTGGCTGTACGCTCTGCCTGCTTCAGGTCGAGGTGGTTTTTTATGTATGTCAGCTTCTCAGGTTGTGCCACACTGTTGAAAACGTTTGGAAATGGAGCTGTAATGCATGAGCTGTGCAGCTGTTCTAACAAAGTCTCCTGGACTTTGCCCATTTTGTAAAGTTTTTACTCAGGAAAACACTGATGCTAATGGGAATTAAAAATCTGAAGGCAGGAGAATTTGTCTAAGTAAGGGCTAATCTGGAGGGAAGAGCCAAAATTTGCAAGGAAACATTTTGCTTGGCTCCAGCAGCATGTAATGGCATCATGTGGGGATGTGGCACCTGGAATCCCGTCCTAGAGAAAAATACAGGACGCTGGCTCTCTCAGCCAGGTCTGCAGAGTTCCTGGGATAGTGAAGGCACAACGCAGCACACGGAGCACGGGAGAGCTGCTGCCCAGCCCCAGCTTTGAGTTCTGGAAGTGGATTCACCTTCGGAACGTTCCCGTGTTCAGGAGTTGATCCGAGGATTTTGGTTTGGTACTGGCTGAAAAGATGAGGTGAATGTTTTTGAGGCAGCTCTGGAAGTGGAAAACAAGAGAAGGACAAAAATGGCACTTCAAAAATTAAGATGGTTGGCTATTTACAGCTTCTCACGAGCATCAGGGCCACTTGCATCTGCCTGGCAGGAGGGTGAGCACTGCCTGGTGTCCTTGTTCCCAAAGTTGGAGCCTGGAAAAAGGCTAAAGCCACCTCTGCATCTCCCCCCTGCCAGGGTGGCCATACCTGGCACATGTCCTGGGGAAAGATGAACTTGGGGAACATCCTTGGCAGAACTGGTCAAGGAAAAAACTTACAGTGGCTGTGAGAGCTGCCTGGGGGCTGCCTGCTGATCCTTTGGTTTTGGAATAACAAATTCACCTTCAAAATTTAAAAACCGAGAGTGTGTTTCAGCCCGGGGTGTTTCAGTGCTTCTATGGGAAACAATTTTCTGCTCACTGTATTGATATGTTTGGAGCTCTGTGCAAAGAGTTAAGTTATTGTATATTTTAGTTTTTTAATTGACTCCATATCTGCTGGCAGCAGAATAGACATTGATCTGTTTTTTTCCTTCGCTTTATTTAGGAAAATACAGCACAGAGTGTTTACTCTGCCTCCATACAGCATTGCTTTGTAGGGTGAAAGTGAGGGCGAGACCACAGTGAAGAATTCCCTCATTGTCAATTTTAAAGGCTTCATAATAAATGGTAGGCTTTTTTGGATGGGAATCAGAAATGTTTTCATGACAGTGTTTTGCTTAACTTTTTGTATTCAGATGGGATTTTCTAAACTCTTTTGAATTTGCTGGTTTGATCGTTTAAACATCTCCTTCTGGCCACCAACTACTTGATCAAATTACTGCAGTGACACTGTACCTGACAGCTACTCAATAGGGATTTGAAAAGCTCAAATTGGTGAGTGTAAATGAAAATTTAGTTGTAACAGGCATCAGTTCCCTGGAGATAGCATCCAGCCTGCCTTTTAGGGGGAGAAGATGAGGAACTGGACCTGTAATTCAGCATGGAGAGAGGCAGAACTGTCTTTACACTGAGTTTTGAATGTGAAAGGACTGGAGGAAGGAAATTCTGGACGCCCAGTATTGTTCTGGTCCATATATTCCAGCTGAACTATCTACTGAATTCGATTTTCATTGGGCCAGGCCAAAAATATCAATTAGTGGCACTTGGCTGCTTGTGACTTTTCATTTTCAACACAATTTGTATAGCTGTGAAGCTGAGACTTTCCAGGGCCCTTAGCAAGACCTCTCTGGTTCCTGTGAAGGAGTGATGGTTTGTGCTGCCTGTGGACTGGGAGCACAGCAGGATTGTATCGATGTTTTCCATATTTCCCTGAGCTTGAGGCGATGTTGGATTACCGATCCCTTCACAGCTACAGATTTGACAGCGCTCGTGCAGTCCTTTCAAGGGTTACTCTTGCTTTCCTCTGAAAACTCTCCAGGCCCTTTGTTTGTTTTTCCTCTGGCTTTTTTTTTTTTTCTGGACCGCTTTGTTGTTGGAGGTCTCCGTGCCTGTTGCAGCCTCCCCTGTGAACGCTGTATTCAGACAACTTGTGCAGCTTAGCTCTGGAAACGTTCCTTGGCAGGGGTCTCGCTCCTCGCAGCCCCACTGCTCAGGGCTTGCCCGCTGGAGAACGTCCTGAGGAGTGAAAAGCTTGGAGTGAAGGAACCCTCTGGAAGGCATCTGCATTTTCCCCAACTGTAACAGCACAAAGCAAAGTGTGATCCTTGTGATGGATGAGCAGCTGAGGTATTGATGCCTTTTTCCATGCAGTCAGTCCTGAGTTCATGCATCTCCTGGAATGACCACTTGTTGTAATGCCTATTTCTTTCACTCCTTTTTTAAACGGCAAAACGTCCTTTGAAAAAGAAACCTTGTTACCCTTAATGCAATGCAAGCCACCCACGGAGCCTCTCGAGCAATCCCAGGGTTGCTGGGGTCCCTGTGTTTATTTTCCCCGGGATCACTAACAGTCCCAGGACTATTTTGCTTGCGCTGCTGAAAGATGTCCTGGAGATCTGTTTTATCATCTTAGCGCCACAAACTGCTTTCATTCTTTCGGGCCTCTTGCAGAATAGCACATGAGTGGCAGGACGTGTCCTGCATGGCGGAATTTTTATGAGGCAGAACTTCACTTGGGAGGTTTGATGGACTCCCAGCGGTACTGAGTGAGTAACTCTGCGGTGGACTGAGCTCATCACCCATTTATTGCATTTAACCATTGGAATACACGTTGGTGAAGACCAGTTTTGCTGTTCCTCCGTGTTCCTGGTGGTATAGAAATTCTGCTTCACTGTTGCATTTTCAGTTTGAACTGTGTGGGCTGGTGCAGGAAAATATCTTCACCTGTAAAAAACAAGTTCCACTTAAAGGAACTGCCCTGATCAGTGTGTTTGTGTCAACCCGCTGATCATCATCTCCAAATTCCTATGGTTCTGGGGCAGAAGAATCCCATGGGGTTATCCAATTACTTCAGAACATGAATTAGAGCGTTAATACTGTAAATGCTTAACACTCTTTCCCCTCTCTCCCTCTTCCTCATGGCTGTGGGCTCAGAGTTTCCTTTCCTTCCCAAAAAGCTTTGGGGAAGAGGGTGGTCAGTAGTAGTGCAAGTCCCCAGCGTTTGCATTGTTCAGCTGGGATTCTTTGCTTTGTATCTTTTCCTCACCCCACGAGATCTGTTTTTCTCTTTTCAGTGTATAAGAGTGTTTTCCCTTCCCTGGCATAGAAATAATATACTCAAACATACTTCAGTACAGGAAATCCTATAGCCAGCGTGGGGAGGAAAGGCCTTAATCAGTCCAAATTCCATTGTGTTTATATCAATCCTGACCCTCGATGTCATTGGGACAAAGCTTTTTAGTCTGGGCCCCAGGCACTGGTTGGTGCTGCCGGTTCACAGCTCTGTCACTGCCAGCCCACGAGGCCCACACATGCCAGATTTCTGCTCCCGAAGTTAATTTTTATGGCGATTGCCTGGCCTTTCCATGGGAGGGGCTGAGATAAGGGGCAAGTACGCAGGGAGCTCCTCTTAATTGCAAGCTTTTCCCTTCTTTGGAAGATAGGTTAATCCCCCAGCATTTCCTGAGTATGAAGGGCTTTCATAAGAGAAAAGAGGATAATTCAAGAGAATTTGTGATGTATTTCACAATCCTTATCCCCATTTTCTAGGCCAAGCTGGCTTCCTCATGACCATGCAATGATGATCTGGTCTAGAGGGAAGGAGCCCAGTGAGATCCTGGTCCTCTCTGAGGTCTCAAAGGTCCTGTGTGTGAGAGCAAAGGTCCGTGGTGTGAGTGTTTAAATCAGCAGGGAAATTTCCAAGCAGCCTGGCCCATTAGTGGAAGCTTTAAACAGAGGATTGACTCTCCATAAAGAGAGCCCTGCACAAACAAACATTCCAGCAGCACCCTTCCTTCGGCTTTCAATGTGTTTTTTATCAGGGCCTTGAATTAAACCACTGTCCAATTATTTGAAGGCATGATTTTCAGGAGTCATCCAAAACATAATTAATGACAACGCGATGCATTCCCTGGGAGGGGAAGGAGGGAGTCTCCCTGCTCTGTCTTAAAGAGGCAGCTCAGTGGAACTCTCCCATGGGTGTCCCAGCAGCCCATGCCCAACGGGCTGGACCAACCTGGGAGGGGGCCTGGGTCCTGTGTCTGACCCTCTGGCTCTCTGCAAGGTGGGAAAAGTGACTGAGGGACATGACTGAGGCACAGGATGAGTGCCGGCTCCACCCTGTCTCCAGCCTGGTGCTGGGAGTGGGGTTGGAGCAGCTCCCTGAGGTGTCCGTGGGCAGCAAGCAGAGACCTCTGCCTTATTTTCCCTTCCTTTCTCCCTCCAGCTCTTTCTTCAGACCAGCGGCTCCCCAGGGCTCCTTCCTGGCTGCAGGCAAAGCAGGATCAGCCTGGCACAGCGCTGCTCTTCTGGGCTCCCTCCTTCCCTGGCTGCTGCCCCTCCATCCCTGTCCTTCCCTGGCTGCTGCCCATCCCTCTCCCTGACCCTGCCGTGGCTCTGGCTGAAACACTTTCTGCAAGCTCCATGTCTTGCTGCTTTTTTTGGAGAAAAAGGCTGTGGTGGTCTCATTGGGATTGTCCCATGGCTCACCCCAGGAGCTGCCAGGAGCTTTTCTTTGGGAGCAGCCATGTTCCTTTTCCTGCACATTCAAGGCATTCCCACATGTGGCATCTGAGGACACTCCTTAACGTTTTCATCTTGTGGGCAACAAAGGAAAATAAGTCACTTTACCACCACTTTTCTGAGTGTTTAATTAAAGCTGTGCGTTTATGACAGGAAGTGGGAGCCAATATTTGACCTCTGAAGTGTTTGTACAATTGATATATCACTTTTTCTTACCTCATCCCCTGTTTGTGTACAAGATACTCTGTCATTCCGTTCCCAACACGATGCAAGACTTGGTTATACAATAGACATTTAAAATAGCAAATTATTTTTTTAATAGTCAGGGGTATCTGCTGTAATTCTTGGCCTGGGAAATGGGCTGGCCAGAATCTTTAGATGCAGATGGCATCAGTTCAGGTACTAGTATTATTGTTATTTTTTGCCAAATAACCAAATTAACATTGAGTAGTTTGGCTTGATGCTGAAAAATTCACTTTTGGAAGTGAATTCGTGTTTTTTTTTTTTTTTGCCTTCCAAGTCCTGGCACTTGTTGCAAGGGCCTTAACATTGGAAGAAATAGATCTGGATGCTCTTCAAAGAACTCTGCTGTGGTTCTGCCGTTTTTAACTTTTTACCTTGCTGTTCTTTCTCCCCACCTCTTCCCAGGGGAACTGAAGGTAAATGATTGATACTCTGTCTCTCCTGCTCACTTTCTTTTTTAAATCTCTTTTGGCTAGACTTCTCCAATGTAGAAATATTTACCAAAAGGAAAATCGCAAGGGCGGGGGAATGGAGAGAAAAAAAAGAAGTTGAGAAATAAAATATAAACATTCAGCAGTCCAGGATGGTGACTTTGTTGGGGAAAGAGGCCGAATTGTTTGTAGAACCTAATGAGATTTAGGATTAGATTTCCTGTATCAGTGGGCAGCCGCTGGGGAAAAGTAAATTCCCTGCACTTAAAACACTTTGCAGGAGAGGCATTTATCTTGTGGTGTTTGCAGATGGCTGTACCTGAGGGGTCCCAGCCTTGGGAGGTGCCTGCCCCCAAAGACATTCCAGTCTACAACAGGCGAAGCAGAAAAAAAGGCTGGGAAAGGAAACAGGAGCATGGAGAAATGGCACGAGGCAAAGGGTGGCTAAGGGTGTTTGCTGGAAATGCTCCGAGGTGGGGTGAGATTTGGTCTGTTTGCCGTTGTACTGGCCCAGCTTTGTGTGCCAGGGTCTGAATGCCATGGGAATTTTTTCAGTGCCTGAAAGGTGACATTGCAGGTACGCATTCAAATTTTGCATTAATACTTTTTTACCTGACAGGCACTCATTTTTTAGCTCAGATAAAATATTCCAGTTTTATAGTTGTTCTCCTACAGCTTTCTTGTAAGGACTGAAGCATTTCAATCCAGGAACTGACTGGGCATTTCGCTTGAATTGTCTTGTGCCACATCCCGACTCTGTGTAAATTGAGTCCCCACGGAAGGATGGAAGTTGCACTGTGGGAGGATGTCCATCCCCAGGCAGGGGACATGGCAGGGCTCTCCTGGCTGCAACCCCACCAGCTTCCAGCCAACATCAGGCCAAGGCAGGTTTTCCAGATTCCCTGTGAGGCTGAGCAAGGACAATACCCCACAGGATGCAGCTCGAAGTTTTAATCCTTCAAAATTAGACTTTTCCCACCCAGGCAGATGGCTTTGGAGGCTTACCTGAGGCAGCCTGAGCACTGCAGTGGAAACCAGGTACATGAGAATTCTCCTTGAAAGGTCACAGACACCTCATGAGTCACCCCAACTTGTTTTTCTGCAGTTGTACCAATACATGTATTTTTTCCTCTCCTCTCCTAAGCCACATATCGCACTCTTGTGTCTTGGCATCATTGAAAGTTCTGGTTTTCACATCAGACTATGAAAAAAGTCTCGCCAGATCAACTCTGGCAGCTGTCGGCAGCCTAAGGTGCAGGAAATTCTTCCCTTTGGGAGACCTGGCTCAGTGAAATGTCATCTCTGACGTTAAGGTAGATGCAGAAGATCCAGTAGAAGTGGGACAGAGCTTTTAAGCCTGTGGTTATTCCTTGCCAGCTGGAGGTAGGACCTCTTGCTGAGTGCATTCCTGAGGTGTTTAGACCTCTGGCTTGGGAGGGAGGATGGGAGAGGCACTGATATTTGATTTCTAGGGTGAAGTTCCCTCCTCTCTGCCTCCGCCTGGGCCTTTCAGCCAGACTCTGTCAGAGAAAATTCCCGGGCTTTCACTTGGAAGGGTCGGTGGAGCCATGTCTCTTTTTCCAACACAACAACTGGAGTCAGCTGCTTTGGAGAAGGATCTGTCTTGCATCATCCATGGGCTAAGAAGGCAGAGATTCACCCTTCCGCCCTGAGGAGCTCTGAGACACCTGAGGTGCAGCTTCTGGGCTAAAGGATGACACCCCACACTTAGCACAGGCCCTGCTAAGAGCATCATATTTTTCAGTCCTCGGCAACGTTGCACCAGGCAAGTGTGATTCCATTGCACTAAAAATGTCCTCAATGTCTTGTTTGTTTTTTTAAGGCAACCTCTGTTTCCCTTTGTGATACAGATCCCTTTTCCAACAATCCTCCCCCCTGCCAAAATAAAATTCTTCCTGAGACTTAGTAACATTTTTTAATATATACACATAAAACAAATTTCCTTCCCCAACCGTTCGTGTGGTTTTTCAAATCATTAAGGGAGTTTCCTCATTCTGTGATGTCAAGAGTCACCCAGATCAAAGCCTTTACTGATATTACAATTAAGCACTCTGCACCATTAAATTCGCTTTCCACACTGTAATTTTTATAATAGGTCGGGAAGGAGCTTCATGGTTTGATTTCAGTCCAGCCATGGCGCCAGATTCTGATTTCTCATTAGTTCCTACACCGTGGTTTGTGAAAGAGTGGAGTTAACAAGGAGCCTGGATGAATATTGAACTGGCACCTGTCCAGCTCAGTGGTGTTCAGTGGACTTGGTACTTATGGGATGTCAGGGAAATGATACGGTCAAGAGAAAGTAGCAGCTTCGAGATAAGGATGAGGTAATCCCTCTTTCTTCTCCCAAAATCCATTCCTGGGTGAACCGAGGTTGTGCAGAGCAGATCCAAGCAGTTGTTTCAGTTCTGCATCCTTGCAGTAGAAATATAACACAGAGAGAAACTCAGCTTGAGGGGAGAGAAAGGTCAAACTGAAAATGGGCCTTGCAGCAAAGGCAGAAAGGGAAAGGAAAGATGAAGAAGGAAAAGAGAGATCCCTCTTTCTTCCTTGAGGGATAATGGAATAGCTCCCATTGCCTTCCTTGCAGGTGCCTGGAGGGAGTGTTAAGTGCTCTCAAAATGGAAAAGGTCACTGGACTGCCTTAGAGTAAAAAAAATAAATGTAGGTGTTTGCTTTTCTATGTGGGGAGGAATGCAAGGGAAGAGGCATCCTGTGCTCACCGTTCCCAGGAATGGGAATTGCATGAGGGCAAGCAGCTGGATTCTGGGTTCATCGAAGCTGTGAAGCTGCAGGGAGGGGGAGTTTTGCTGGCAGTTGGTACCAGCCTGACTGAGAATCAGCATCCGGCCCCGCAAAGGAGAAATCGTGGAGAGTTCCCAATCCGGAACGTCAGCGGCACGGCTCCCTGCACAGCACAATAGCTCACTCTGGGCGGGTGTTTCTGGAAAACTCTTGCAGCAAATGTCAGAAAAACTGATCCAAAGCGAGCGTTTTCAGGCAAATATTTGGAGATTCATAAGCTACACTCGTGCCTCGAGCCACGGAGCCGCAGCACTGCGTCCTGCCGGGTAATTTGGAGCAGATGACCTTTATTACCTGGGGTTCTGTGCAGACTCAGATCTGGGAGGAAAGGGGGGAAATATTTGACGAGTTGGGAGCCGGGGGTAAATTTATACAAACTGGTCCTAAACCTGCAGCAAATGCCACCACGTAATCTAAGACATTCTGCTGAGCCAGGACGAGGACTTGGTTCTGCACCAGCAAGATTTACAGCCTGAGCATGCTGGGTTTAGCTGCAAACTTTGCTCTGAGCTCCAAGTCCTGTCTTTGAGAAAAAAAAAAGTGTTTTCTAATGTGTTTTTCCAGGAAGTTCCCTCTGTGAGCATCCCCATTCCAGATGCAATTTCACACTGCAGCCAGACAGTTTTAAGGGCTGCTACTGAGTTGGGGTGGTGACAGATGATACCTGTGACAGCATCACTGCAGTGCACGTCCCCTCCCTCCCCACTGCAGTAAAAGGGCCATGCTGGGATGCAGGTGTGGCTGCAGAGACTGGAATTCCTCCCACTGATGGCTGGTGTGCATTGTCACAAAGGGGACAGAGCTGTCATCTCTCAGTTTTACAGATTTTTTTTTTGCCTAGGATGTGGACTTGGGAACCTTCCTAATGAAAACACAGTTACAACCCCAGAACCTCAGACTTTGGGGAACCATCCATCTCCCCTTGAGAGCCAGTTCTGAGCTGAGATTCCTTTCCATGGTGGGCAGAACCCAGCTCCAGATCTACGCTGCTTTGGCGTCGGAAATCTGGTCCCTGCCTGGAAGGAGTTTGAATACCCCTTTGCCATTAGGAGCTTCAGGGACTCCAACTCCTGATATTGCAAAGTACATCAGGGTGTTGTTACACGCTCCGAGTTCATAAACCAAAAAAGGAGATACAGCCATACCTTAGCTGAGCTACCTCTGGCAGACATAACGTGGCTAATAGTCTACATTCAGTTTTGGTGATACTCCTGGAGACTTAATAACCCAAGTGTAATTTAGTGTGAGTAGGTACTGAGCACAAGACAGAGCTTGTTGGTGGATCCAGGTCGTGCTGACCTGCTGCAGTGGATGTGAGTAACAGCTCCCACTGTGCCCCAGGAGCACCAGGCAAGCACAGCAGCTTCCAGGTGGGAGGCAGGGGCGAGAGAACACTTCGCATGTGGTACACGCAGGCCTGGACACGTGGCCACTTTTACTGCTCTCCTTTCCAGCCGTCTCTTTCAGCCAGCAAAGCTCTGAGAGAAGAGAAAATGTTGAGGAGCTGTTTGACATTGTGATCTCCACACTTAGTGCAACACTTTCTCAGGATTGTTCAGGCAGGATTTCTGCCTCCTGTCATTTACGTCATCCCTAAAAGCGTGGGGCTCCTCTGCTGGGGCTCTGCCCTATCTCTGAACAGAGCAAGGCTTTAATGCGAGAGCCTGACAATAAATTTTCCATCTCGTGTCCAAATTTCTGTTTGGCCACAGGCCAAATGCCAAGGTGTGGCTTTGCTGGTTTTGCTGTTCAGCAGCAGCACATTTTTCTCAAATGCTGAGAACGCCCAGCAGGTCCATGATCATATCCAAGAGGACCTTCCTGTGGCAGAAAGCACAAGTGCTGGTTGCTTGAACTCTCTAGAAAGAGGTTTTAGCTGGAATTCTCTGTGTCAGGCTTCATCGCTGCTCTTTGCTTTTGCTTGTGGCTTGTTTGGCATCTGATGTGAATTAGAGGCATCTCAGTGCTTGGTTTGACACGGATGTGGAGATGCACAGGACAGAGTCTGTCACTGAGCCACCTCTGTGCAGCCACTCCTGATGGCTCTGGCAGTGCAGCCCCTGGGATCAGTCCTGAGCTGTGCTTTGGGAGCCAGGGATGATTCGGGGAATGTGTCCCTGCTGCAGGTGAAAGCCTGAGAGCTTTGGAGGAGGAAGCTGCGCCTCTGGAATGAGCTCAAGAAGATAAACCGACAGTGGTTCAGGCTGTTCCATTTGTGGTACCTCTAAGGAGCTGTAACACATCCCAGGCTCAATAACCTCACACTTGCACTTCAAACAAAAAGCCTATTTTTCCTATCTTTTAACAGAAATCCCCTGGAAACTGCAGAACTGCCTTCTATCTTTTCTTTTTTTCTTTACACATTCCTGCAAAAAGTAGGATGAAACTCCCTCTGTTTTAGGCAAAATATTTTGCAATTTTCCAGTGACCTTGCCAATAAGAAAATGATTCCCCATATATCATGGGAAATGCCTGCTTTCTCACAGGGCTGCAATGTTCAACTATCACCAGCAAAGGATTCTGCTGGCTGCAAGTTTGGCAGGAACACGAAGATCTTCTGGTATGGTACATTACATGAACTATTGACTGGAGAATGCCAAAAGCTTCACCCCATTTTAAATGAGCTCCATTTTTTAAACGAAATCAGCATATGAATCGAATGTGTTTCTTCCAGAAAATGAGAGTCTCAGCCTCTGTCCCGAGTTTACATCATTGCCCTTTTTATCCGAGGAATCAATCTCGAGTTAACGGTTGAATTGCTTCATCATCTCATCAAACACTTGGGTTGAATCCTGCGGTCCAAGGGACGGTCCAGTGACCATTTTGCAACTAAGTGTTAATATTCTCCTGACTAGACATGTCCCTTTCCCTGGCTGGTTGCTGGTATGTGCATGCCAGGAGCTATTCATTATGGATGAAGAATGGTTTGTGGTTAAAGTCCTGGACTGTGTTGTGGGAGATCTGAGTTCAGTCCCAGATTCTTCTTCCATTTCCCTGTGTGACTGTGCTATGAGAGAGTTGTTTAATCTTTCAGTGCCTCAATTCTCCTTTGGTAAAATGGGAATAATCCTATTTCCTTTCTTCCACCCTTCCCTTTTACAGTGTTTGTTTTCACTGTTGCTTGTTTATCACATCTGTGGGACACAGCATCCAGTAACAGGAGTGTTAAAACATTATAAAACCACAAATGATCATTTAGTTTTTCGCTTAATTTTTCACATCCCACTGTTAAATTGAGGAGGATAAGGAAAGCTTGATGGCAGTGCTCTCTGTTTATGTGCTATGACCTACTTGTCCCAGAAAGCAGCATGGCCAAGAAATTGAAACAAGATCTTGTGAAGTGCCATTGCAAATAAATCTGCTCCACTTCCCTTCTGTCAAGGCATCTCACGCTAGGGAAGACCACTGGGAGTCATTAATTGTATAATGGATATACTGGATTCTTTAAAAGGACTGTTTTCCCAAAGATTAAAGCAATTATGAGCAAAGTGGTTTGAAAAGAAAAAAAAAACACTCTAAAGCAAACAATGTGGATGATAACAGGGAATGGTTTAAGGAAACTTCAGCAGATGCTGTAGAAGTCACAGGTTTGCAGTTGTGGAAGAGGATTTTGTCAATGTGAACCAAACACCCCTTTCCCCTCCCTCAGCCCAGCAGAGAAGGGAAATGGAAGCTGCTGTGTGAACATGCATATGAAAACAGGCACTTGCATATATTTGAGTGCAGGAATGGAAATAAAGGAGAAATAGGAAACTGATAATGAGGCTGGGAATTATCAGTGTTTATGAGATAAAGATGGCTGATGAAGGAAAACAAGGAAAATCATTGAAAGTTGTTGATGGGGCAGTAGAACTGGCTACAGCAACGCAAAATAGAGAGGAAAATGTGCAAGAACAGCAGCAAAAATCCCCTGTGAGCTTCCTCTGTGACCACTCTTCCCCATCCATGGAATTAAGGCAGGAGTTTGCCCTTCCCCAAGTGCAAGCTCCCTCCTGCAGCTCAGGTTGGGGTCACCATCAAAACATGCTGGGACTGTGATAAAGACACCTTTCCTTGATTTCGAGTATTTCAAGGTAGGAGCTCAACTCTTAACAAAGGAAATACCAGAGAATAAGGGAATTGTGACTTGTGAGCTTCCACGGACTCCTGCCAGGTGTACTTGGCATTTTTCATGGAGGTGCTGACACATGAAAGATGCCATTAATCACTCTAAAACTGAGACTTGGCAGACAGCACTGTGCCACAAGGAGTACCAGCTAAGCTGCAGTTAATACTAAAGCAGATCTGGAAAATGACCTAAAATCAAAACAACATCATCATCTCAGTTCAAAGAAAAAAATCATCTTGGAAGCACAGTAACAATTCCATGTGTTCACCTCCATTGTTCACCTGAACGTCAGTTCAACTTGATAGTTTGGGTTGTATAAATAATTTCTGTTCCTTTAATTTCTTAAGTAAGGCTGTGGCTTCTGAATCTCATATCTGTGAATAGCAGAGCCTAGGTTCCTGCCTGAAATCCCTGCCATGAACGAGTGGATACTCCCTTTAGAAGTACAACAGCATGAAATGCATTTTCTTGAAAGCAAGATCCAGTCCCCTGATAGTGCAGGGATATAAAACAACCCTTAACCTGAAGAACCTGTGCCTCTGCACGTGATCCCGTCAGTTCTTTTTTGAAAGACAGCACAGAAGTTATAATTAGCTTTAGCAAATGTTTTGAAGGAGCAAAGTCTTTCATCCTGTCTGGATGCCTTTGGAGTCACAGCAGCGAAACTCCGGAACTTGGGATGGACCTGCAAAGCCAATCCAAGTGTACATTTCTAAAGGAATTCTTTGCAGCAGCTTGGTGTGATCTAACAACTCTGAAACTGTGTTTATATGGCGCCTTTAATCCGGCAGTGCAGAAGGGTGGTTCCATCCTCCTGCCTGCTGTTCCTCTTCATCCCAGCTCCTCTCCGGTGCTGACATCACCTCTTTATCGGTTCGGTTGTTGTTCGGCTGGAGCAGTTCCCTGCTCTGGATCACAGCTCGGCCCAGGACTGTGGTGCTGGCAACAGGGCAGGCAGCAAAGCAAGCAGGGATGGGGAGGACACGGTGCCAGCAGTGACTTATGCTGGAATTAATGACCCTGCAATTGCATCCTGGTGTTTTCTACAACTTTTCTCCACCCCTTTGTAAAAGTTGAAAATAGGATGGAAGGCAGAGAGCAAGAAGGCTGTGTACAGAGTTTAGTGTGGGTGCTGTGTTTACCAGTCCCAGTGATAGAAGATGTTTAATGCAGAGATAAGGACTCGTGTGCTGTGGCCAGCTAAAGGTTGGGGCAGCCCAAATCACACTTGAATTTTGATCTCTTTTGTTCCTGTTGAATTTGAAAAAGCAATAATCAACAGGCAATTTTTATGTTGAGGTCTTGTTCTCCTAACCCTCCATACCCTGTTCTTCTGACCCTCCAAGCCCTCACTACAAGCAGCCTTTCAGAGCTGGAGAAGTACCTGTCTCACAGAGCTGCTTTTACCTTTCTGTGGGGCAATAATTCCATTCCAGGGCTCCCAGACTGGAGTGCAGTCACAGCTCACATCCTTTTGCAGAAGCCATCAAAACAGGAAAATAATTTAAGGCTTAAATTGTACATCAGTTGATAACCCATCAACCTCTTCCTCTTGCTTCCATCCAGAGTGTCCCCATCTGAGAGAGATGCTCTGTGCCTGTGTGTGCACAAGTTGTGTCTTTGCATTTTAGTGGATTTAATTTATTCTCGTACCCGTTTCAGCTGGGTGTGAATGTGTGCAAACAGATGCTCAGCACCCAGGGATGTGCTTGTTTTCTCTTACATCCAAACATGAGCTGCCCTAAAAGGTTATTTTTCTGCAAAGTCAAGTGCTTGGCTGTTCGGAACTGTCACAGTTCACCTTCAGCTGACCCCCTGGCACATGTATTGTGTTATCTGTCTTTAATGACAGGTTACCAGGGGGGGTTATTCCTTTGTTTTAACCCTTTTCCTCTGAAGTTGCTGAACCATTTGGTTAGGAAAAAAAAACAACCCAGTACTTAGCACGGAAGGCTTCAGCAGGAATGGCTAGTTTGGCAGGGTGACAGGAAATTGTAAAAAGGGTTTCTTTTTGGCAAACTTGGGCAATCTTGATAAAAAGAAGGGTTGAAACCTGCATGTGAGCTAATAGCTCCTACACAATTGTTCATTCCCAAATAAAAGCAAGGCAGGGACCACTATTTATTCAATAAACAGGATACATTTGATTAACCAGAGAAACAACTTGGCAGAACCGTGATTTATGTAAAAAGTTATTGAAAGCACAACTAAATTTAAATTAAAAAGAACACATCATCACCGCTGTTAATATTTTTCTGTAGCCTAGTTTTGAAAACCATTAGTAGTAATAAACTTTCCTCCCATAAAATTTCTGCCATTTTAATTTCCAATTAGAACTTGCAAAAGATATATATGTGGCAGTAAAAGTAAAGAAATTGAGTCTCAGCCCATGCTGCAGCCTGACACGATGATGCCCCAATGCTCATAAATCAGTTTCTGTTTGTTGTGAACCTCTTAAATCCACACTGGTAAGAGGTGTAGAGGTATTTGTCTCCCATGAAAACATTCTCCCACACCCTTTGTAATTAAAAGTAATCTTAAATTTCATCTAGTTCCATGAGAAAGAGCTTTCATACAGTAATTTGAGTTGGACTCCAGAACGATGGAATGTGAGTTGAAAGCTTAATGAATTTACTCTATAAATCTTATTCTCTGTTTTTCTTGTCAGTTGTATCAGGGCATTACACATATTTTTCCTTACATTGCTAGCTGGGGAATTTTTTTAAGAGAACCTTAGTGCGTGTTTTTGTGTGGAGCCGCGTCTGCTGAAGTTGGGTTTATTAATCCTGTAGCATGATTGCTGCTTTTGGGGATCAGGGCTGGATGCCATTCTTCCCATGAAACAAGACTGGGAAAGCTCCTCTTGGTTAAGTGATTTCATGAGTGTTGTTTTAGTTTATTGGCTCTGTAGCCTGATAGCACAGCAGAGCGTTGGTTGTGCTTTCAGCTGAGTTATTTATCCAGTGGGATTTACTGAGAGCAGGCCTTGAGCTCCTCCAGCTTCTAGAAAAGGCTTGAGAATGGAAACCTGCTAAGAAGGAGTTGCTGGATATTCTTATTTTTCTGCAGTGCAACTGCTCCTGGAAATCAGGATGTGACCTCAGTTGTGCTGCCAGGTGAGGAATGGTCCCTGCTCAGAGCAAAATGCACCCGGAGCTACAAGCAGGGCTCTGTTTTACGAGGGATGGAGGGACAGGACACAGGGAACGGTTTCCCACTGCCAGAGGGCAGGGATAGGTGGGATACAGGGGAGGAATTCCCCCTTGTGAGGGTGGTGAGGCCCTGGCACAGGGTGCCCAGAGAAGCTGTGGCTGCCCCATCCCTGGAAATGTCCAAGGCCAGGTTGGACGGGGATTGGAGCAACCTGGGATAGTGGAAGGTGTCCCTGCCCATGGCAGGGGATGAGATGAGCTTAAAGGTCCCTTCCAACCCAAACCACTCTGAGATTCTGGGATTCTTTACTGCTCAGACTTGCCATGTGCTTTTCTTTAAGGTCTTCCTTATTGCTCTTGAAGTTGCCCTCACGTGTGTTTCCTTCCAGGTGCACTGGAATTGGTATTAAAACGAATAAAGGAACAACGGGAATGATGACAGGATGGAGTGGGGAAGGGGAGCAGAGGGGTGAGGACAAGGAGAAGGTGGGAAAGATTTCCAAAGGAGTTTGGCAATTAGGCCTTTAGAGTGACCTCACCATTCTCCCACGCAGAACAATTTTCTGAAACAAGACAGATTTATAAGGATTATGGGAAAGTTTATTTTGCACTACCTACTGCATTTTGTTCTATGTATGTATATAAACAGAGCTGAGAGTTCCTTAAACATCTTTACAGAACATAATTCAGCAGTGTCCAGAAAGATTAAAAGTAATCAGGAGGACTTTGTGTAAATAAAAGAAAATGTTAAAAGAAAAGGAGATGAGCAGGGAAAAGCCAGAGAGGGAAGGAGGGAATGCTGCTCCCTGTTACCCGACGTCTTACAGGGAATACAGATGAGTTAAAATCCTCTCTGTGGGAGAACTGGGAAGTGGATGAAGGACAGATCTGAGGTTTTCTGTTACCAGAAGCTCCTTTTCTGGTGGTATCTGCAGGAGTGCGGAGTCAGGGTAAAAATTCACCTTTCTGGTCTGGCAGCAGTACAAACTATTTGTACCAGCACAGGTAGCCCATATCAAGTTACAGAGAGAAGTTGAAGTTGAGCTTTCCATACCCTCAGCTGCTTCTTGAGTTTTTCAGGACCAAAATATGAAACATTAATTAATAATACATTGAATCCCCACACGCTGCTGGCTAAAGCAAATAGAAGTGGCTCTTCTATGTTGACAGCTTACAGGAGGAACTCTGAGCTTTGCATTTTTTAATAATAAAAAATGATCATAAATGATCAAAAAGAAACATCAAAATACGCAATCATAAAGGGCAATTGTGTGGTTAAACAGAGAGAGTCCCTGTTTTGTGTTGGCCTCTTGTGGGAGTGCTCTTGCTCCTTCAGCTCTCTGCTCCGAAGGAGGCGCAGCATGGATCAACAGCTTTATTTTCCTCCTTCATCTTTCAGTTTGGAAGACCACAGTCTGTCACCTGTCAACAGTATCTTTATTATATTGGAGAAGCCAGGGGGAAAAAACATGCCTTGAGGTGTTTCCATATCAGCAGACGTCGCAGTGTGGTCTTTGTAGCCAAAAATATGTTGAAATATCACAGGTTTTACTTACTGCTGCTTTCCCTGTTCCATCTACAGCAACCTGCCTTCAGATGGAAGCAGACTGTGGCTGGGATGATCTCCCTGTGCCTCAGATCCCAGCTGTGCCTCTGCCTGGCTCACAGGCTCAGTGCAGGACTGGTGACAGAGTCACCATCCCTGGAAGTGTTCAAAAACCCAGCAGATGTGGCCCTTTGGGATATGGTTTAGTGGGAACGAGGGTATTGGTCAAAGGTTGGACTTTAATGATCATGGAGGTCTTTTCCAGCCTTAATGATTCTATGACTCCTCAGGTTTAGATTTCTGCAGAGTTGCCCCCCACAAATAAAATGAGGCAAGGGCTGGAAGGTGGGAACTCACCTCCTCTGGCAGGAAGTTCTTCCAGCTGTTTTTGCCACATCCAGTCCATCAGTGCAGCTGAATCTGGCTGTACGGTAGCCCAGATTGCTGTCACTAGAAAAAATGGGATGTATTTTGGGGTTGCAGGCAGGAACTTTACCAACTAACTGATTTTTTTGAACCCGAAGACTCCTGAACCCCAAATGTATAAAAACAGAATTGCGAAGTGCAGCCATGGAGATCAGCAGCCAGAAGAGCTGCTTCTCCATGCAAAACTGACTGCCACCAGTGCTCTGTTGCTTTCTCCCAGGTGTTTTGCTCTGACAAGCTAAATTCTCCTGCTTTTTCATCCAAAAAAAGGGTGGAAAACTGCTGTAAGGTCCTGGTGAGGCTGGCCAACCCAATTCACAGATTAAAGTCCACTCGGATGGCCAGCAGTTCCCTCTGTCCCATAAACAACTTCAGCAGCACTCAGCCCAACCCCACCATTTAGGTTTCTTTTTGATAAAAAAAAAAGCAGCAAATTGTGATGATTAATGTGGACGTCACAGGGAAAGCAATGGGTATAAAGGCCTCTTCATTTTTGACAGGTGCATTGTGCGTTCTGGGCTCCCAGCCAAGGCACATTGTCATCAAATGTTAATCAAATCTGCAAATAATATACAAAGTATTAAATTGTGCTTATTCTTAGAGTAATTTGAGACATAAATTTATCAAGCTGTGCTATACGTTAAGGTCCCTTAAAATGAAGAAAATCAGGACTATGAGGCAGATAAAGAGATTGCGACAACAAAGGGCTTTCAGTGAGCCCTGGTTCAGGGGAATGAAGCATTTGAAACCTCTCGGTATTTTCATGCAGAAAATGTTCTGATGTAAACAAGTAAATGCACAAGTAAAGAGAAGCAGGCTGGGATGAGAACATGTGAAATCTCTCTACAGCTGCACACTTGAAATAGTAATTTCTCGGTTTTCTGCACGTGGCTGTGCCCTTTCTCACCAGGACTGTGGCTGCAGGTGCCACCCCCCAGCAGTTATTCTGCACCTGAGAAAAGCACATGTATTAGAACAAGAAACTCGGTTTCTGCAGCTGTGTTTTGTGTGCTTCTGGCTGCTCACCCTGCTTCCTGCCAGGATCTGGTGCACTGCTTTGGGATGCTCCTAATTGTCTCCTTTGGAACTCAGATCTGTGGTGTCCCCAATGTTCGTGTCTGAGTGAGGGCATTCAGAAAGTTACTGAATCTTCTGACTTTGGAAACTCTGCCTTAATAAGTTAATTATTGCTTAAATTAAGTGTTCTTTAATATGCAATTAAGAAATAGTCAGAATTAAACATAGTGGAAGAATGAAATGCAGAGTGTGAAGATGCTATAGATCAGCCTGCCGGCCACAGGAGGCCTTTCTTACCGATCCAAGGTCCGTGCTGCTCTGCCCAAGCCCCCCAGCATAAGGATTTTCAATAGTATTTCCTTTCCCTGGCAGAATCCTTCCCATGTTTTTGTTCTAAGCCTATCCAGAAGGGATTTTCCTGGAGTAAGCTTCCTTCTCAGTGGTGCCAGTGGGATGGATGGGTGGAGAAGAGTGTAACTGTGTAAATGCAGGTGAGAACCAAACCCTCACACAGAAACTCTGCAGCGAGGCCATCAGCACTCTAATGAGTCGTTTCTTTTCTCTGGTGGGTTTCGTTGTCCTGTTTATATCCAGCAGGGAAACAAAGAGGGGCTGGCAAAGCCCTGAGCCCTGATCCTGCCTCTGCAGCACAGTCCTCCCTCCCACCTTCCCCTGCCGGCACCTCCTGCCACGTTAAACACGGCCTCGTCTGTACTCAAGAATGTAATTGCATCGCTGCCTATCCCCTTAGCAAAGCAGAAATACAGCAACCCAAACTCTTCCTCCTCAAGAATGTGCCTTGCCAATGGCCTTTGTCAGGGCCAGGTTGTTATCAGGGTAATGCCTGGTGTTTACTTTTCAGTGCCAGTAAATAAATCTCAGTCCTGCTTGACCCTTCGCTCTCTGGCCTCCCCCGAGCTGAAAACAAAAATGCTGTTCTGGATACAATCAACCAGTTTGGTTCAAGTCCTGCTTTTCAGGATCTGCGTCTGAAACTGGTGGTCTCTGAGTCTCTTAATGCCATTAAAGCTCAGATTTCAAAGATGTGTGCCTTGGAGCTTTTGGGTTTGATTTAAAGATAAGCCACTCAAGCTATGTTGATCAAGGGAGTGTCTTTATGTGAATTTTCCTTTTCAAATAAATCCAGGCCAAGATTTATCGGATCCTTCTAAAGGCATTTGTTACTGGAAGACATTCCTGCCTGCTTCCAGCTCGTCTTTTTTCTTCCTTTAGGGAAGGATCCTGAACCAGCCCTTTCCTTTCTCACAACACCACGAGTTCTGACTGAATCTTAGGCAGTCCATAAAATCATGGCATGTCCTCATATGCTGGAGCTCTGTGTGATTTGTGAAGCTTCTGTGACCATTCCTCACTTTCCTATTCCTTTTTTTAAAATTTCATTTAAATTTATGAGAGTCTTTCCACAGCCAGCAAAGCAGTGGGAATAGCCAGGAAAGTGAGAGCTGGTGGGAATTAAAGGCTCCTCATCCACCAGCACAATGGGAATCAGTGGAGCTCTCACCAAAATGCCACAAGGGATGCTTGTCCTCCGCTTGCAGATATAAAGTGTCACCTCTGAGCACCTGCAAGTCACCCCTGACTGAGCTGGTTTGAGCAGCACCAGACTTGAAAAATTCTGCAGGAATGACCTGAGTGTGTGAAACATCTCAGACATTTATTTTCACTAGTTTATAACATGTACTGTTTACATTTCCTAGTTATTTTGACTCTTCTCCACAAATTTTTTACAAAATGGAATTCTGGGCTTTCAGAATAGCAGCAGATTCTATTATTTTGGTGGAAATGGTGCTTATTTGTAAATATTTTAGAGATTCTCTTCATATTTGTAAAATCTATTCCAAATATAGGTGGTAACATGGGCAGTGGAAAGAGTTCTGAGGAATTGCTGGATCTGAGGGCTGTTGTCATATGGACAGGCATGAATCTGTTTCCTTTTCTCATTATTCACCCAAGACTTTTTTTCTTTTTCCCTCTTTTTGCTCTTAGCTGGGTTTATGCTGCTGGTTTGCATCTTTTCATGTTTAAAACAATTCATAAATCCACACAAGGGCAATTTCCTTTGCAGAGAATTCTGCGTGTTTTATATATTTTGTATGTATTTCATAGTTACAGACTGGACAACCAAAACCCCACCTTGTGCTGTTTCCCCTCACTTTGCACAGTGGCTGGAAGGACTGGGCCAAACCCCAGGAATGGGCAGTTCAGGCTGAATTGTGGGGATTTCTGGCAGAAGAGCTGGTGCCCACATTTGGTGATCCAAGGGCTCCTCTCCAGGGCTGGTGAGGTCTGCGTGTCCCCAGGTGGAGTCTCCAGCTGCCCATTACCCCTTTTCCAGTGCTCTGAATCCCCAGTGTGGTTATCCTGACAGTTGTCCACACATCCCTGATCTTTTCTGGGAGAACAGAGCATATAAGACAAATTTTAGGTTAAAAACAGAGGAGCAAAAGCTGCAGCACCTCTCAGGAACAAACCAAACCATCAGGGCCTCTTTGTTCTACAAATACCTTCAGAAGTCCCAACCCAAGCACCATTCCCTCCCTTTTCCATGAAGTTTTCAGATGTCAATTCTGTTGATTAAAACGGTTCCATTTGGGTTTTATCCCTCCCTGCCTTCTGTGCTTTGGTTTAGCTCTGCCCCTACAGAAGTCCTGCTGATAGGAATCCCACCCAAAATCATTCCGTTTGCAGGGCTGTAGCTGGTAAAAAACCTAATTTAGCAGTTTAAATATTTGGAAGGAGCACAGCATCCTAAGGCCAGCTGGAGTGTGGGGAGGGAGAAGCAGCGGCTCCATTCCGGAGGGAAAAGCGTGGGCCGGGGTCTGGGGGAGGGTGAGGGTCTGAGGGAGCAGCCTGGAGAGATCCTGTAACCTGAGCCCGGCCCTTTCGGAGTTTAATGCAGCGGCTCTTTCGGGAACCGCTCCAATGAGTGCAGCACACGGCACGGGTGTACCCAGGGGTACCGACTGCCCATCCCAAAGCTGTGCCCTGCTGGATACCACAACCCTGCAAGGCCTTGTAACGGGAATAACGTGTTTGAGTCCTTCCCCTGTAGATATATATCCTTCCCCTATAGATATACGCATTACTGTGTGGGTTAGCAAACCAGAGCCCTTGCTGGTCCCTCATGCCCGTGTGGTGTGTGCCCATTCGGTGACAGTGACATGGGCCAGAGCTACCTGCTCCCCTCAGTGTGTGTTGTGCGTTCCCTGCCCCTGGCAGGTTTTGTTCCCATTCCTCCCCGCTCCCTTGCCTGGTGACCATAGGGTGAGTTCAGGTGGTCACTGACAGCCTGTTCTCCAAAAGGAGCAAGAAGAGTTTTGCTCATAACCAGGCCTCTGACCAAATGGGAGGAAAGATGGAAATACCGAGAGAAAACTCCATGATTTGTGATCTTTTAGTGGAAAATATTTTTAAAATAAGCCGTAAACACTTCATTTCTGTAGCAGTGGAGATGGTTTCAGGCTAAGATGGCTTCTGCAAAAGAGATTTTGGTTACAACCAGGCAATAAGGGGCACTCCAGTTAGACATTTCCAGAAGGAATCTCTTCCCCCTGAAGCTCCTGTCGGAGGAAATGCTGCTTTGTGCCTGTTGTGGAAGCTGGGGGAGCAGGGGATGGGGTTGCAGAGCACAGAGAGCAACGTGGGCAGTCGCCTTCTCCTGGGGCCAGGGAAGGACAGCGACACTCGGGGTGATAGAGACTTTCCCAGCCCTAAACCCCAGATAAACATCCAGCTTGATCTCATCCCCTTTCCCTTCCGTCTGCTTCCAGTCCCTAGACCTTCACCCAGCCCCAAATGAGATGCTGTTTTCTAGAATGATATCTGATTTTGGGGTAAGATTTCTGAGCAATAGTGCAGTTACCTTTCATGAGAAGTCGTTCCAGTATGTCATTACCCTCACAGCTACGAGATTACATCTTAATACAAGGTCGAATACGTCTAGTTGCAAGTTCCAGTCATTAGATCTCATTAAGCAAGGTTGAAAAGTCCCCCACTATCAGATCCCTTTTTGAAGTTCCTCTGTGTAGTAATAAAATTGTCTCTTAATTTTTGGGAGACAGTGTTTGGAGAGAGGCCTAAACATAGCACTGAGCATAATAAAATGAAGTTTAAATTGGCAGAGAAACCAAAAAAAAAAAAAAAAAAAGCCAACAAACCACCCAAACCTAACCCCAAAGCCCATCCCTTCCCTCCAAGAACTTTAAGGAACTGAATTAAAAATGAAAGCTGGGAAATTTCAGGTTTGTGGTTGCACCCACCCACCTGGGCTGTCTGTGCTGAAGCTGCAGGAGATACCGAGAGGTCGCCTGAGAGGTGGGTTTTAAATTTACCAAATAAAGCTGCAGCTCTCTTATCTCACATGCCATGTGCCCTGAGTTATGGTGAAGAGAGCGTTGCCTTGGTTTGTGGGTTTCAGCTGCATGGCTAATGTTAATTTAAAATAGATCTCTGTGGTTTCATAGTTCTCCATTTGCGGTGTGGTTATCTGAAAAACACAATTCTGTCTCTTCAGGAAGACAGAGAATGGGAAAACAAAGACTGCTGAAAATACTGTGCTGAAAGAGCTGCTGCCTTCAGACAACTCGCAGAGCTCCAGGCCAGCTCACCGTGGGTTTAATGCTCCCCTCATCCCTCCCAGCCAGAGCAGGGGTCCGTCACTCCAGTCCCCCAGTTGGATTCCAGCTCGGATAATTACCCTCTGCCCACTGAAGTTTCTTCCTGCAGTTTCAACTGAATGTTATTTTTTGCTCCCTCCTTTGAAAAGAAACTCATCGTTAGCATAATTGACACCAAGGTGGCAGCAGTGGTAGGGAGAGGGATCCGGGTATCTACGAGAAGGTGTTATTTAACGTAATTAACTGGAGCATGGATCTGCTGCCTCCCTCTCTGGATTCAGCTCCCAGCTCAGACCCAGGCCCTGCTCCTCATTTTAAAGCTGGTTCTTCAGGTACTGGAGCAGTTTTTCCTCCGTGCAGGTCTGATCCTGTACTCTGCTAAGCAGCCTCGACTCTCACTGAAGGGAATGAGAACAGAGGTAACTCAGCATCTCCCAGAAGGAGGGACTTGAGTGCAAGATGAGTTGAGGGTATGGTTTTGGGATCAACATTTGGTTCATGACTCTGGGGTTAAGGGCTTAAAATAATTCTGCTATGAGCAGGCTTAGAGTTTTGCAGCCTCAGAGCTAAGTGTTGAAAACATGCCTTGCAGCAGGGATCCACCTTCTTCAGAGTCTGTCTAAGGGCTGACCACAAGTGCAAGTTGTCTGGAATAACCCCTCAATAACAGCCCCTGCACAGACAATAATTCCAAATGGAGTCGTGCTGGACCAGCAGCAGCACTTCTCTGCTTCCCTCCTCATCCCTCTGATTCCCAGAATAAACCCCAAGTGGCTCATTCACCCTTTTGGGTTTCATTTCTCTTTCCATCCCGTGCCACCGGGGCTGTGTTTTACCTGCAGGATTTCACCTGTGGCTGGATTTCACCAGAGCAACCAAATCCTGCCAGTATTTCTACAAACTGTGCTAAATCCTCAGAAAGGCTGTTTTACTTTCCATCATTTCCTCTAAATAACGTTAAGTGTCTGATTTAGTTCAAGCCTCTGATTTATATCAGAGGCTGAGAGTGGCTGTTTGTAATTGATTTGTCTGTCTGGAGTGACATTATTGCTACACCAGTGGAATGTCCCTCCTGATGAGCAGGCTCACCTAAGAGTCAGTGACAGTGATGTGAGCAACAACATTAACATCCTGACTCAAATGGTGAGCCAAAAACTAGTATTGATAGGATGTTTTTATAAATGCATTTCATTTCTACTAAACCCTGGTATTGCTAGCAGGATCTGCAGAGAAGGATCCTCAGGAGATGCCACCCACAGATCTGCATGGGGTGAGCAAACCCCAGAGGGGGGAGGAGATTCTGTTTTGATATCCAGCCAAGAGTTGCTCTAGAAACAAGGCTAATAACAGTCTGCTGGGGATGGGCTTTTACTTGTGATGTCTTTGGTTCTCCCTGGCATTTCATGCAGAACCAGGAAATGGAGAAAGGTGCATCCAACATCAAACAGCTTTCAAGTAGGCATTTTTGCCTAATATCCTAAGGAAATGAGCCTTGTGTGATCACACTGCCTCTGGGGGTGTATGTGTGTGTCTAATAGCTTTTGAATTCACTGGCCAATTCCAACCAGATTTAGCAAAAGGGTGAAGATCTCAAAGAGGGATCTGTTCCTACAAGTTGGGGGAAAACGGGTGGCAGGGGAATGAATGGGAGAGCCCCTGTTAGCACCTCACTGAGGGAGGAGGCCAGGCTCACCTTCCATCAAGCACCAGAGATTCACCCGGGGAAAGGAAGTGAAGAAAGATTGGGAGTCAGACAAGTGGAAAATGAGCCTGTGTTAGTTTTGCTCATCACGGATGCGCTCCGTGAAATCCCAGAACCGATCAGCTGTATTTGCTGCGCTGTGCGTTTTCCGGGAGTTCTGTGGAGCTGGAGCACAGCATTCCCTTTTGGTCGACACCTCCCTGGGAGATGTTGGCTGCTTTGAGGGGGCTGAACTCCTGTGGGGAGCCCACAAATGCCCAAACCCTGAGCTGGATAAGAATGGATTTCATGTGAGATTCCCCAAAGAACCTTCTGGGACAGCAAAGTTGGCTATCCAAGGCTTTAAATAACATGATCAGGTTTTAGTCCTTGCTTTGCTGCCTCCAGGGAGACGCAGCCCTTAACCATAGGAGAACATATGGCATTTTAAAGGGCCCAAAGGCTTTTTGAATTATGTTTATAGAGACCAAACTCTTTGAGCACAAATGTTTGATTCTAATACTCTGTCTGGCAGTGTCGCTAATAAAGATTTATATGCAGAGTTTATCAGGGACGCCTAAGCTAATGCTCTTCCCGTAGGGAAAATCCTCTGGAACAGAAATCTGCTGGACTAAAATTGAGAGGTACTCGCTGCTGGGATTTACCATCCAACAGAAAAAGGTCCTAGGAACTCTTCATTACTTTGTGGGTGACCAGCTTTTGTAGTTTGTTTTGTAGATGGAGCCCAGCACCAGGTTCAGGCATGTCCAAGGAAGGAAGGAAGGCTTGGAGGGTATATTTGAAACGTCAAGGAATGGGTAGGAAATACTCAGATATTTTCTGGTTGACTCTGCACTCTCTTAGAGCAGAGTTCCTTCGCACAGGCTCAGCATGAAATAAAACCGTATAATGATAAAATATCCCCATTCCCAGACTGTTTGGTTGTGTTGGGAAGAGCAGTTTCAGTCAACAGTGCAGTGGTTCAGCACTTTGGTTAAAGGGCTTTGGGCACCAAAGTGTAAAGCCCTGGGTTAAAAATGTGAGTGTTGGCAAAGTGACTGGCAAATGGAGTTTGCAATTTTCTGGCTTAACTCATCCGGCTGCTCTCCTGAGACCTGCTTTAATGAGCTTCCCTGACTCAGTGCCACAATGGGCAGATTTCAGAACCTGCCACTTCCTTAGAGGGAAAATATTTGCTACAGAATATTAGATTGGCCCATTTTAATTCAACTTTCAGCAAGTCCTGTGCTGAAATCACAGACATGCTTCAGCTGGAGAGTTCACTTCCTCGTGGTCCTGCGGGTACACACGGGGACACATTGGGCTCCATTCATTGCTGTGGCAGCCACTTCTTTCTTTTTTTTTAAAAATGAGAAGTTAAATACCAAAAATGATGGTCGTGACATAGTGGGTGGGATTCCCACAGGGAAAATGTAGCAGGCAGGTTGGATTTCTCCTTGGAGTCCTAACAGATATGGCATTCACACTTGTTAGAGTTTGAAAATTAGTTCTGAGTAATGTCCACGGGGCCGCACAATGCACTGTCAGTTCGGCGGCCACAAGTGAGGAAGGAATTTTGCAAAGCTCAGAGCCTGCGGTCCCCAACCTTCAACTGCAGAGCAGTTTGGCCTAGATATGCAAAACACTTGGATGCATAATTAATGCTAATTATCTACATATGGTCACATTTCTATCAAAACAGTTTCATGCTAAGTGTACACTGCAATTCTTACCAGGATTAAGCCCTAATGTGCAAGACCCTGGAGCCGGTGCCTCGTTTCCTTCGGTAGCTCATGTTGTCAGACTCCTCACATTTTATAATTACTGAGCCTTGGCAGAGTTAATTCCCAGCAGTGAGGTAAAGTCCTGGTTCTATTCAGGTCAAAATCCAGGATTCAGTCAATGAATGAGTAACCTGGTCTAGTGGAAGGTGTCCCTGCCTTGGACAGGGGGGTGGAATGAGATGAGCTTTAAGGTCCATTCCAACCCAAACCATCCTGTGATTCCATGATTCTCCTTCCCCCTGAAAAAAAGCTAACCAGGGGAATAGCAGCTGCCAGGGGATGCTTTTCACAAGGATACTGCAATTGGCTGAGAAATAAAATAAGAAGCCTCAAAGGCCAAAATGCAAAGTTGTCTCAGTTCTGCTCTCCGCGTTTGTAAAAAAATGCCTCAACTGTTCCCTCTTGAATGTATTTAACACCTACGGATGGGAAGTTTCCATCTATTGGCCTCTTTTCTATTTCCATCATTCAAATAATTCTAATAAGGCAGATGAATGCAAAAAAGAAACCAAGGAAAAAAAAGAAAACTAGTCATAGGAAGATAGGAAGTGATGAAGTTGGCAGTTAGGTGTAATAGAAACAATGCCAGTTTTATTAAATGCCTTCCCAATAAGAAAACTTTTTTAGGGTGTTTCAGCTATCTGTAATAGGCCAGAGTAATCCCTCACCCTACAGACTCATTTGAAAAAAATTCCTACCTCTGTATAAAACAGTTTATTCCCGCTCCTCCAGGAAACGAGGGTGGAGCGTGCAGAAAAAGAACATCTATAAATCACGTCTTTGATGCCAGATGAATGAGATGTGAGCTATGAATCATGTGGAAGGATGAGCAGGCTCTGCCTTCCATTATCACAACTGACCAACATCTTTGTTTGCATTAACTGTTCTCATTCCATTAGCACATTTTAAATTAAAAAGTGCTACATCTGAGAATGTCACACTTTGAGGTTTCTTTGAAATACGTGTTATAACAGGCACTCGAGGAGAAACCAAAGGCTGAGCATTTTGTGTTCAGACATTGATGTTAGGATGAAATTCGGTCTCTTGGGGTCTGGAGTATCCCTTGGTTGGGAATGAGTGGTTGAGGGAAGGGTAGAGTAAGTAAATACTTCATCTCTTTCATTTTTCATACAGGCATGCTTGGAATCCTTCCTCATCAATAGAGGTTTTGCTGGATGCTGGCAATGCCCCTCAGGCAATGCACAAGATTAATAGGACTCCCTATCTAATTACAGGTTTACTGACGGATATTACTGAGGCCCCAGCAATGCGAGTTCCTTACATTGCACTTTTCCCCCTGTCTAGAGCTCACAGAAAGAAAAAGAGGCAGAAAACCAAGAGTACTAAGGAAACGAGGCATAACTCAAAGCCTGCATCTGCTGTAGGAGGGAGCGTTTTGCTCCTAAAGCAGCACAAGTTTAGAGGTAACTTGGTTTTAAACAACCATCCAGGTTGTGTGAGAACTGGATTTTTTGTGGGCTGGAGATAACATTAGAGTGGAACAAAAGGAGTTTTCTTTGGCAGTTTGTGCAAATAACTCTTACCAGATAATGCCCACTCAGGGATGCTCATGGGCAGAATTTCACCCATTGCTTTAGCTGGTGCTTTTCTTATTTTTCTTAAGAGCTGGGTAAAAACTTCAGGAATTAAACACAAAAGCAAACATCTCCTAAACTTACCCATCAACAAAACAAAACAGCCCCTTCCCCCTTTCAGATGTCAAAATTGGAGGTAGGAAAACGCCATCTCTGTTCAGGTTTGCAGCCATGGCAGATTCTAGTCATTAAAGCATGAGATTTAATGAGATTTGGAGTCCTGAATCCAAAGGTGGAAATAGAAAAGGGGAAGATAGCAATAGAAACAGAAAATAGAAGACAGAGGTTTATTCTGCTCTGACATCTCCGTCTCTGAAGGGCTGTGATCCCACAGGTTTATTAGCTCCTTAATGCACAGGCAGTTTTGGGATGGCCGTTGTTGTGAGGGATGTGTTTCCCTTCTAGGTACATGTTGGAAATGTAAATCCTTTCAGCCAACTATCAAGCCTCTGTAGGTGGTTTTCTTTCTAGGAAACAGCTTTTTTTCTGACAACATGACATGAAACAGTGACTCAAGACTCCTTCCCACATTAAAAGGGTCCTAGAGGAACTTCTAATTGTTGCGGAAATGGCGATTTAAGGTTCCAGGATAATTTTCCTGGACTGGTTTCACGGAATTAATTTTCATTTTACATCTTTTCTTGCATAATTAATTGGGTTGAGGCAATTAGTGGAATTTACTGCTGTCTCCTGCTCTGCTGGGAAGGGTCTCCACGAGGCTGTGACAGGGACCCCGCCCAGGGCCCTTCCAGCTCGGGGCTGCGCGTGGCTCTCCTGGCTCCGCCGCTCCGATCGCCGCCCAAGGAGAGCTGGGAGCGCAGCAAAGCCTCGCTCCACTGGACTTCTCACTTACTCTTTTCCTCCCCTTTCTGTGTGTTGTCTTCTAATAATCCCTTCTCTCTGAATTCATCGCCTGCAGTGCAGACATTAGATAAAAAAAGCTCGCGTGGGCCCCGAGCCAGCCGGGATTGCATAAATACCCCGAGCTCTGGAGCACGGAGCCTTTGCTTGCTGAGACAGTGGCAGTGCTGCCTGTTACTGGTGTGGGGTTTCCTGACAACTGGAGGAGACTGGAATGGGCCAGGCAGGAGGAGAGAGGGGGTGATGGACACTGTGGGGGTGTTTCTATTTGACTCCATGTCAGCCTTTCCAACAGCTAAAATTCCCTCCTCCCCAGTTACACCTGTGCCTCTCTGAGGGGGATGCAAAGTGGCACTAATTTCCAGTTTCTGTAAAATAGAAGTGGAAGGTCTCAGGAGGTAACCCACAGCCCAAAAGCTCTGTCCTCTCCTTCCCGGGGTACTCAGGACACGGCTTTTAGAGGCCCATCAGCAACTGTGGGATTTAAATGGGACAAGGACGAAAGAGCGAAGGGAAGAATTGCACTGCCTGACACCACAGCCTGTGGCTGTCTGGGCTGAAGATGGGAAACCTGTTTGTCCAGCTTTGGCTTCGTAAGAAGGTTCAGAGATGCCTTTTCTTGTAGTAAAACCCACACACGCACAACCTAGGGCTGAGGGGAGAGCGCCGAGGCTCCACGTGTGTTCCCTTCTTCCCCTCCTACCAAGGACTGCAGGTGAATTCTCTTCCCAGTTTACTCCAGTCACTTCACCAGCTTGTGCATGATTGCTTCAGGTTTTCCTGGGCTTTCCTTGAGTTAGCACCGTGAAATTTCTTTCATTTCAGAGGTCTGCCATCATTAAAGTCCCCGTGCTCTCAGATGTTGTTACATGAATACATCATCCAGACTTCAGGGCTTTAGATGATCATGCTGGGATGGGGTTTGCTGGGGCCGGGTTTGCTGGGATGGGGTTTGCTAGGACAGATTTTCTGGGGCCAGGGCAGTTCTGGAGCTCACTTGTGTGTCTTGTACCTCACAGCTGAAACACACCTCAAGGAACTCAGGTCTGACCAGGCTCACTTGGCTCCAGGCTCCTTTTCAGCCTGTTTTCTCTTTGGGCAGAAAACTCAGTTATTTGGAAACACTTGAATTGTGCTGTAAGTGTCCCCCCCAAAAGGATGTTGAGGACCTGGCACCTTTATAAAGGGCTTTGTGCTGTGTTATTCCTCTCTCTGCTGAGTGTAACAAGGCTCTGGTGCCAGTGGACCGTGGTTCTGTAAAACATTTTGAAATGCCAATAAATCGGAGGCACGGTTTGGAAGCTGCCAGCTGGAATTTGCTACTTGAGTTTAAACAAGTTGGGCATATCTGCTTACTCCTGTTTTATTTGCCTAGGTGTAGCGAGAGCAGTGCAGCGAGCGTGACGGGGGGGTTTATTGGAAAAGTTTGGGAAAGGGGAATCTGGAAGGAGCCATGTTGAGTTTGTCTCCTCATCGTCCCTGCTAAAACACTCAGGTCATTTTATGTCACGTTGTAGGGAGTTTGTAGGCAACCCTAATGACACTTCCACGTTGCTTGTTGGAAATACCATCCTTCAGATTCACGCAAAAGTGGCCGTTTCACTCTTTCTGGTTGTTTATTGGCTTCCAGCTGAAACCTAAACCCGAGCTTGTGAGCTCTGGAGGGCATTAAGGATCTCCGTCAGCTTTTTGAAAACGTAGGGGTATTAAACCCAAAGGCTTGGCTGAATTCCAAATGAGCAAATCTTATTCTGAAACCTTTAGGTTTCCCCTCTACTTAAGGGAATTTAAGACGTTTTGCACTTCTTAGATCTCACATGATTATAAGCAACTTGCCCAGGTCACACAGGAAATCTGCTGGGGAAAAGACCTGTATCTCAGTTTTCCTGACTTCCCAGAGAGCTTCTGGCCGGATTAAGGGATGCGGTCTCTGAGGAAGGGCTGGGGTTCATAGCAAGTGATTCTCAGAACACCCCTGACCTTTGGGATCCTCAGGGAAGTACCTGTGAGAATCTTCAGTGGTGAAAGAGTTGTGAGCCTATGCTCAGCCACCCTTTCTTCCAAAGGGGAAATAAAAATCCCCTGTTTTCTTTACCTGGCAGCCTGTTTTCATGGAACTTGAAGAATTTAATCTCTGTGAGGCTGCTGAGTTTGGCCATTTCAGAGTGTGAGCCTGGGAATGCACCCAGGTTAAATAGGAAGCCGTGGCGCAGCGGGCACGGGGATGCTGGTGCTGCATCCAAGAGTCAGAGCAGTGCCAAGGGTGATTCCCAGCAACATTCATGGCAAACCAGTCCCAAAGAGCGGACACAGGCTGAGAGTCTCTTCCTGGGAGAATGTCACCCACTGGCAGATACTGGGACACACTGGTGGCACCTTCTTCAAAGTCCTGATGCTGCTTGGGAAGAGTCTCTGGTTACGGTTCTGTGCTGTGCCATGGATTTTCACACTGGCTCCTGGCTTGTAGAAAAATGCCTGGTTTGGCTAAACCCAAATCCTCAGAGGCCTAAAATCGGGCAGAGCTGCCTTTGACACTTTGAGCAGATCCAAGTCTTGCTGCTGCTGCTGCGTTTGCCTCTGCAGGCTTTAAGAGGCAGGTGCCAAGAGCGTGTCTTGGCCTTAGAGCAGGGAAGCAGATACCTCTGGGAAAGGCTGGCCAGGAAGTTCCCTGTGGAGTGGGAGTTTGCCTGCGGAGTCTGGGAGCATCCCTGGGCACAGCGGTGTCTTTGGGCTCTGTACCTGTTAGGCTTTGTTAGCAGCCCTGCTAATTGCTCTGATTTGTAAAGCGAGGGGCTCAGCAAAGCAGGAGGAACACAGATGAAAAACAGACCTTGATGAAGTGTCTCATTAACTAAAAAGGCAGAAATTTGGGGCATTACCCACCCCCACCCGTGTAGAAGGCTGGTTATAATGTCCTGGCCAACAGGGAATAAACAGATGGTCAGAGCACACCTTGGAGCAGATTCAGGTTTGTGCTGCTGGTGCTTTATTGAGGTGCAATTCCACTGCCACGGAGCTGCCACAGTGCAGGAGGGGATCCAGGCTCTGGCCCTTCTCCCTGCCTCTCTCAGCCTTGTGCCTTTTTCTTCTCACGTGCTGAGCTCACAGTGAAGAAAATAAAAAGAGGATCAACCCGAACCAGTGCAAAAAAGTTCCTCCAAAGGGTAGCAGAGCTCAGGGAGGCAGAATGGATCATCCTGCAGCCAGCGAGCATTGCCACATTTGTCTTTGCTTCCAGCTTCAGTCATGCCAAAGAACAAATTCAACCTGATCGAAACTGACCTGTTGGAGTTTGGGTGGCTGGAGCTGACACCTAACGAAAGGCACTGGGATTCTCTTTGTTTTTGCTAGCAGAAAGGAAAACAGAACAGCTACATATCATGCATCTGAAAAAAAGGCTGTAATTACCACTCCCAGAAATTATTTCTTATTTAATGAAATGTCTCTTTAGGCTGAACAAAGGAATTTTCAGAGAGGAGAGCACTGAAGGGCGGGACAGAGAACACAGGCAAGAACACAGTTCAATTACAGGGAATAAAATCCTCTTGACATTCTGACGCAGTTTGTGGGAGATCTCATTAGAACCCTTGCCAGGCCAGAGCAAAGGCTGCTTTTTCATACAGATATTCTGTATCTATTTATACTGACCCAGCACTGGGAACCACTATCCATGGCTGGCCCAGAGGCACAAGGGATGTGCAGCTCATTCCTGCATGCACAGTTCGAGAGGGCTCTGCTTGCTTTTCCACCAGCAAAATGCCTGATCAATTCTCAAAGTAGGGATGCTGCCAAGTCTGGGAACACTCTCTTCCCCACTGGAAGGGAAACTGGCTGTGGATGAGTAGCTCTGGCAGTGGGAAGGAGGGTGGAAGTCAAATAGAATCACTGAGGCTGGAAAAGACCTCTAAGGTCATCAAGTCCAAATAGGGAGCAGGCAACACTTTGGAAGTGTCTCTCTCCCCCTGGCACACTGGGACCACAGGGCTGGGGCGGTGTTACCCAGGAGGAGACACCCCAGGGCTCAGCTGGAGGGAAGGAAGATCTGCAGACAGGGAGCAGGAACCACAGGGTGCTGCAGAAGGTGAATCCATGGTGGGAACCACCAGCCTTGGTGTGTGACAGAGATGTGTTGATCCCATCATGGTGGGGGAAAAGCTTTCCCCAACTTCAAGTGAAGCTCATCATCTCTCTTTTTCTTTCTTTACTTTTTAAAAAATTTAATTTATTGTTTTTATTTAAGGTCCTCTTTTGGAAAACTGTGCTGCTGGTCTATCTTTTATTGCTTGGATTAATTGACTCCCGTGCACTGTAACTTACAGTAAAGTCGGGTCGGGTAGGAAATAACAGAGGATTTAACCTCTAGCACTGCTATAAAAGCAGCTTTAGTAAAGTCTGAGGTAAATAATGCAGCTGTGGAAATCACCTTTCTCCAGTTTATGCTGGGGGAAAAAAAAAATCTCCTGTAATTAAGTAAGACCCTTAATCTTTGGTGTTAAGTTTCATGGGCAGGTTCAGGGATGGAACATGGGATCGTTCTAAATGCCTAAAAAAGGGACTTACAATCCAAAATCGAGGAGATGTCATTCCTGAGTCAGTGGGTCAGGTCATAACCAGCTGAGTGAGGAAAGGGACAAATCTGGAGCCCAGTTACGACCCAGAGTGAGGCAGAAGAGTCCAGGTCCTGGTGACCTCAAGCCTGGCACAGCTGCAGGAATGCACATCCTCTGGGGAGGTGGGTGCTGTAGGAATGTGATGTTTGCTGGGATGGGAGAGCTCCTGGTGTTCCTGAAGGACCAGGTCTCCTCAGTTGGCTCACTCCTCACAGAGCCTTGCCTTTGGTTTGGGCTCCACATTTCCTTGAAATAGGACAATTTGGTGGCCCTAGGGCTTGGACCAGTATTCTGGGGCACTCTGGGATTTGTTCTAATATCAAAAGGCAGCTTGTGGCCGAAGAGAGACACTGGGATAAGCTCTGGCAGGCCTTCGGACCTGCCACTGCTCTGGGCCTGTGTCATCCAAGCTCATCAGTGTCAGCAGGAAAACAGGCAGGAGTCCATGGACTTAATGAGATTCAGGAAACTTCTGAAATCCATGGTTAAACAGCAAATTCTAAACTACCACTGCCCTCAGGCTGGTTTGAGAAGCTCTTTGCTCTGAGGATTGTTGGATGCTGGCAATCACCCCAACATAATTAAGTAGTTTATTTTGTCATGTTTTGATAAATTCCAACCTTCACCCGCTGGCTTACCTTGGGAAGGCTTGGTCCGTGTGCTGCCTAATGTTTGTGGTGTACAGGGATTTGTTATGCTGTTCATTAATTCTTTCACATTAAATCTACTTGGGAAGGAAAAATATTGATGGAGAAATAAAGAGCAACTTTCTCACCAAGGGCTGCAGTGCGTTCTGCCTGGAATCTCGAGTCACACTAAGCCAAGTTTTTCCAGTCTCGTGAAACCGTAGGTTTTCCTGCTACAAATTGATAAAACATACCTGTTTGCATTTAAAAACTGATATCCAGGTGCAGCACATGGCTGTGAAAAAAGCATAACGTGACCTCAGCAGCATTCAGCTTTGGTTTTGGTAATGCCTCTTTGGCATTTGTTAGCCAAGGCAAATGCAAATCACATGCTGGAATGATTAAAGGATTCAGCCCTTGCCTCAGCTAATGTTTTAACTCTGCAAAGTAGGTATAACTTGCACTTGATTCTCAGTCAAAAACAGTTTCTAGCAGCAATTCTGTCTAGAAGGATGCCAAAAAATAGTGGGAACTGAATGTCCCGTTGCTTGCAGGCTGCTGGTTGGAGCCAGCCTTGGGGTGCCATGCTGGGGGTGACCATGGGGGATATTTACTCAACTGTAATTAACTTAATCAGCCACTGGGTATCAGTATTGTCTCACATCCATATATAAAAAAGGGGATTTTTATGGAGCTGAACAACTCTGTTTGGAGGCATTGCTGAGGGCTGACCCTGCCTCAAAGGGGTGTCAGGGGGGTGGTCACAGGGAGAATCCCCTCCAGCTTTAGATACCTCTAAAATACACCTGACCCCAAAGCACCACTCTCCAGAGCCATGGAACTAATGCAGAGGTGAGCAGCAGCACAGGAATGGGAAGCAGGGTATTCCCAGTAACCTCATCCCCAGGGAATTGCTCTGCTCCTGCTCCTGCTCCTGCTCCTGCTCCTGCTCCTGCTCCTGCTCCTGTCCCACCACAGACTCTGGAAAGCTGAGCACGCTGCAGGTTGGGATGAGCTGTTCCTCTGAGGAAAAGAGCTGTGCAGTGTTTGTGTGCATGACCTCTGGCATGGGTGTCAGGTGGGATTTGGGGACGTTAATCCCAGGCATGGCCTATATTGGGAATGAAGAGTGTGTCCGTGACAGAGTGTGGAGGTGTTGAGTGACCTGAGTGCTGCCTCCTGGCATGAACACACGGAGGAAGAACTGTGGAAGGGGGCTGGAATGTCAGGAGATTTAAGGTCCCTTCCAAACCAAACCATCCTGGGATTCTTTGATTCCACGTGATCATTTTCCAGCTGAATTCCTTGTGCCCCTCTGCTTTCCTGCTGAAACAGGTGGTCGAGTTTGTGTTTAATGGGGTGCTCCAACCAGGGTGCACAAAGGCAAAAGGTGGTGCCCAGATGCTCTGTGAACATACCTGGCATCACCCAATTTGCAGGTTTAGCCCTCAGCCCGCTGTGGGGTGGGTTTGGAGGCCTCCAGCTTGCTGGGTGATGGATATAGGAGGGAAGAGCTTCTGCCCTGCATGGGAAAAACCCACCTGAGTGAGGTGTGTCCCACTGCCAGGGCTTCATCAGCGGGGGACGCTGCAAAGGCTCGGGCAGGTTTTTCTCTTGGGCCCCTCACCTTCTTCACTAGGGATGGGATTCCAGCACTGGTGGGATTTCTGCCTGAGTTTCCATTCAGTTCTGGCTCCAGGTAACAGTTGCTTCCCTCACTGCTGCCTTTCAGGCTCGCTTCCCTTGCCAAAATGCTAATTTAGCCCTTCAGCTATGTTTAAAAATAAAAGATCCTCCACTTCTCAGGGTATTAAAAGGCCAAAAGGAATATAAAAAGTTCACCAGACTGGTCAGTTCACTCCCTGCTGTGTCTTCCTGGGGCGTTGCAGCAAAAACACAGGCACAAAATCCAAAGCAAACAGTTCCCTCCTCCCTCCTCAGCCTCCCCTGGAGCCACTGGCTCCCAGCTCTGTGCCCATCTCCCTCCAGCCTCTGCCTCTCCACTCTGCCCTGGGCAGTGCCAGCATCTTCCCAGCCTCCGGTGGCATCTTCTGTACCTCTTCAGCCACACTTAGAGGCTGCTTTTCCAACACCTGAGTCGTTCCTGTTCTTGCTTTCTCCTGGCCCAAAAATTTCCCACCAACTTCTGGACTGTTCAGGCACAAACCCAGCAAAGAGGATTTTTCCCCACTAGTCCCTTCTGGAGTAAGATAATATATCCACATCCTCCCTGCTGTTCCTGCCATTCCCAGGCATCCCACAAAGAGACCCCACTGAAGTCCTCTGCTTGACTTTATTTCTTGGAAGCTGTAGAGGGATCTATTTAAAAATCCAAGCAGGATTGTTGCCGTGCATTGGGTTTCATAGAAGCTCTGCGAGGCTGGTAAAACCTGGAGGGTCACAAGATTCATATTTATTCCTACTTGGTTAAAGTCTCATGTTATAATACAGGGAACTTGGATAACTAGAGCAGGAAAAAGGTCATTTAATGGTTGGAAGTTTTAGTGTTTCCTGACTTTAATGCTGGTTGTGACTTAAATACAGGGATGCTCTGCTTTAAAAAGTGCTGTGGATTGGGATTGGAGTTCCTGAACGAGATCCTTTTGTTCCTCAGGTTTTTCATTTCTCACGAAGTGCAGCTCTCTCTCTCCCACAAAGGTGAAGCTCTCTTTCTCCCACCAAAGAGGTGACACTTCGAAGCAGCCATGGAGAAGGAGAGGCCTTGTTTGGATTATTTCTGTTTGGGGCAGTGCCTGTTTCAGTTTAGAGTTGTTCACTGTATGGAGAGAGAGCTCATTCGTGCTCTTCAAAATGAGCTGTCACTTCCCAGAGCTGATTAATCACCACGAGACACCAGCCCTGGTATCAATGCATGGCTTCAAAAGGCTGAGTCAGCCAAACATGGCACGCCATCCCATTCCCAAGTTAACCACACGCTGCTGTTCCTTGCTGCCAGCCCCCTCCAGTCTGCAGCAATTTAGCAAAAGGCATTTTATTGACTCAGGACCAGGAAGGATCAAACACTGCACAGGGGCAGTGCCAGCTGGTGCCCAGCGTTTCGGCGGCGTGAGCCCAACAGGGTGATGGGAAGGAAAACTGGGATGGAATAAAGTGTAGTGGGGACATGGAAATAAGAGAGGGGAAACGTGGTTCCAACTCTTAGGCAGCTGAATTAAGTAAACCCCCGACACAACACGCCCAGTGACTATTATTCTGCAAAGAGATTTTTTAGTGTAACTCATGTTGAGTATTTGAGTTCAACCAGTTTGCACTCCACCACACGCCTTTTCTCCATTAATGCTTATCCTGTTCTCATCAGTTTTGCTTTTTTTTGTTTTTCCCATCAAATATCTTTTTTTCCTCAACAAGAAAGACCCTAATCATTTCAGGGTGCTTGCCACCTACTATCAGTGGTTATTTTGGGGATAGCTCAGCAAAGCTTTAAAATGTCTGAACTGCATTAAAATAAATTGTTGGCATTCCAGCCCAAACCTCAGGAGGCAGGAATCTGCCATGAGAGCATGGAGGGAAGCACTGTTATAATAAAGGATACATGTAATGAGGTTTGAAGTGCTTGAAATTCAAAGTCTGGTCCATATTACGAAACATTCACTGGTTTAACAAAATCAGTTTCAAATTGATCTAATTAAACTCCTAGACAGCCTCAGTGTAGACATCTTCATATTGGTTTTATCCATTCTTAAACCAGTTTAGCTGGGATGAGTTAGGGACAAAATGCCCAGGAACTCCTCAGATGGGAGTTGGTTGCCGTTTACAGATCTAATTTCACTTTTCATATTCTCCATATCTTGCTTCTTTAGCTTCTTGTAAATCTCGTGTTTGTGCTTCTTTAACTCTGGATTTTTGGTGACTTTGGGCACCATTAAGTGGCCTTGGATTGGAGCACATGGCTCCAGGAAGGAGGAGGAGAAGGAGGAGGAAGGGGAGGAGGATGGCCATCCCAATCATGCACTGTACAGCCGGCAGCAAACCAGGAGTAAAAGAGGCTCCTGTGAAACCGCTGTAGATTCTGATATCTTTTTATAAACTGGGACTTGAAATGGCTCAAGGCTGAACATTCAGTGTCCTGAGTTCAGGCACGTGGTTCTGTGGGGTTTCCAGGCTGGAATCCACAACAGAGTTGGATCCGTGGCAGACTCACAGCACGTGAGGAGCTGCAGATCCACGAGCAGCACAGGGCTGGTAAAACCTACCCACAGAACTTCATCTTCAGTGCTGCCCTGCAAAGAACATCAGTGACTGGCCCATCGAGAGAGACTTCATGCTCCCAAGTGGGAATTCCCAGTCCCAGGAGCTGCTGCTGGCCCTGGGACAGGCAGCATTCCCACTTGGCAGAACTCAGCAGCCTCAGACTGCCACGGAGCTTCAGGGTGGGACCAAGGGATGAGACTGAAAGAATCCCTTCTAGTGGGAAAGAGAAGCTCAGTGATTCCCTTCTGGTGGGACAGAGAGGCTCAGTGTTGAGCTTGCTCGATTTTCTTTGCAGGAGCAGGAGGGATGATGCCAATTCTGAACTCACCCATGGACTTTGCAGAGGTTAACGCACCCCTTGAGAGTGTGGAACAAAGCTGTCTGTCAAACAAAACTGGCTTTTGGGGCAGGGAGGTGGAGTGCATAAAAGTACATTTTATTCTGTTGACCATTAATTGTATAAATAAACCAGCACTAAGAATGTTTTTATATGCCACTCTGTTTTCTTATAAAATATAGGGGTTCCTGAAGCTGTGTAGAAATTCCATAGTAAACAGAAAATCTGGCAAGTTATACCCATCCCATGGAATATGGACAGAGATTTGCAACTCTGTGCATCACAGGAGCAGGAAGGGCTGCAGGTTTTCCACAAAAGGCAGGGACAGAACAGCAGAATAGAAACCTCCTGCAGCTCTGACCCTACATGCCCTTCCTGGGGAAAGGAGCTGTCATTCCCGGGGGCGAGGGAATCCGTCTTCCCTAAGACAGCACAGGTGATGCTTTATGAGGATTAGTGATTTGAACATCATGTTCTGGTGTTGAAACCCTTCCAGAGGGCAGGAGAGGTTGTTCCTGTATGGAGAAATCAGTGCTTTGCTCACATCCGTGGTCTCCAGTGGTATCTGGTGCCCAGCAGCTTGGAGACATGGATATGTTTTTTGGAAAACTTTTAGGGCACTTCTGAGAGATTCTGACAGTGGCTGCCTGCCTGTGGCTAATGAAAGGTTTTCATATTCCTTTCCATATGCTTTGAAATGCCAGAGGAAATGTCCCAGCGACTCAAATTATAGGTGTTACTTGGGAGTAACTGCTGCATTATTGTTGAACACCTGGAATTGGCAGCAGGCAGGCTGCATGCTGGAAAAAGAAGGAATTGGATGCTCAGCCAGCCCTTCCTACCTCCAACATCCCTGGCTTTGTTCATCTGCAATAGGAACAGAGGGGTGCAAGTGGTCATCCAGATGAACCTTGTCCCACTGACACCCTCTGCTCTGATTCTGCCCCTCAAATATTCCTGTTCCCTGCTGAAACGCCAGAGAATGTAGTTCAGTGTCAAAACATTCATTCCACACAGTTAAGCCATGGATGGATTTGGATGGGAATCTGCAGATATTAGGGATGTTCTCAGAGGATAAAGTGCATCTTCCTTCCACAGAGAAAGACAGCTGGGGATGTTCTGCAGTCCCCCTGTTATTGATTTCATTTATTCAACATCTTGACAGTAAAACCCTTGGAACTGGGTTTGCCAAAGATACTTCTTTTTCTTCCAACTTATCCTGTCCTCTCAACCTGTCTAAGGAGAGCATTCTTGGCATGGCAGGGGCAGCCCTTCATCCCACTGCTTTGCCTGGGAAGCTGGGTTCTCCAACATGTCTGGTAACAGAAATTTAACTGGTTTGACTGGTGTCCTGCTGCTCCGTGGGTGCTTTGAGGGAGAGGGATGGAGGATTTTTTTCCCATAGAGTGGTGCAATAAGGATCTTTGCTGTTTAAGGGCCTCATAATGTGCAAGGTCACATCTACTGCTTGGAAACCACTTTTCAGGAGATCTGGTTAGGCTGGTTCAAATCTGTGTTCTAGATAAGGCTAAAAATTCCTAATATTCAGTTAATAAATGATCCCTCTCTGTATTTGGTCTAAGCAAATTTGGTGAAGGTGTTTTCAGCCATGGGGCTCCAATGGCTAACAAGATCAAATGGCATCTTTTTTCTTAGTTCCTTCTCCTGATTTATGACAAGGATTTCTATGGGCTTCCATGGTATGATCCAGAAAAGTGGGAATTAGTATGTAAATTAGGTGTAGTTAAGCTTTGCTCAGTTCTTGACTGGAATTATCAGAGTTTTACTTAAGCTTTGTTTTCTAAGTGTTGCCTTTACTACCCACTTCACCAATGCAATATTAACAGGCTGTGAATCCTTGGTGTCCGAAAGCTACCACTGGGAATTTGTCTTGTTGGGCTCATGGTAAAGTCTCTGGAGGTTACTGGGATTTTTTTGGTCTTGATGGCCTTTGTAGTTTTTCTGTGGCTTGAGTCGGAGCTCGCAAAGACTAACCCAGCAGTAACTTCGTAAAGGTGCATCTGCCACGTGAGATGTTATAGCTGTTTATTTCATGCAAAGACACTTGGTGAGTCAGCTGAAATATTATATCTAAAACACAGCCTTGGCCTGGTTGTTTAGGGAACACTTGATGCAAGTGATGAGTGGAATGTCCTTCAGTCAGAAGAGCCAGTCTCTGAGGAACAAGCACACAGGACTGTGCCATGTACACTGAGCTTGCAGTTTATACAAGTCTACTCAAAAAACAGGGAAAAACTTGTCAGCAGTAGTTACTTGGGTTTGCCAGCCATAGAAATCTGGAGCTAAGATGGGCTCCAGCCTGCCAGATCCAGGGATCTGAAAGATGGGATGTGTGGATGCATCGCCTGCTGGGTTTCAGCCTTTGTCCCTGAGCTTGGCTGCTGATCTCCTTCCAGCCAGGATTTGTCACCAGGCTCCTGAGAGCAGGGAACTCAAACAGCACTGTCCTCTCACATTCTCCTCCTTGTCCATGTCCCGCCCATCCTGTGGGAGCTGATAACCCCCTCCGGCTGCTGAGCTGTTCCCATCTCCTGACACAGGGCTCAGTTCCTGGGATGGTGGAGCCCCACGGAAGCATCTGCCCCACTCTCAGGGGGAGGGGCATGGCTCTGTAGGAGCAGCAGCTGCTTGAATTCTGAATTTTTTCATGCCTTGTTGCCCCCTTGGAACCATCCTCCAAGGAAATCAGAGATCCAAGCTGGAGAGAAATCGGTCTGCCCGTGTGTGGTGTTGCTGATAGAGCTGAAGGGTACATGGAGAGCCCAGACACAGCAGTGAGACATGGAACACCCATCTGGGATAAATGGGATAAATCCCATCCTTGGATCTGCTGTGAATTCAGACTCCCAACCCAAAATAAAAAGTCAGGCCTTGGGAAGAAGTGTCTGGGTGACATTTTGGATTGTGTTTATGAACTAGTGGGGGTAGAAAATCTTTTAAGGACCCGAGAGGCTTTAATAGCTTGGATGATGATTTACAGCTGTTTTATTCCATGATTTATAGACTGCTCCTTATCACAGAGGCAGGATACAAATACTGAGTTTAACAAAGAACACCATTCTCATTTCTTCCTCAGAAACATATAGACAGAAAGGACATTCCACAGTAAACAGCAGCCTCTTCCCATCATCTAACCACCCCCTGACACAGAGATGTGAGGCTGCAGAGCCCGGCCAGCACTGCCTGGGCATATCTCTTCCCATATAATTTCCATAATACAGCCCTTTCCTCCGACTGTAATGCAGCCTCCCTAAATACACAGCCTGGTACCATAATGTTACATTCCCGCTCCCCCTGTCTGCGACAGGCACCTCTAAATAACACACAGAGACATGGCTCTCCAGAGCCCCAAAGGAAAGGATCGGGGTTCTGGCAGTGGGCACTCCAGACCCTCACACCCATTCCAGCTGGAACAGACCCAGATGGGCTCCTCGTTCTCATGTGGGCTCCGTGAACTGATCTCCGTCCAGGGCTGCCTGGGTGTTTCACTGTTCACAGTTCTCAGTCACATCAACAAACTCATAAATGAGTGAGGAAAGGGAGCTCTGGGTCAGAGCTGTGGCTGCCCCATCCCTGGAATTGTCCAAGGCAAGGTCGGACGGGGCTTGGAGCAACCTGGGATAGTGGAAGGTGTCCCTGCCCATGGCAGGGGGTGGAATGATCTGAGCTTTAAGGTCCCTTCTAACCCAAACCAGTCTGGGATTCTGTGATCAGAGGAGGGACATGGCTGAGGTCACCCTGACCTCACGCTCTGCCTGCTGGGCATTGCTGCTTCCTCACAAACTCTCTTGCTGAACAAAACTCTGCTCAGAACCCTTCATCCCAATCCTGGGAACTGTAAGAGAAACTCTGGAATCTCACAGTTGTGGTGACTGATGCTCACAGGATGGTGAGGGCTGGAAGGGATGCTGCTGCCTCCGGCACAACCTTGGTTTGTGCATGCAGGTCCCTCAGCCCCAGTCTGCACTGGTTTGGGTGTTTAACTCGAGCAGCATCAGCACCATCTGCTCACAGCAAAAAAATTGCATTTCCACGTGGTACCTCTCTGCTGGGAAGCCTAAACCAGTGTGTAAACAGGAATTAACTGGATCATCCCAGTGTAATGAGTCATTTTCATTAACCCTGCTTTCAGACTAATACATTTTGCTTCAAAGATCTTAGCTGACTTCTCCAAACAAAACCATGAGAGGGCCGGGAAGAGTCCCCCAGGATCCCGGCGCTCCCATCCCTGCTCGAAGGTGTCACTGTCCTGGCCCCTGGTCCTGCCCTGCTCCAACAGCCGTGCTGGGGTAGCCAGGAGGGGCAAAGCTCTGCCTGTCCTAAATATCATTGTTAATTATCTCCCAACTGCTCTAATCTTTCCAGCTATATTGTGATTCTCTGATTTCTCCTCCTCTCCTCAGTAATTGGGGTTTCTTTGCAAGTAGAAATAGCCTGAGGCGGAACTGGAAAGCAAACAGGATCACACTGCATAAATCCACCTTCACAGGTCTTTTCTTTGTGTACGCCTTTATATCAATTAGGTTCAAAGAAAGTATCTCCTTACTCTGCCTGCACTGTTTAGCATTTTTTATTAACAAAGTCCTCTTTTAGGCTGTAGTCCATTGAGGTTCATTAATCAACAATTGCCATGAAGTGAAAAATTCTCAAACTTCCAAAAATCTTTTTCTTGGAGTGAGTTAATACTAACAATGAAGTTTTCCTTGGCTAAGTGTCCCCTGCTTTGATGTGTCTTGGTGAGAAACTAAAAGCCACAAAGGTGTTATAAACTAGGCACCAATCACAGATTTAGACAGGCTGGTATGTGCTTTTAACCAATAAACATATATAGTATCGCAAGAATTAGCGTTTGGTTTGTGTGAGAGAGAATTTTTGGCGTTTGAATGATTTTCTTATCGGTTTTTCATTAGTTGAGCTATTTTTTTTTTTTTTTTTAAAGAACAGCAAGTTCCCCTCAGTGTCCTGAAAATGGCACTGAAAGTGGTCACCCCAGCCCCATTCCTAGAGTAACATTCGTTTACGTTATTTCTGGCAGGAGCCATAATACAGCTCTTCTTAATTTTGGGAGCAGGCTGTTATTCAAACATATGCCTGTGCAGTTTGGAAAGCTCTGGAGTGCCTCTGGAAGCCCTGGCACGGGGAGCTGTGCTGGCAGGCAGGAGCTGTGACCCCGCTCAAAGGTCCATTCCTGGGGCCAGACCTGGCAGGAGGAGCGGCCGCGGCCCTTCAGATGGGACAGGAGCTGATGTGAGGGGTTTGGCTGCTGGTGCTGCTTAGAAAAAGTCCTTCTTTATGAAAACACAGGCAGGGGAAAGGCTGGGGGATTGCTTTCGAGAGTGTAAAGTCCCTAAACCTGCTCCAGGCTGCCTTCCCAAACAAAGCCTTGCTCCTGAGGGCAGTAAAATAAATAGGAAGACTCCCACGGCTTTCCGAGGGCCAGTGAAGGGGGTCGAAGGACCAAACAGCTCCTGAGAGCAGCCAGGCTGCTGAAGTGCTGCTCCAGCCTGGCCAGATCCGTGCTCCGAAGGTCAGGGGGAGGCAGAGCATTCCACAGTCCCAAGATTGCAGAAGTATGAGCACTGCCCCTCCAGCGCCGACAAACCACAGACTCCAGCAGTCCCTCAGCCCCAGTGAGGGAGAGCTTTTGTCCCTCACTTTGTTCCTTGGGCTTGCCTTGACTGCTCCAATTGTTCAGACGGCGGGAAGTTACTGCTCGCGTCATCTTTCCACGGCAATATTGTTATTTTTTAACCTGCTATAAAAAGCGAGCAGAAACGAGAGGCGCTGCTCTGGCCTCCCTAAATAAGAGGCCGTGTTTACCATTGATCACCGTTACCAGGGTGCTTCTTCCTCCAGTGGCTCTGAAGTGGATCAAATCAGCCCTCTTTGTTTCTGTTTTTGTGTGCCTCTATTTCTGTTGCTCGCATTTCAAATGCCTGTATTTTTCTAGCAGTTAAAGGCTGCGTTTTGCACGCATAGCACATTCTATAAAACCTTTGGAAAAAAAAAAAAAGAAAAATTGGCAGTGTGAATTCTCTCTCCAGTGGGGCTGGAAGGATTTTAAAGTCTCCTGGAGGAAAGAAAGACCATGCCAGCTTTCTGCATACAAATTCTGCACTGAGCAGTGGTGATCAAATAGCTGATGTGCACGTTTGATATGCACACACACACACACACACAGGGAGTACCAGCCCTGGGAGAAACGACAGGTTTATGAACCAGAGCTTGTTCCTTATCTCACATCAGCTCATATTCCAGCAGAGTAAATATTTCACTGCAGCAGCAGAGCTCTAAAACCTGCAGGGTGACATGGGTGAGGTCCCCACGTCCGGCGTGCGGGATGGGTGCCTTGGAGGGACGTGGGTTCTCCTGCAGCTCTGCTGATTCCTCACTGCTTGGAGGTGTGAAGATCTCTGGGGACATGATGATGTCCCCTTGGAGATCCACAAAACACAAGATGCCCGTTCCTTTAGTGGGAGGTGCTTTGCTAGAGCCAATTTGGGGAAAAAGAAGTGAAAATGAATGGGAGTGTCACCGTGTCCTGTCACTTGGAAACTTCCTAGAGACAGAGAAGCAGGGAATGGTTTGGGTCGGAAGGGACCTTAAAGCTCACCTAGTTCCAAGCAGGACCATGGGCAGGAATGCCATTCACTGGGTCAGGCTGCTCAGGGCCCCATCCAGCCTGGCCTGAGATACACAGAATACTCATTTAGTGATTTGTACCAATTTATTCATTTCAATTTAGTAATAGTTAAAATAAACCTAATAGAAAAGAGATGGCAATTCTTCTGTAGTTGGCAGGGCAGTTCCAGCATTGTCCTTATTCTTATATCATTTTAACAAGGCTGTTTTTCCACCCTGCTTCCACTCTGTGGCTTTGCTTTCCCTAAAGAGAGTAAACAACTCTGTGCAGGAAGGTGCCCCGATTTCCACTGTTAATAATCTGGGGCTTGAATAAGTGAGAAATGCTGTTTACAAATAAAAAAAAGATAGATAAATACAAAAAATCAGAAGCTCTGTTTGGCTTTGCAAACAAAAGTAGCCCAAAAATAAACAGGCCTACCCAGCAGAAAGGAGACTGGGAGGGGAAGGGGATGCCAACTGAAGAGGCAGATGTAAAGAGCATTTCCTATTTGGTTTAGCAACTGCAGACTTTTGTCTCCAGTCTGCCTGCATTTCCTCCAATGATTCATCATAAATGTGCATTTATAAATAAACTCCACCTTGGCCTGGCACATTGATTGCAGGCTGGTTACTTAGGGAAATCAAAAAAAAAGGAACCATACTCCCCAATTTTGAATGATACCTGTGTGGCAGTATAATTTTATAGAACTGTTTCCAGGCTGTTTATTTTATTTATGTTGAGGGATTGTGACTGTGAGAGATGGGACCTGTGGTTTTCTCATTTCATGGGAGTAACAATTCATTAAGGAGCTTATTTAAGCCAGATCCGTGGAACGATGTCTCTGTGCACGTCCAGGGACTCGGGTTTGGAAGCTGCTCCCAAGCCTTGGGCTGGGATGGTGGAGGCTGAGGGAAGTGGGGTGTCTTTGGGGCTGGAGAAAGGGGTCATTCACCAGAGCGTCTCCAGTGGCTCCCCCAGCGACGTGGGGACCCACAGTGCTGTCAGTGCCAGAGGCTGTCAACCCCCCGGTGTTTGTCCCTGTGCATTCCTTATGTTTGGACAGAACCCCAGCCCAGGTGATCCCCAGAGCGGTGGCCAGCGTAAGGCAGTTTGTAATGAAGCCAAGTTTTGGGTTATTTCTCCCTCCTTTGAACTCTGGCCTTGAGCCCGGTCCTGCGGCCTGAGCCACACGGGAGGCTGCCACAGGATCACCTGGAAAATCCCTGTTTGTGTGGTTCAGCAGCACCTGGGCTGTGCCCTGGTGAGGGACCAGGTCCCTGCCAACCCAGCCCAGGTGTGCACACCAGAGACCCCTCACGCTTGGCTCCTTCCCATCTTCTCCCCCTTGGAGCTCTGCACAGCTCCTGCCCTGGAGACCTTTCCCCTCTCTGCTGCCTTCCCAGCCCCACACCACGGAGTCACAGAGTCACTGAGGCTGGAAGAGCCCTCTGAGATCATCATTCCCCCAGCACTGCCAAGGCCACCACTAACCCGTGTCCCCAGGTGTCACATCTTTTCAATCCCTCCAGGAGTGGTGACTCTACCACTGCCCTGGGCAGCCTGTGCCAATGCCTGACCACCTGCTCAGTGAAGAAATTTTTCCTGATATCCAACCTGAACCTCCCTCAGCTCCACTGGAGGCCATTTCCCATTTCTTCCTGTTCCATCTCTTGTTACCTGGGGAAAAGATGCTGCTGGGTGGAATGAGATGAGCTTTAAGGTCCCTTCCCACCCAAATGATTTTGTATTTGAATTTCTCTCTGTTGGAGTAGAGGTGGAGGAGTAGTTAAATAAATCTAAATGTTTTTTAAGAACAAGAGCTAGTTGATAGTAAATTTTCCTAGCTTTTTTACCAGATCCTGAGCGTGTGCAGAGCACTCCTGAACTTTTCCTGACTTGTGGAGCCACAGCAAAATCTGCAGAGCAAAGGGCTGCTCTCTCTGCAGCCACTGTAAAGGTGCAGCACAGAGAAAACAAAGGCAAGGCAGTCCCAGACTCTGCACAGCACATGATTCCCTAATAAAAAATGTTTGGCCTCTTCTCAGGAATAACATGGCCATGCTTGTAGCTCCAAAAGAAGCCCTGAATGATATTAATACGTTCATTAGAACAAGTTCAAAGAAAATCATCTTAATTAGCTTGCCTGGCTGAAACTGAGGTTCATTAATCTAAAGTAGATTAACCTGATGGTAATGCCATGAAAGCTGGCTGGGATATTAATGAAATATATGCAGTTGCAGAGAGCCCAAATGTCCTGCCAGCCGCGGGCTGATAAAACTGCCCGTGTTTCCTGCACTTGCGGCTGTTTTAAGGAAGATCTGTCCCTTTTCCAGCCGCCGCCCGGCCCTGCAGCTCAGCCATGGCATTGCTTTAGGGACGGGCCGTAAAGGGGAGACGGCATTCCACAGGGAAATTCGGGAAAACAACTCGCCCGAGCCTTTTGTGCAAAGAACTTGCTGGAGCAGAGCGTGCACGTGCACGTCTGGAGCAGGCAGGGATTTGCCCGTGCAGGGAGCACGCAGGCTTTTTATAAGGCAAACCGTGGCGCAGGACTTCCAAAATGTGACCTGTTTTTCAGCTCTGTGCTGGTGCACAGCGTGCAGCAAGGGTCTAAAAGCTTCCAGAAACCCAGCTTAGACCCAGCGGGCTTAAAATGGCCTTCTCCTCTCCCCAGGCTCCAGTATTCTTAATCTCAACTCTTTTTAGTCTTTGACACATCATTAAAGTGACAGTTCAAGAACAGCTCCGAGATCAAAGGCCTGCAGAGCTTCTCTCGTGTTGCAACGCTTTCGGCAACTCTTTCTCCAGGCCTGTTCCTTAACTCCCTCCCTCCAGCCAGCAGGAATCTCTCCCACTCCCTTCCCTGCCCCTCAGTCTTCCCAGGGCTCTGCCCCTCTGCTGGGTCACCCCAAAGGTCACTGGTCCAAGGCTCAGTCCAGCTGAACATGGGGTATTCACAGATTTAGGTGTATCACAAATTTAGGTGTATCACAGATTTAGGTGTATTCACAAATTTAGGTGTATCACAGATTTAGGTGTATCACAGATTTAGGTGTATCACAGATTTAGGTGTATTTGTGCTGCCAAAACAACTTCAGGTTTGGGCACGGCCGTACACAAATATATACAAATCCAAAATGCAAATAGGGAGGATTTGCAAAATCAACTCTGCTCCAGAGTGCCAGGAGAAGGTGCAGGATGGGGTATGAGATGGGGAACTGGGGAGATCAGGGTTCCTCTCCCAACTTTTCCCTTGGCATGTGGTGCTGCTCCAGGGGAACCTGCTGATCTCCTGGAAAGGCTCCCGGGTTTTGCCACGTGTGCAAGTGCCCAGGAGCAGCTGATTCTGGGCTGTGATGTGCCCAGGGCCCAGCACAGGGTACTGGTGGTGCTGAGAAATGGAAGCTCAGGAAGCACTGATCTTCTCTTTACATAGCCCCCTGTACTTAAGTGTTGAGTAAATTCTGCAGCTTCATTGATACATATTTATAGAAAGCTCTGTGATCCCAAGGTGAAAGGAAATCTGTATGGACACGGTGTTGTTCTTAGGACAAGATCTAAGGACCTTCCTTCCTCTGCAGAGCTCGGATGTGGAATTTCAGATCACAGAATCACATCACACCTTGATCTGGAAGGGACCCACAGGATCATGCAGCTCCAACGCTGAGGACTGAGCTGGGCTGACCTCACTGGGGTGCCTCTCCCTAAAGCTGAATATTCAGTGACTAAGTGTCTTTGCCTTGTTTCCCCGTGAAAGGCTCGGCTGGCCCACAGCTTATTTACAAGGTACCATGGTGTGATGCATCATAAAGACACTTTTGAAGAATTTCTGTTATTAAAAACTGCCCGTGGAAAGAATTAGGTCAGGTGTTTACAAGTCAAAGCTTTGGGGATAATTAGGTGGAAGGCAGCAACTGTAGAAAAGAGGGTTATTTTCCAGCCCTCCAAGAAGTGTGGAGTAATGCCTGTGTTACAGGAACCTCTCGGCAGCCAGGTTCCCACCTCCTTAGTGCAGGATCTATTACAGCCACTGCTTTGGGGATGGGGAAGAAAGCAGGGCTTAGAAAAGCCTCCAAAAATACAGAACCCCCTGAGCAAACCTGTTGGTGTCAGGGTGTTCTATAAACAGCCATTCAAGTCCTCTTAAGGGGGCTGCTTGTAAATACAAGCCGTAGCTGCTACTGCTGCACAGCGAGGATGAATTCTATACCACCTTTGAGGGAAGAAAGTTGTTTTCTTTCCTTTTTTTTTTTTAAAAAAAAAAAAGGGCACTTGTTCCTGGTGGCAGAGTGTGTGTGTGGAGAGGAGGGACAGGACAGGGCGCTGGCTGTTTGTGCACTTCAAGCAGAGCGACCTCCTTGAACCTCACCGTGCACAATGATGCTTTCCATGGAAAGTCTGGCTGTATTACCTTTGGCAAGGGCTGAGGGAATATTTTTGGAAGCTTTAAAATCCTCTGTGGGACATGCTTCATTTTTTGTTCATATACAGTATCTTTATATTTATTCAGTGAAAAAAAGGTTTCTGTTTTGCTGCAGTTGGCTGCCTGACCCTGACCCTTCAGCTCTTCTCCAGCGGTGCCCAGGGTGTCGGGAAGGCTGGGACAAGGAAAAGATCAGGCCTAAGCCATCAGCCCCTGCCATATTGTACTGGTTAAAGCTCAGTTGCTCCCCTCTCTTAAAAGTTTGTTTAAAGTGGTAAGAATATAACCTGTTCAAAGTGAGCCCTCCAAGGGCCTGGTTCCCATTTGCATTTAAGCCTTTCTGTGGAGCTGGGGCTGGGTAAAGAGGCCCTCGGTCCTAAATGGGAATCAGACTCCACAGCTGCGCTTTCCAGTGTCCTTCCTCTCTGCCAGCAAAGCCAGGAAACGGCTCTTGAATGGGAAAGGGACAATTAAACACAAAAAAAATCGGAGCTCAAGGTTGGCAGGGCCGGAGGGCGCACGTGGTGTTACCTGTGGATACCGTCCTGGCTGGATCCCCGGGATGTCACCCTGGATCCCCTTGCACAGGGGCTGAGGTGTAAAACACGGGAGCTCTTAAACCCAGTTTTAGCTTTAGGGTTGTATTTGGTAGCTGGAAGGAGCAGAATATGGAACGTGGGAAGTTGAATGAGTACGGGAGCATCCTAAAAGGAGTTTTTATGACTTTTAATTTTAGTAAATTTAGGAAATCAGTGTGATTTGCTGGCTCTTCCTCCCTTGGGTCAGCTACGACGGCTAAAACAGTGGCGCCAGGAGGAGGAGGTGCCCAGGTGCCACCAGCCTGAGCATCCCAAAGTTGATGGGAATGGAGCAGGACAAATGAGAAGCCACGCACAGGCCGGGCTCCGACCCTGCCCTGCACTCAGGATTTGTTTCCTTGTGTTTTGATGACAGCAGATGCAGGCAAAGACAGGACTTCTAGCAGCTGCTTTAGAATTAGCCATTATTTTATGTTTTTAGTCTATTTGGCAGCGCTTTAGGAAGCAAGGGAAGCATTTGTGTCCCGTGATGCAGAGAGGAGCAGCGGGCCGGGATCGCGGAGCCGGCTGAGTCACTGCCGGAGCCAGACACGGATCCCGTCGGCCCTGGCTCCGGGGCTGGCTGGGTGTGTGAACCTGCACGCTCCTCTTCTCCCTGGACAGCCCTCCCTGCTCCGAGGGGCTCAGGAGGAGGCTCTGAGCCTGGATCCGAGTGTTTCCCAGCCACGCTCCTGGCTGAGAGGGGCTGCAGCTGCGGCTGCCTCTCCTGTGCCACCAGGAGTTGTCCAGAGGAGAACTTGGCCTCGTGCTCAGACTTCACAGCCTGGTGATGGGCGAGTCTGGTCTTGGCTGTGGCTTGGCACCATGGGGGTGAAGGTGACTGGAAGTCTCCTCTGCAGAGGCCTCAAATCTCCAGCTGCTGGCCCTGTGCAGGTGATGGCACGAGCTGGAGGTGATCCCTGTACAGGTGATGTGGCTCTGCTCTTGTCCTCAGGGCAGCCTCACAGAGTGGGCTAAGAGTACCTTGGAATGTCCACTCGTCCCTCCCTGTCACAGGGCACAATCGTTGTCTGGCAGGTGTGGGTCTGATATTTCCTAAACATGGAATGGTTTGGGTTGAAAGGGACCTTAAAGATCATCTTGTTCCACCCCACCACCATGGGCAGGGATGCCACCCACTAGACCAGGTGGCATCCGTGAATTTCCATCCCACGATGGAAATTCTACCTAACCCTTATAATCCTTTCTATAATTGTCCTGATATCTATCCTGAATCTTCCTTGCTGTGGTTATCTTGGTCCTTCCTATCCTGGGCATGGAGGAGGGAGAACCCAAACGTGATGAGCACAAGCATCTACCCTGCTGCCGTGCCAGGCTGCAGTTTGCAGGTTAAAATCCCCGGAGTGATGCCGTGATAAAATCTGGCAATAATGGCACAAATCCCTCCTGCTTCACCAAGTTCCAGCCCCAAAAGAATGTGTGAGGATGAGTTAAACCCCAGGGAATTGGGATCTCTAGTAAAAACAAACACGAGCAGCCTCTTCACTATTGCAACTCCGCTATCAAAACCCCTTTTCAGAAAATGTTTAGTTAAAGATTTAGTTTGGAACAAACATTGTTAAAGCATGACCATCGGGCTGCTTATTGGAGCCAGATGTTGATTCTAAGGACATTTGGGTCCATTCAGGGATTTTGCATGCCCTCATCAACTGGGGTGAGCAGAAGGATTTGGAAAGCTCTGACTCAGATCCTCGACTTGCCCAAAAATGCAGAACCCCACTGAAAGTGCCTCACCCTGTGCCATTACAGGGCAATATTCCATAATGACCAGCATCCTTTCTTGTCTTTCTGTTTTTTCTAAGGAATGACTGGCCTCTCCCAAGCTGTCCTTCTTGATTTTTCTGTTAATCCCACATACTTATGGAACGAGCTTTTAGGAATACTTCTCCCTAAAGGCTGACTTTCTTCACAATTAAAAAATGAGTATCTGTTGACCTAATCCTGCAAGCTGGCTGGGTGTGACCAGCCCACGTTTTCCAGTGGAATGGTGCCCTCGGAAGATGTTCCAAAATCTGACCCCTGTTTCCAAACCAAAGGCCAGCAGAGCCACGGGCCCTGCACATTGCATGAAGCTTTGGCCAAATTCATGTGCTGGAAAAAAAAATCAAACCCAACCAAAGCTTTGCAAGCTTTTTTAGAGCTGCTTCTTTGATTTTTACTGCTTGAATGTTGATTACTGGCTGCTTTGTGGATGGAAATCTCAGTGGAGAGGCTCAGCAGGAGAAAAACAAACATGGGAGAGGGCCAAAGTGTGCTCCATGTCCTCCAGACCAGGCTGACCTGGGCTTCTGGGGCCTGATCCTTGATGGAAATGGGGTTTGGAGCAGGTCAGGGCACTGCAGGCTCTTTGGGAAGAAGCCACTTGATGGCCATGTGGCTTTGTCCCTACCTGTGCCCGTCTGCTCCTGTGCAGGCAGGGATGTGCCAGCCTGGAGACCCTCGGGGCTGTTGGGCCTGCCCTGAGAAGAGATCAGGGGGAGTGTTTGAGTGAAGGGGAACAGCAGCCCCACAGCTGGGGACACGTGTGGCACACAGGGGAGGGACCCTGATGCTTCCCTGCGTCCCCGGGGAATCAGCCCGGCTCTGGCAGGGCTGAGCTGTCCCTGCCCTGTCTGTGCTCTGCTGGGGAGGAGGAAGGAGCCAGCAGGATGTGGAGGTAGGACCAGACTCCCCTGGAGCTGGATGAGATGACTCAGCTGGGTGCAGGAAGGGTTCTGATGTGTAAAACCACGTTGGTTTTTTTCCATCCTGGACTTCCTTGAGTTTAGAAGGGAAGATGAGAACACGGGGCAAAACACAGAACAGCAGGGCAGATCCTCACAGCCCCTTCGCTGCCCACCTGACGCAGAGTTTGGGGCTCACATGTGTTCACACATCTGCAGATTCACATCTGTTCATACATCACAGGCAAACCACATGCGGCAGTGGGAAATAACTGGGGGATTTCTTCAGAAGTGCTCTCTGTAGGTAAAAGAGCACTGCAGGACATCCCTGCTTGCTCTCCTGTCCTCCCTCTTGCAGGACACGGAGGCAGCTGTGTCCCCAGAGCCCACAGCTCCATGCAGGCAGCTCTTGGGCTTTGTGTTGCTGCAAGACACAAAAGCATTTACAGAAAGCATCACAGCATGGCCAAGGTGAAAAAATAACTTATTGTGACATGACAATGGAATTTGCATCATCAGAAAAACATGAGCTTGCCTCTAGGAGCACATCAGCTCTTGGAATATCGCTGTCCCTCTCTCCCACCCTCTCTGCTTGTGATCAGGGGGTGTTAGAGGTGTGTAGCTCCAGCTCCCCCAATGCCTGCTCCCCAGTGTCCAGCAGGAGGTGGGATGGCTTGATGCTGTTTACTGGAGGGTTTGGCTCCCTGGAGCTCAGCCAGACAACGCAGCGTGCCCGGACAGCACGGCAGGCTCTGCTCAGTGGGACCATTGTCCAGGGCTCATAAGACTTTCCACTGCCTCGACATTCTGTGACGTGACTCAGAGTTGTAAACATTGGCACCAGCTGCTCTTCTCACTGAAACCATAAACCCATTAAGGGAAATTTGTTTTCTAAAAATAATCTGATCAATGAAAGGACTCTCTCAGCGTCCCCAGCCCCTCTTCCCCACCTCCCTCGTAATGACTTCCTCGTAAATACGCTCCCTTGGAGGAGGAGGATGCCTCGTGCCAGTCTCCATTGACCCAGCTTCAGTTCTCCAGTGAAGATATTTCAGGGGTAGCTCAGGGCCTCATTAAGAGATATTTCACTCTGTGGGGTGAGCAGAGCAGAAGGGGAAGGTGTGACTGCAGCAGTTTCTGTAGGGAGGGGAGAACGTGGCCCAGGTGCTTGGGAAGATTTGTAATTTCTGTGTCATATTTGTAATATCAATGCCTGTGGATGGTCAGCTCTGTGAAGTGATGGTCAGCCCGGGGAAGGCAGGCTGGGGGTTTGGCTGGGGCTTTGAATGAATCCTGTGGCATTAAATAGCCTGGATCAACTCTGCTGCACCTTGGCTGTGCCACAAAAGGGAATCTCAATTCATCCCTCAGGTTTCTAGGGAATCAAGGGCTCCTCTCCCCATCATTTCAGATGTCAGCACGATCTGGGTGGGGGCACTTTGGGCAGCTCTGGTTGTCACCCTGGCTCCTCTCTCTGTACCCGGTCCTCTGCCTGCTCTCGAGCTGTGGAGTGAGGCTGAGGCGAGGCCGCCTGGCAGGCACAGGGTGCATTGCTTGGCTGACACCACGGAATGCCAAACATTGCTGTGTGCATGCTGGCAGTTCGGGAAAGCCAGCAACAGTCAATCTATAATTTCCTCTTTGCTTAAGTAATACTCCACTCTGTCCATGCAGTGTGGCAGGAGGCTCTGGGCAGATACTGATTGTGCAAGGACCTACTGAAAAATGGATGAGTTCCACAGCAAGGGGCAGAACATGAAGGAAAATTGGATGTGATTCTAAATGTTCCTCTGTGGATGCTGCTCTCAGGTGTCTCCACCTTTGTGGCAGTGGGTGATGGTGTGAGAGAGCTTTTCTGGTCTAGAAAAGCTGTGACTCTGTAGGTCTGGTGTGAGCAGATCAGGCCCCTCAATATCTGTGTAGGTTGTCATGGTCCACCCAAACAACCCAGCTGCACAGCCCTTCCCAGTCTTGCAGCTGAGCTCTTCCCAAAAACCATTACCAGGCCAATGACTAACTTACTCCTGGAGTTCTGGGTCACAGATCTTATCTCTTACCTTTCAAAAGCACTGCTGTGATTTCTGAGCAGTCCATTTATGGTCCAGTCTGCTCTAGACAGAAGGAAAGGGCAAAGTGCATTTGGCAGCAGCAGGTTTTGTGTTTGGTGGGAACTCAGGGAAAGGTGACCTGCCCTGCTGATCTGCCTCCAGGGCACTTGGAGATCCCAGGGTCCCCCGATGTCCTGGACGTGGTCATGCTGCCTCTTGTGCAGCCCTGATCTCCCTCAATGACACCTCAGTGGTTTGTCACAGAACAGAGCTAAGGAAAAAAATTCAATACAAGTTGGTTTAAGGCATCTCAGCCTTCCTGATGCCATTTCCTCTCCAAACCTGCCCCTAACTTCCTCTGAAGGATCAGTATCTTTTTAAATGAATGGGAAGTGATCCCCTTGAGCCAGAATGGGAGCAGTCACCTGTGCTGGCTGCGAAGCAGTGCTGTTCCTGCACTGTTTTTCCATCAGGGAGCACCGTCCCACAAAGGTCGCTTGGTGCTTTCATTCAGAAAGTACCAAATTTCATTACTTGTGCTGCTGCCCCTGTGGTTTGCAAACTGCAAGTGTGAACCTGTTTAATCTGGCTATTAAGTGGGGATTTTGAAACAACACAGACCCAAACTGCCGGCTGAGGGGAAAGGTGCCAGCACAACTGTGACCACAATGGAAAGGAACCTGTCCCAGGATTAACTCCTGGTGCCACGGACTGATCTTTCCACGGGGAGGGCTTGGAGCCTTCCTTTGGCTCGCCTGGTCCCTGGACAGAGCTCCCCTTTTATCTGATCCTGCTGCCCTGTACTTTGCTGCTCGAGACACCGGGGGTTTATTATTTTAATAAACCTGCCTGGGTTTGCCTGAGGCCAGTTTGAAGCCGGCCCTACCCCTGTAATTGGGGTCTGAGGTGGTTTGGGAGGGGTTTGTGCCATGCTGCTGCTCGAGGGGTGCCTGGAGCTCCCTCACATTATGCTGAAGACCTGAGCTGACCCCGGGTGCTGCTCTGCTCCCCCTGTGCAGGCTCAGGTGACCCCACCTGGGTGTCACTGCACCCTCCCTGCATCCCATCAGTACCAGGGGTCCTTCTCCCAGGTGAGCACCAGGGAGCTGCCACACGGGTGCTGCCCACTTCAAAACACCTCCCAGTGTGACTGGGAGAGCTGGGAGAGCGGTGGGCAGACGAGGGAGGCTCAGGATGGGCCAGGGTGGGAGGAAGGGAGCATCTAATCATGGCAGCACGAGGGCTGCGTTCCCCCTGCATCCTGCCCCAGATAAGGGACTGATACTTTGGGGAACAGTGTCTGCAGCTCAGCAGGAAGGAAGGAAAGAGGGAATATGGAAAGAACAGGGTGGTTTCCAAGAGAGAGATGGGAAAGGAAGGGATTTCTTCAGAAGGGAAGAGGATGAACTGGGAGATAGGAGTGCTTGGAGCAGTGGAGATAACCCAGCCTCTGGCTTGACAGAATCCCAGAGGAGTTCGGGACCCCTGGAGTGGGGTGGCTGCTTGGAGAAGCCCCAAAGCAGCACCAGTGAGGTGCCCTCAAATCCCTTTTGTCATTTGTCGTCCTGGAAATTCCCACTGAAAGTCCTGTCCAGATGTCTCCGTGCCATCCTTTTGCAGTGGGACAAGCATCGTGTGGGGGTGACCCTCAGCACCCCCAAATCCATCTCTTGGGGGAGCCGGGGGGCAGGGAGCACCTCAAAAACCAGGAATGTGGGTGCAGTCCTGATCCATAAAGGGATCATTTCCATGTGAGTGTTACCACTACTATGGCATTGTCGCTGTCCTGATCCCCAGTCTCACCAAACATAATTAGTTTATTTTTAATGAGTGCTGAGATTCCTGCACAATCAAATCAAAGGGCTTTAAGATAAAGTTAAAAAGTTGCTAAATTAAGAAACTGGGGCTTGTGATCAGCACAGACCGTTGGAGAGCTGACATAAAAGCGTGCTGGGGGTAAAACCAGAAGGGAAATTAAAAACAACGATTATTTTTAATTTTTATTCTGCTGCTGCTGTTAGTGATAGCAGAAATCATAACATGAGAATTTTAACTCGTGGATTTTAACACATCATAACGGGAACGGCCTGAGGAGGGGTCTTGACACTGCGGGAGCTGGCTGCCAGTGCCGGGAGCAGGCTGGCTCCTGGCAGGGAGCAGCTCCCAGCCCTGCCCCTGCCTCGTTTGATGCCACAGCGAGATTTCGGTGGCTGTGGCGTGAACAGGCGCAGCCCTTTCTTTTCTAAACATGTGTGCTTTGAAAGGGAAAAGGTTGCTGCCAGCATGTCTGACTCCTTCGTCCTGACAACATCCGACCATCCATGTTATCAAGCCTTACTGGGACCTATCAAGAGACATAGTTAAACAAGCTGCTGTTTATCTGGGGGAAGCTGTATTAATTGCGCAGTGGGATAAAGAACTGGCCGGCACCAGGCAAATCTCTCTGGCATGGGAAAGGGACGGCCGCCTCCGCTAACAATGGGCTGGGCAGAGAAAGTCGCTCCGTGCTGGAGCCCTTTTGCTTTGCAGACTTCAGGATTTTTTTTCAATAGCTCGAACTCCTGTGTTTTGTTTGCCCGTTTTAAAATAAGACCTCAGCGATGGCTCTGCCGAGGCTGAGCGGCTCCCGGGGAAGCGCCGCTGCCGGAAACGCCGGCGCGGGGCTGCGGAGCCGGGCTGGGCTCGGGAGCTGCGACCCCTCCATCCTGTCCCTGGTCACCACTCGCTGCCACGGCTCACCCTGACCCACCCCAGGGCCGCTCTGGGCAGGAGCTGCTGAGCTCCCAGCCAGGCATCCCAAAAGGCTGCGGCACAGTTCTGCTCCGTGAGCTCCCCAGAATCGCAGCATGGTTTGAGTTGGAAGGGACCTGAGGGATCATCATGTTCCAACCCCCCGCCACGGGCAGGGACACCTTCCACTAGAGCAGAAAATGTGTTTGGGGTTTGCTCGGTGCTGGGGGCTGGAGGACGGTGCTGGTGTTGGGGTTGCAGGCTGGGGCTGGGCTGGGGAGCTGCTGGACATGGGGGAGGTTCAGTGGTCCAAGGGAACCTTCTCAGCAGGGAGTCCTTGGAAAAGAGACTGGCTTTCCCAAGGGAACATGGCTTGCCAGCACTGCTGTTACCCCATCTTGGAGCAAGTGTAAAAGGAGACTTTGCAGCCAAAGCCTATCAAATAATCCAGCAGCGAGGAGTGACTGAGAGCGCAGAGCTCAGCGCTGTTTGTGGGCTCATGCTCCTCATCTGCCACTCAGAAAACTGGGATGGAAATATTTCCAAATCGCCTTCTTTCACAGGGTTAAACTTGGAAATTGCTACTCACAGTGTGTGGTTTGCTGGTGCAAAAAACCCACCCAAACCCTCAGCCAGTTGCAAGCTCAGAGCCATTGATTAATGCTCCAAACAATGGCCAAGAGGCAGCAATGACCCACCTGGCCCAGCCAAAGGGAGAATTTCTCCCTCATGGCAGCAACTGGTTCAGTTTGGGCTTGATTCTCTCCTCAGATGAAGGGAGTTGTGTTGGCCTGCAGAGCCCAGCTGGGCTGTGGGATGGGGAGGAGAGGGAATTTCATCCATGCTGTGCCATGGAGGCAGCAGTGACCAGCCACACCGGCAGAAGCAGCCCTGCATTGTGTCCTCTTGTGAAGAAGCAGATTGTCATGGAGGGGCAGCTTTCATCTGATGATGCTTCACTCGAAGCAAGATGTAAGAAAAGAGAAACTACCAAATGAATCACATCCCTTTCCTAATCTTATTTTCTCTTGGGGGTGGATTTGGGCATGCTCCAAAGCCACAGCCTAATTTAAATCAGGAGAAAGGTGGCTGTGAAGAGCAGAGAAGCAAGAAAGCTGGGAAAAATGGACAGAAATATTTGTCCTTCCATGAATGAATATCTGTCTTGCTGGGAAACGGCCACATCTGGTGATAGAAAACAGAGGTTGCTTCTAGACACTAATCGCCTGCTTTTTATCTGGGGTTCACGAGCCATTTTAAATACTGCGTTGTGATGTGACTGGGGGCTTAGGAGGGGGAATGGTTCCTGGCTTCCCCAAGTCTGCTGCCCTTCCTAGGGGATGCTGACAAATGTCTTGGGGAGATAGTGAGCAGCTTGCAGGAAGGAGCCTCTTCAAAGTCTTCTCTCCCTTATCTCCCCGCTGGAGTTGTTTTGACAGCGGCCAGTTAGAGACAGGAGCCCTTGCTGGGATGAAGTCAAGATTGCAAGAAAAAAAACAAACCCAAGAGACTGCATCGGCAGCACAGGCTATAACTCTCCTTTGGAGCAGGCAGATGGAGTCTGTGGGATTGCTGCTAGGCCAGGGGAGCCCAGCCAGTCTAAATAGTCCTGGAGGTAACATGAAAGGTCACTGCTGGTGGAGTTCAGCAGTTTAGTGCTGCCAGAGTTCCGATTGCTCTTGCAGCTCAGAACGGGCTCCTGGCTCCTGGTGGGGTTTGTGATAGGGCAACAGCAGCTTTTTCTTGCCCTGCTGGGCTGGGGAATGGTTCAGGGATCTCACCTGTCTCAGGGATCTCACCTGTCTCAGGGATCTCACCTCTCTCAGGGCTCTCACCAGGTTCCCCAGTGAAGTTCTCAGGGCTCTCACCAGGTTCCCCAGTGTAGTTCTCAGGGCTCTCACCTGGTTCCTCAGTGAAGGGCTCAGGCTCTCCCCTGGATTCCTCACTCCATTCCCTTTGCAGCCCTGTGTGATCCAGCCCCATGTGTGTCCCTGGCTCGCCCCCACGCCGTTCCACTCACTCAGAGGTCTCACCCTGGCTTCTTTCCCACCTCCTGTGCCAAGTGCCCTGTGCCTGACCCCCCCAGGCTGCTACTGAAATCCCTGGCAGTCAGATCCTGGGATGGAGCCGGCTCTGGGGGCTGTGTTTGCCCTCAGCTCCTCAGTGCCCAGGAGGGAGCTGGAGCACGTGGCCACTCAGTCACCCTTGAAGCCATGGAGGTGCCCCCGCTTGGCTGCACCAAGGGCTTGCAGCCAGGTCACTGTGCCCCCAAATCAGACTCTGGCTCTCCAATGAACTTTGCTGCCAAAGCCGTGCTGGAGAGCAAAGCCAACACATGCCAGGCCTAAAGAAATCAAGCTTTGATAAATGGTCACCAAAAGAAATTCACTGTGGTGGCTCTGGTGCTTCCCCCAGAAGCCTCTGCCATCTCAACATGCAGGTGAAAGGCACCCTGGCACCTTTTGGACCCTTGTCAGGCAGCAGTGCAGTCCCGTTGGATTTTCTGTCACCCCAATGTCCATCTGTCCAGTCATTTCCATTTAAAGAAAGTTAAAGAACCAAAGAACCAAAACTGTGCCTCTCTTTTAAAAGGTTTTGGCAATATTTTTAGCCTCTCGAGCTATGTAATCACAGCTCCATGACACAGAGAGATAAGCTAAGTATGTAGGAACACAGACGGGATCTGGGATGTGGCCCAGCTAGTCCTGTACCCTCTCTCTGACAGTAGCCAGCAGGAAATGAATGAGAAATTTTTGCAGAAATGGCTGGAAAGATGATAAGCCTCTCTCCCCAGATGCCGCCTCGTGGACTATTTCACTGAAGATCCTTTGTAATGGATTAAAAAAACAGTTTCCAAAATCAGAGAGTCACAGAATTCTGGAATGTTTTGGGTTGGAAGAGACCTTAAAGGCCATCCCATTCCACCCCCTGCCATGGGCAGGGACACCTTCCACTATCCCAGGTTGCTCCAAGCCCCATCCAGCCTGGCCTTGGACACTTCCAGGGATCCAGGGGCAGCCACAGCTTCTCTGGGCACTGTCAGCTGATGGTGCTGAGTGTGCTGTTCCTGCTGGAGTATTCCATATCTGTTCATACTTCCATGCAAAACCTGGCTGGATGCTGTTACACACAGAGCTCTTCCTCACACCCGATTGACTCAGCATAAGAAATTCTCCAGATAATATCATTTCCACGTTTTCAGTGAGATGTACACCCTGCAGGGCCTCTGGAGCCCCCTTCTCCTGCTGCCAGGTAGACTCTGCTGGCACTGTGCCCTTTGCCATGGGGGTGGGATGAGGCCAGGGGCTTTGATGGACTGATGAACGCCCAGACCTTGGGATTCAATGCCTCTCCAGCCATCAGCACACATCAGAAACCCGAGGTTTGCATTTGCAGTGGAAAAGGCTGTTGGGTTTTTGGCCGGTTTCAAGCAGCACTGGAGCATCCTTGATGCGTCTATAAATAAGGAATTATTATTTCAGGGACCCTTTGCATTAGTGGTTGCCATGGCAATGAATGGTTGGGTCTCTGCTGGGGCCAGACTGAGCATTATTGTCCAACGTTCATCCAAACAACTTCCAGTCGTGGTGCAGTCACTTAAAGACTCAGCAGATGGTCTAAAGTAAATTCTGCTCCGAGCTGTGCACCCTGGCAAGGTGCCACGTTCCAATATCGATGCTGAATATGTAAAGACTACTGGATTTCTCTGTTTAAAAAAAAAAAAAGTTTGTTAATTGTCTGTACCAAGCCTGTCTAATTAATCGCACATGGATCCGCCCTCGTGCGCAGGGAGAAATGTGAGTGAATCCATTCTGCCACGATTTCCCAAAGTGCACTAAGTGCATGTAAAAGCTGTAATCAGGGGCTGTAATGGCTTCCTAGTTGGAGGCTGCTCCGTAGCCTATGAAAATATGCTGTGTGGAAATAAACCATTTGTGCATCAGGCTGAATTAAAACCAAATGCTTGAACTTCTAATTAATTTTTTTTTTTTTTGAGTCAGGGAAAGGAAAAGCTTAATTACCACCAAAACCCTCCCTTTTTCTTCCTTTCTTTTATTATTTTTTTTCTCATGTCGTTGTTCATAATTTAGCTGTGTCCCATAGTTTTGGGGACATCTTGCATTCCTGGCCAAGCGGCCCCAAAAGCCAGGTTGGCTTTGCAGGCTACCTGCCCATGTGGTCCTTGTTGGCTCTGCTTTCAAAGTTTACTGCAAACACATGGATGGCTGCCTACACATTCCAGATGCTAAGAAGGCTTTAGGAAAATGGGGAGGGAGAGAAAAAAAAGAGGGAGAAGTGTGCGTGGGGCGGAGGGGGAATAAACAGATTTAAGGAGATCCCGTTCCTGGCAGACAGAGATGCTCCTTCCATGGGTTTGTTGTTCCTCCCTATCTTGCACCCTGTATAATAGAGGGCTTTTTTTGAACTTTAACATTTGGACTCCTTAACAGACTGTTCTTTAGTGTGGTTTGGGAAGGACAAAAGAAGACTTTTGTTGATTTGGCATAAATTATACAGTGGGTATTTTTGGCAGAAATGTCGGAGTTTGATGCTTTTTTGTTGGTTTGGCAAAATATACCTTGAAATCACAAAAATATGCTTCTAATTACAGAATGTATGTTGCAGTGATGTGGGACAGTGAAGTAAGGAACCTTTCAGTATTTATATTAACTGAATCAAAAAATTAACCTCTTCCTGTTGAATGTTTACAGCTGGAACCCAGTCAAGGAATCTGAGGCTGGAGCTAGTAATGCCTAATACATTTCTGCCTCAACAGCAAAGATAAGTAATTCGTTATTCAGATTTTAAGCGTTCAGCAGGCCAGTCCCTGCAATTAGGGCTTAGACTTGCTTGAGAACTGTCAGGTACCCTGGGCCCCACATTTCAGCTGTGCGGTGATGTTTTATGAAGCCCTACATGAAGAGAAATCTTGCAGGGAAATAAAAGGGCAGAACTGCAATGAAAACAGGGTTTTGTTCAGGCTGAAAGCTCCTCCTGCCACGTTTGTCACTTGAGCGTTTCAGCAGCCTGCTGGAGTTCACAGGCGAGAGCAAAGCTGTGTGCACTGCCCCGTGGTTCTCCACGCAGCATCACCCAGCCCTGCTGGATCTCCATCCCACCCCATCCTTCCAGGGCAGGGTGGCAGAGTGCTGACTCTGCCTCTCCAGCTGTGATAAGATCGTTCCGCAGAGGAGTCAATGACCCTAATTAAGAGCCTATGTAATGTTTTGCCTGAAGAGCTTCCTGTGCGTGGCTCTCCCAACATGCCTGTCTTGTTCAGAGATGCTCTTTCTGGAATTACCATTAAATTGCAGCGCTGGGTAATTGCTCCGAAGGGTTGTAAATCCAACTTAACCCTTCCCAGGTTATGGAATGCGAGCGCCGCGGAGCATTTCCAAGGGGTTGGATCTGAGTGCACTCTTTATACAGCAAGAAAGACTTTTCTGGGAGCTTTTTTTTTTTTTTAATGCACATATATTTCTCCTGAAGGACTTTTTATTAACCCGGGCAGCGAGTACTGAGTGCAAGAACAACTGACTAATTTAGTGCACCCTAGACAGCTCTGAAGGAGATTGCAAAGGTTTGCTTGACAAAACAGGCACCAAACATGTCAACTTTTGGGAATGTTACAGAGAGACTATTATGGTTCCAGGCCCTTCCAACACCAGCGGTAGGAAACTACCTCGCCCTGCGGCGTATGGGCAGCAAAAAGCAAAAACAATGAGTGTGAAACCCACTCTGGCTCTATATGTGCAGCCTCGGCCTCAGCAAATCCTATCAGCTCTCACGTCATAAAATATAGAAAGGAATAAATGTTTTCCCCTTCCCGTTTCTTTAGGAATGGTTATACAATTCCTGTGGTAAAATCTGCTTGGCTGTGCTGGTTGCTAAGATAATATGATCATGTTTTGAACAGGGGGGGAAGCAGTCTTTTTATTGCTGTATATAATGGCTTTTCCTGTTTCTTCGTCATTATAGTTATGCTTTTTCTTTTCTTTCTTTTTTTCTCACGTTTCTCAGTCTTTCTGAGAGACATCAAGAAAAGGCTCCGTTTTCTAAGGTGCTCGATGGCAGTAAGGATAAGAGTCTGTGGAAAAGCAGTAGCATGCACACAGATCGATTGTTGCCACTCTGGAAAAATTTGTCCCCTCAGAACTCTGGAGAAGTTGGTGGCAGTAGTCATTTTTCTGTTATTGTTTTCCGTTTTTTATTTTAAAAAAAGGGTGCCCCAATTTTGTGCATGATGTTCCCTGGTGATGGTTCAGTTGGAGAGTGGTTGGGTTCTCCCAAAAACTCTGGTTCCCCATTCTCAGACAGGTTTTTGTATGATACTGGGCAGGGGATGGCGTCTCTCCAGGCATCTCTTCCCTCCCTACAATATGGAGATAAGGAAATTACAGGATACTGAAAGGACTTGGTGAGCTGCTGTTTTAATGTGCTGTATCTAGGGCAGGGACTATTTATTCCTAATAATTATCCATCACCCTTTTAAAGTCTCAGTTCCTTTATGCTTCTTCCTGGATACTCTTAATTTTTTCTCAAATGAATACGATGAACAGTCTTGCAGGGAAGGCAAAGGGATGAAATGGAAATGCGGAGCAGAGGTCTTGGAGGAGAACTTTGCTCAGGTACCATCAGCCGAGGCTTTGCCACGTCAAGGACAGGTTGACTCCCTCTCCCTGTCCCAGGTTTTGGCTTCGCACCCTCTCTGCCCCCCTTGTACAGGAGAGAGGCCCCTCGGCTCTCCACTGGCTTCTCCACTTGGGATGATTTCTCACGGAGATCTGAAGAGAAAAAAGTGATCCATTTCCCATTCTTTGAAGAGAGACCTTTAACTTCCTCGGATAAAATAATGTGTAAAACAATGTTTGGGAAAACTTCCAGGGGGCTCATTTGGGCTTTACAAAGGAACCCTCCGCATCTGAATCCTGATGGGAAGATAAGATAATTCTCCAGCACTGTTTTAGTTATCGCAGGGCATAAACAGCCATCCTCTCTTCATCTCCTGAGAATGCAGTGCTGTTTGGGAAAGAGTGTGAGGAACAATTAGAGCAACTGGAATAAACTCCACATTCCCCAGGAGATCATGGATTCTGTCCCCATCCCTGCTTGAGGGCTGTCAGTAGGGCTGTGGATCTGAAGGTTGCTATTCATGTCTCCAGGGCGATTTGCTGAGGTCTCCAGATGATTTTAGTGTTTTAAAGAACCCAGACTTTAATTATATGCACAGTCATGGCCATCAGCTCTTTCCCTGGCGTCTGTCAGTTCCCCAGAAGCTGTGAGTGCCACTGCTGAGCTGTGCGGGGGGAAGAGCTGGGAGGTCTCTCGAACAATCCGGGATGGGGGAGAAGGAGCATTTAAGGGGCAGGAAGAGCCTTCGGGGACACGGCCCCACGTGTGCTGTGCTGGCAGGGAGCATGGCAGGGATAATGGGAGGAGCAGGGACAGGGCTGTGGCTTCTCCCTCGTGGCATTTGGCTCGTTGGCCCGTGCAGCAGGGCTGGGAGGGGAGGGAGCCCTGCTGGAGTTGGCTTTCCAGCCTGGGAGGGATCAGCCATCTCGTTTGTTTGCATCTCAGTTTGGCCGTGGGTTTAAAGGGAAAGCCTGGTTCCTTGGGAGCAGGCACAGCCAGCAGGAACAGCAATGTGTGCTACCCTTATCTAGAACCTTTACTAATCAGCTTGAAAGTACCTCAGGGGGAGGTCAGAGGTGTTATCCTCATTTAGCGGGAGGGGAACTCTTACTCGTTTTGCTCTTGACATTTCTCTCGTCGCTCTGTTGTTACCGAGCCCTGCAAGAGCACAGAGATCCCTTCCCCTCGGATTTATCTGCAGGGAAGGATGCTGGAGCAGTGACAGCGTTGGTCGGAGACCTGTGAGTGAGCAGAGCAGTGGTTAAGTCAGCCAGAGGAATGTTTTGCCAGTTTGTCTCTGTTATTTTTTGTTTGTTTGTGTGTTCAGCAGAGCACTCTGTTATCTTCCGCCCGTTCCGACGCCATGCTTTTCCTGTTTAAAATTCCGACTTCTGATTTTCCCTTTGGGTTTTTGTTCCGTTTTTTTTTTTTTTTCTTTTATGCTTCCCCAATTGTTCTAGTTTTATGTTCCCGGCACCAATTACCAAATGATATCTAATGAAAGCATTTGAGGACACAGTAATTTGGTGCCTCTCTCTTTCTGACGTGTTCCCTGTGCAACGCTTGGCTCTCCTCTCTTTCTTCCAAGACCAGCTCGATATTTCCCTGTCTCATTAACTAAATTTTACCTGGTGATCCCTCTTTGCAGAGGGAGCTCATGACATGAAGGAGGAGCAGCTGAGGGAGCTGGGAAAGGGGCTCAGCCTGGAGAAAAGGAGGCTCAGGGGGAACCTTCTGGCTCTGCACAACTCCCTGACAGGAGGGGGCAGCTGGGGTGGGGTCAGGCTTTGCTCCCAGGGAACAGGGACAGGAGGAGAGGGAACGGCCTCAAGTTGTTCCAGGGGAGGTTTAGAGTGGATATTGGGAAAAATTTCTTCATAGAAAGGGTTTCCCAGCCCTGGCACAGGCTGCCAGGGCAGCAGTGGAGTCAAAATCCTTGGAAGTGTTCAAAACATGTGTGGATGTGGCACTTGAGGACATGGTTTAGCGGTGAACATGGTGGTGGAGCTGGTTGATGGTTGGACTGGATGATCTTGAGGCCTTTTCCAACCTAAACCATTCCAAGATTCTTAAACTAGAGACAAAGCTGGAGGAGAAACACAAGTTCCTTCCTGGACACTCTGGTTGCTGTTGAGTGCATTGGATGGTTTTGAAGGTCTTTCAAGCCATGAAACAGAGGAGATGTTGAGACTTGGGGCTCTGCAGGTGTCACTTATTCCCTTGGTGCCTCTCAGGGTTGATCTCTGTGCCAGGTGTTGCACAGATAAGAGGAAACTCTGTAAAGGGACAAAACATCCCCCAGACCTTGGGGGTTGGAACAAGATGGTCTTTAAGGTGCCTTCCAACCCAAACCATTCCATGATAAAATCTTAAATTTTTAGTCATCAGTTTATGACTCATTTCGCACAACATTCTTGTTTTGTATAGAATAGGGTTTCAGACAGGGAATGTTCAGTAAATTTGTTGTTGGGGATAGAGAGGTTGAACTTAGAGGGCTGTTCAGAATCTCTAATACTGGCTGTGGGTACAGAGCACTCAGAAGTTCTGTGGAAATCCAGAGGCAGTAATGGTGCGGCTTTTATAGTTTTGCTGATTCCTGTGACAAATTTGGGCTGTTTTGTCAGGAATTGTACAACAGAACTACAAGACAGTGTGAAAGAAGTGAAAAATCAACAGTCTGCAAATGGGATGAAATAGGAGCAATATTTAGTGAGGACTGAAGTGCTGTGGGCCCATCACAAAGACAAGCTGCAGTGGTTTGGATCCCTGTGCCATGAATCCCAGCAGGAATGCTAAGGAAGCAGTTCTGTGCCTCTCTCACACACACACAAACACACTCAGTATTTTGTAAAGATGTTCCTTTGTCCCTCTCTGCATGGGAAAATGTGCTTTCCACCCAAACATAAATTACTGTGTAAACTGCAGCCTGCGATTTAGGAGTCTGCGTTTTTAGTGGCAAACTCTGCAGATCATTTTGGCACCAGCTCTGAGCAAACACACCAGAAAAAAAGGACTTTGGGTGAGCAGTGAAGAAGCAAACAACCTGAATTCACTATAATGAACTTTTTTGGAAGTCCTGAGGAACATTTTCACGGCAGGGACTATTTTAAAATGCATTCTGGGAATACAGAACTCAGAGAAACAAAAAAAACCAAACCAGCAAAAACCAAGCCCAACTCTATCAACAACAGCAGAAATCAGAAGCTACTCGTGCTTGTTCCCAGATCATGAATTAATGCCGGGGAGTAACAACCTGAAGGAATCACGATCCCCTCACCCAGACAATCCCGGATTTTGCAGGTTCCCTTAAAGTCTCCTATTCCAGCATAGTCCCTGATTTGTGGTGTTCAGCTTTTTATAGTTTTGCTTATCCTAGCATTTAAGGTATTTTCAAACTTTCATACACTTTAATTTGTTACATTTGGAATGAGATGCTGGGTTTAGCACATAAAAAGGGTATTTTCCTTGGAGATGGGATGAACAGTTCAGTGAGGAGGAACTTCTGACCGTGGCGCCCTGCCATCCCCCAGGTAGAGCAGAGCACAGCAATTCCCGTGGCACAGCAATCCCACCAAAAGGCTCACATGGACAGGGAACACCTGGGACAGCCCAAAAGGCCAGATCTGCCCAGTCCCTGGGAGACACTGGGCTGGGAATGGTTTCCAGCGGGTTCAGGGGAGCTCAGCACCCAGCTGGATCTCATCCACAGGATGGAGGAGGGAGCACAAAGATCTTGCAGGATAAATGGAGCAGAAGATCAAGTTCAGAGACATTTTGTTGGGGGAATAGCTGACCTGGTTGATCAATCAAAGGTTGATGATCTTGGAGGTTTTTTCCAACCTAAAGGATGCTGTGGCCTCAGCCAGGTCTGACTGAACCAGCAGTGGGTGGTAAGGAGGGCCAGGGCTGGAATGGGCAAAGGAAGGTGGGAATGGTCTTGGGATCCTGCAGCCATCAATGGAGTGTTTGGCACTGGGACATGGCATTTGCAGAAAATTTAATGAACTTATTAAGCATTTGACTTTCCCCTGTTTCCAACTGATTCTGTGGCAGCTCAGACCCTGTGCCAGGGAATTGTGTTTGGGTTTTTTCCTCTGTGCCATCCCAATATGATGGAAAGGGTCAGTCTGCTGGTTTGGAGCAAGAGAAGTGTTTCAGAGGGATAAATCCCAAATGGATTCGGGGGCTGTTGTGAAGGAGCACCATTTCCCCCCTCTGCCAGGGAGTGTCATGGCTTCGGTGCCACTTTTCCGCTGAGAGAACTGCCGTGAAAAGTCCAGCAGGGAAAGACTCCAGACTTGGGCAGCACACACAATTCATTGCAGAGTTCTGTGCTTCTGTGGATTCATCCCACACTTCTTTAGGCATTTCACTGCATGGGATGCCTGAAGTAGAACTTGGCTCCCTCTGTAGTGGAGGAATGCAGGTGAACACCTCCAGGGATTAATTAAGATCTTAGGGAGTAATTAAGGTCTTAAGCAGTGCCCACTGGAGATGCAAAGAGCTCTCCATGTGCTGCGGAGGGAGCCTGAGGTGACCAGACCGAGAGGGTTGTGAAATGTCTGTGGAGGGTGGGTTCAGTCTTGGCTCGGGACTCACTGCATGCTCTGAGTTCTGCAGATGGTGCCAGGGACCATAACTTTCATCCATCCCATTCAGGATCCCTCTGGCAAGTGTGAAAATAGGAAACATTACACACGGATGAACTTCCACACACTTTGTTCCCTCTATCTCAGAATGTTCCCTAGTGCTTGTGGTATCATTTTGGATGGAAAGTTCTCCTTGACATTTAATTATTATCAGAATTAGTCATTAGCACTGTCGTCATCACAAGGAGTTTGGCCACTGATGGACCAGGCCTTGGAGCCTGAGTTAGGTCAGCACTCCCCACGTCTTTGTAGGATGGTGGATGTGTTTGGGATGCAGCCTGTGAAAATTATTGTGTGGGAACAGCTTTACCTGAGGGAATTCATCAATCTCCAAACTTCTTTTAGAGAATTTGATGACCTGATGGAAGTGTCCAAGAGCCCATTTTTATGGAAGGACAAGGGATGCTGGATCCAGGATCCATCTCTATGTTTGCTGAGCTATTGGAATGGGAATTTGTTGCCCAGCTGTTGGTTGGCAAACACGAAATCCAGAAAGAACATTCACCTTCAAAGGAATGCTGCAAAAACAGTGTGATTTCCCAGATGTTCCCCATTTCCGCAAGTGCTTACTCACATGTGATTTCTCCCTTATGAATTTAGGGTGTTATCATATTGATAACACACAGAGGAGCATCTCAGCCCGCAGCTGTGCACATCTGGCTGGCACAGCAGTGCCCTGTGCTGCTGGCTTTGATGCTGGTCCTGTGGAGCCTCTTTCCCTGCTCTTGCTGAGCCCCAACGCTCTGCCCCTACAACCAGACCCCTTCCAGACCCAGAAGCTCCTCCAGCCCTGCCTGGGCTTGGCAGGGACGTGCCCCATGCCCAGGCAAGCATCCAGCAGGTCCCTTTGGGAATCTGCTGCTCCTGGCTCCCCCCACAATCTCTTTCCGCTGCCCCAGGCGCTGACTTTCCCGACTGCGATATCAGAGATCGGATGGATTATCTACGGGCTGTTTCCAGACTGCTGTTTGTTTGGAGAAATCTTATTGGAGATAAGATGGTAAAAGACAGATAATTAAGTTTCCTTGATACGAGTGTAATTGTGAATTGAGATTTAAATAGCCTGCTTTGAATCCTGCCTTACGTGCCTCTCCCAGGATTTGCTTTGGGTCTCTGCTGAAGGAGACGAAGGGGAGAGTCCTGCATTGTTGACATTTGCTCTACAAAAACATTTCCAGCTCTTCTTAGGGCTTTTTTCAGAGAAAGAAACCAGTTCAACCACTTCCCCATGAACATTAAGTTCTTTACACAGCCCAAGAACAGGCTCCCCGGGCTGGCTGCGATTCATTCCTTTGACTTGCTCTCATTAACACCTCTTTGGCTCACACCGGGGAAATTTGGGAAGTTTCATCTCGAACAGAGGGCAAATTGAACCGTGAGGAGACCCTCCTTAACAATGTGCAAAGCCCTTACACAAGGACCTAAAAGAAAATAGAAAAGCTTTCCAAACCTGAGGGCCCTGCTGTCAATTACGGCAGCCGTGAAATGTAATAAACTTTTTTAACGGCCCTGATTGATGCGGGATTCTGTTTACTCTGGTGCTCCAGCAATAAACGCTCTGTCACGGCAGCCCCTCCATGGTGTGGTCTGGGATAACGTGGGGATGTGGGGTTTGTGAGCTCAGGGAGGTGCTGGCAGTTCAGGACCTGCTCCTTTCCTGTCCAAACTGCGCCGTGTCGTAAGCCCAAGAAACAGTCTGGGGGAAATGAATAAGCAACCGAAAAGAGAGTTCAAAGCAGAGAAGTCTGGGTGATCAACCAGTAGCAATTATCCCCAATCTGCCGGAAACCGAGCTGTCTCGGGCTAATTTGAGCTTTCTGAAGATATTAGACTGCTGGTTTGAATCATATTCCTGAAACTGGGTAAGAGGCAGATGAATCATAGAATGGTTTGGGTTGGAAGGGACCTTACAGCTCATCTCATCCCACCCCTGCCATGGGCAGGGATACCTTCTGCTGTCCCAGGGTGCTCCAAGCCCCGTCCAACCTGGCCTGGTGGAATGTTGCAAACTGGATCAATCTGTAACCCGGGGTAAATCTCCACTGCAGCCTGTGCAGAGCAGCTGGGCTTGGTGCTGGCCTGACCTTCATCCCCAAGAGCTGGGACCAGGGCAGAGGCTCTGCCATGGTTCCAGCCTTGGTGCTGGCACGTGGATCACGTCAGCAGAGCTCTGGGGCTGCCCGCAGGACACACCAGGGCCGGGGCTGACGCTCAGCGAACGCATTCCACCGCTTGGAAGGTCAGGGGAATTTTTCATAGGAAAGACGTCGCCCCATGCTCTGCTTTCCGCCTCCGTTTCAGGCTGTCCGGCTGATTAGGGAGAGATTACTTGGAGAAGAGGCAGAGCAGCACTTATCGACTCGGGGTTGTTGTTGAGACAGAAGGGTTTTTTTCATTGTCATTAAACCCCTCTGTGTGTGTGAGGGTAAAATCCCGTGTGAGGCTGCCGGGCTGCGCCGTGGAGCTTTGAAATCCGAGTGGGCTCCTCCGGGCGATGTTTACGCTACAGCATAATTTCTGTGTGTGTGAAAGAGCCTCTACTTGTGTTTCAGTAACATTACAAGGATGGAAGTAACACCCTGGGACAGCCTCTCTCCCTGCTCATGGACACCTTCGGGGGTGTCTGCTCAGGAGAGACTCCTGGCTGAGCAACACGGAGCGAACGTGTCCCAAGCCGATGGGGAAACCATCCCAAAAAGCAGCTCCTGCCCCAAACTCACACATCAAACTCCTTTTGTGGGCATTGCCCTGCCAGAGCCTTAACTCGGGGAAGGCTCTGGATCCTCTCCTGCTCATTTCTCTCCAAAAAGTGTCATTGTGTCCCTTGACCACTCAAACGCAGGGCACACCACACCATCAGGGACATTGGTGGGTCTTGGGGCAGGAATGTTGCTGGAATTCCCAGCACCTGCCTGCTTCCCTGAAATATCCCCATGAGAAAAGAGAGTCTCCTTGATAAAAATGACCCATTATCTCAAGCAGAGCTTTATAGTGCTATAAAGCAATTTCTGCCCTTTCAAAAGTGACGCGTCAGTTGTGAAATGGAAGTTCTGTAATGGTGTAGGAGAGACCTGAAAACACAGGAACAACCATCCTGACGCCACCAACAATTTTGCTAATGGTCAGTTGTGCAAGCAGGAGAGAGGCAAAATTACATCTGACTCCAAATCCGAGCCATCTCAAAATCTCTGCCTCCCCCACCTCCTTGAAAGAACATCGTTAAGTGGGTGTTTAAATAGATTTAATTGGAATTATTTGAACTCGCTTGGAAAAAATCACCCTGTGAGAGCTCCAGATCCCAGTGAAATTATATCCCTAAAAGAGGAAAAGAACAGAAATTCCACGAATGCCATTAAAGGTTTGGGAACTCTGGTACAGGGAAGGGATTTAGGCACCACACTGTAAAAACCTAGGATGGACGGACAGCTCGAAATCCTTTTACATTTGGGATCCGACATGGAAGTCAGCTCACATCCAACAGTGACTGCCTTCCTATTCCTCTTCCACTTACAGTAATGGATTTGAGGGCTTCCAAGTGTCCTGCACTATTGATTGGAGATTTTAATGAGCTTTAAATTACCGGAGGGATTTATGGGTCAGGTGCCTTTGGTGGAGGAATTGTTCACAGGCCTGGGGTTCAGAAGCTGCTCCCGAAGCCACACGGGCAGGACTCGGGAGCCTCCGTCTGCCAAGTGCCCGAGTGCCCTTGCCTTGCCCTACTTATCTGAAGAGGCTGTCAGCATGTTCTATAACCAGTGGAAACCACTTTAGAGCTGGAGCCAGACACCGAGGTGCCGGGGTCCACATTTCATTTCTGTGCCTGGGAAAGTTCGGAAGCAGATACGGCCAGAGCCTTCTCCCAGCAACATTTTTCTGCCTATCTCGTTCTCAGCCCTGAGCTGGCATGTCTGGAGATTGACACAGGCCCTGTAGATATTAAGGTTGTTCCCTAGGAAAGAGAAAAACGTGGCCATCAGAAATTGCTGCAGAAGATGAAGCTGTAGCAGTTTTTAGTGCAATCTGAGAATTTTAATTGTATGTTTGCAGAGAATTTCAGCGCCGCTGTGGGAAGCGTGTCCCAGCACACTCTAAACCCCAAAATCCAGCGAAACTTCTGCTTGAAATTCATCCCATTAGCAGCTATTTGGGTGTAATGACATCCAGGAAGCATATTGGAAAGCTGTTCTAAACTGGTTCCTTTTGGACTGTGTAATTAAACCGGTTGTTCATTAAGAAGTGGCACTAACAAAGCTTGGTTTTGTTGGGATTTGTAGTCTCTGGCCCTATAATAATCCCATCTGGGTGATTTCCCATGGCTTGCCCATCTCAGTCCCTGCTGCTCCCATAAGACGGCAGTGGAAGGTGCTGGTCACTGCCCGAGTGCCCCTGGTCACCTTTTTGGGGGAACGAATCCCTGTCTTGTCCCACCACAGGGCAGCTGCTGTGAAATTTGGGGTCTCAAGGTCTCTGTTCCTCTCAGTGTTGGAAATTTGCCTCAGCAGGTGAGCCAGGAGGGACCAAGAGCCTTGCAAGTGGCCCAGCAGGGTGATGGTTTCTTTGGCAGGAGAGGTGAAAGCTGGTTCCCCATAGATATTCCCAGTTATGCCATGGGCTCTCTGGGAACAGCCTTCCCTCCTCCCTCTGTGCTGATCTGAAAGTGCTTTGCTGGGATCAGTGGGATTCAGAGGTACACGGTAACAGCAGCCCACCAGGAACGTTGTGTGAGCAAGGGATCCTACACAGATATGGAGACCTCACCTGAAGATGGAAAAATAGAGCTTTGAGTCCTGAATGCTCTGTAATTCCAGACATTTGGACTTCCTTTGTCAGGCAAAGTGATATTATTTTAAAGGAAGGAGAATATTTTCTTAGGGACAGGTTATGCTCCTTAAAAACCACTTCAGATATTATTACTTTACACAGATTCTTGAGGAATAGACAGGGTTTAAAAACAGCCAGAACTGTTAAAATTTATGGTGTCAAAATATATTCTGTCAAAATATTTATACCATAAACTAGGATCATTAACTGTCCCCTCGTCCTGCTCCTGGGAAAGGAGGCAGAGGAATCTGAGATGTCTGATGTGTGAATTCCTTCATTTATCGCTGCATTATTGCCTGGCAGAGCAACAACAAGTGGCTTCAGAATGTGAATGGATGTGGATCTGCAGGAATTCCTGTTGTTGAACAGTGCTTCTATGGGCTAAAGGGGTGTTTTCCAAGTGACATATTTCCAGAGGCACCTACACACATACTTCACATCCCAGCCCACATGCCAGCGCATGTTATTAGCCTGCAATTACTCTCCAGGAGTTGAGCAAGCAGATTCTGCTCCCATCGAGCTGTGTGGCAGCAGGAAGGGACTTTCTGGGGCTTTTGGGTGTGGAAGTAGAGGCTGGAATACGGATGTGCTGAGCCCCTGACGTTCTGGTCTCCTCGGTTCTGCTTTTCCTTTGAGGAAAAGCTGAGCAAAGTTGTCAAGCCGGGGACGGATCCTCGAGACCAGCACACGTGTGAAATCTCCTCTCCACTCCACCTTTTTGTCCTACAGCATTTAATTAGAAGGTCCCAGGGCCATGCCCTTTATTTTCAAAGGCAGCACAGTGTGATGCTGATCTGTCCGACGTGGATGGAGATGCACTGACGGACAGACAGACACCCTGAGCTCTGCATCCTGCACCCTCCACAGCACTTTTCCCATGGGCTGCAACAGGTCTGCAACAGAGGGACTGCTGACCTTTCATTCCCACTGCCACCACCAGCAATGAATTTTTTTGCCACCAGAAAAAGCAAACAGTACCTCAGTCCTTCATAAAAATTAATTGTCCTACTTCCTGGAATTATTACTTTCTGTCTTATCACTTATCTATTAATTGCTTTTGGATGGAAAGCAGCAGATAGACAGGAGTGCGTTACATGCATGATTTAAGGCCCAGGGTTACGGTGTCACCTTCCTTTATTATTTCACAGGAGTTTGGGTCTAATGTAGTGATTGTTAATATTTGCGTTGGTTTGACTGCGAGTGCCTGGAAAAAAAAGGCATCTCTGAGTTTATTTTTCTTGGCAGAGGCAGTCTGTACATACAATGCATCTTTAGTTTTTGCAACAAGTTGAAAAGCAGCCTGGAAAGAGTGATGCTGAGTCCTTGGTGAAGGACTTCCCAGGGTGAGAGCCCCCAGCAGGGTGTTGCACTGGACCCCATTTCCAAAGGAGGTGCTGGAGCGGGGTCCTGTGCTGTGTTCCCAAACCTCTGCCAACCCCAACTCACAAGATTCCCTTAAAACTCCAGCAAATGCATATTCTTTTAAATTGTAACAAGGGAGTTCTTTTCTCTGCCTTCTACCTTTGGCATTATTTGGGTTCCTGGGGTTTTTGCTTTTCTCTGGAACCATCAAGGCCAGAAAATGACTCCTGAAAAAAAGAGGAAAGCTGAGATTCTGGTACATTCACAGGTCTCTGAGGACCAAGGCCTTACAAACCCCATCGGCTATGAGGGTATGTTTGTAAGAGTTGGCAATGGCCGGGTTTTCATGTCCAAGTGTTTGTGCAAGTGAAAGCCCAGATTTTCATTCATCTGAAAATTATATGGTGCGATAAGGAAACGAAGTGCATGAAAAATATGGCCAAGCAAAAGCAGCTTCCAGCTTCAGAGCTGGAGTGAAGGCATGTGAAAATGTGTTCCATTAAGTGAGTGAAATGATGAGTTTCATGTAATGCAGGGGTTTTTTATCCCTTTCTATTTTTTGGGGACATAACATGTGAGGAGACATGGGGGACGTGCAGTGAAGGTGTGCAAGAGGTACCTGTCAATAAATAGAACTTCTCTAAATATCTCAGAGCAGTGGGTGATCCAGGCAAGTTTGTCCATGTTATTAAATGAAAGAAGAAAAAAAATCTGCTGTTTCCTTATGAAATCCTGTAGATTTTAAGGGATTATTGGACATTCAGGGCCGCAAACTGCAGCCACCGTGCCGTACCACTGCTGCGTTCCTGTGGGTCAGAGCAAGGTGACAGCAACAACTGTCTCACCAGAAAATGCCATCTCTGGAGTGATTAACCTCAGGAATACCGGGAGAGGGGCTTTTTGTCAAAGGACAAAGGCAGATGGAGTGTTGGGGGGAGACAATTCATAAACAGAGCTGATGGAAAACGCTCTCTGGGCTCCGGGCCAAGGGCAGTGGGCCTGGCTCCCCGCTATCTGTGTGACCATTTGCACCAGTCCTGGGGGGATAAATGAAGCCACTGAGGTTTGATAGTGTGCTGCAAACATTTTGTTCTTCTTTTGCAACGTGTCAGCCTTTAAAGACACCAGTGTGGAGTGCAGGGCAGTGGAAATACATCCTCACAACACCAGAGCCGTGGCTCCCAAACGGCAGCGCCGGTGACCCTGAGGCCATGGGAAGGAGCCTGCAGCTCATCTGGAGATGGTCTGTCTGCAAGGGGCTCTCCACAGCACAGGAGATTTGGGAGCCATCAGGCAAACCATGAGGCAGAGGGATTGGGAGCCATCGGGAATGAGTTGTTCCCTTGCGTGGCAGCATCTGTGCCATGAACAGTCCTCGGTGCAAGACCGGGCAAGGAACATGAGGAGCCTCTGCCTCTCCTCTTATCCACCCTGCAGGCCTCTCTTTTGCACTGTGGTGGCCCTGCTTGCTCCTTTGCCATGAAAATAAGCCTGGGACAGGCTAGGGATGAGCCTGGGAGAAGCAGGTGAGGATGGGGGCTCACCAAGCCACTGGCAGCCCCTGTGCTCCCATCGCTCCCTCTCCTCCGATACCGGGAGAGGAAATCCTAGGGTTCACTGAGACAGGAGCCAAGACAGGCTCCAAAGCCTAAGTCTTCAGGCTCACACCAAGCCTGGCCTGGTGAGACAGTCACCCAAACCCAGCTGGCAGCTGGCAGCCGTCCCTGCCAGGTCCCAGAGCCCCTTTGCAGAGGTGCGAGGAGCAGGTTTGGCTGGCGCAGAGGGAAGGAGCAGAGAGGTGTGCTGGGATTTCACTGTTACTGCTATGCAAAGCCAAACTCTGTTTTTTCCCTCAGAAATATATGTAATGCTTTAGGCACCCAGGGTTTGAGTGTCCTCGGGCAGCAGATGTGTCAGGAGTTAGTGACGGTTCCTCTCTGGCACTGTCACAGGAGCGGTGCCAAAGCTTTGGTTGTGAAATCCAAACCCACGTGAGCCAAGTGTCACCGCCGTGAGAGGGAGGTCAGGTTCAGGAAACTGTCAGAGCATGGGGGCTCCAGCCCGAGGATGTCCTGGCCAGCTCTGAGCTGTTCCAGCCCAGGTTTCAACTTGCCCGTGTTTCCGAACCGCTCCTGCTCTCAGCAATTGATACAAGCCTGGCTTGTTTTCAGCTGAGGCTGTGCCTAGGTTAGAGGAACCATAAAAAATGTCAAGCATGTGAAAAACAAGGGGTGTCAGGGAAGCTGTCTTGGGTAACAGGAGCACTCCAGGCAGGAGAGAAACCAGCGCTGTGCTGGGGGTGCAGTGTCACCTCGCCGTGACCACAGGCAGGACACAACCCTCAGGGACATCCTGCTAAGGAGCCCCCAAAGCGTGTGGGCAGCTTCCTTCCAGGGCAGATGGTTTGTAAAAGGCTTCTCCTGCACAGGGATGTTCCTCCTTCTGGGTTTGTGGGATGTTGGTGTTAAGAGGCCAGCAAATCTCCTTGACAAGATCTGGTTGTGGACTGAGCTCCCATTTTTCATGTGAAGAGGCTTTGTGGTACCAGGACAGCCCTTTGCAGGCTGATACATTTTCTGAAAGGATGTTTGAGCACAGATAAGAGTGTTTCCAAAGCTATTTGTGTCCCAGCCAAAGAACTCTGGAATGGGAGCAGACCTGCATTTTATCTCCCAGTGGGAAATGAGTAAAATTGGTTTTCTGGAGGGTGAGGCTGGATGTTTAATAGCCCAACCCCTAAGTTACACATGGAGATAGCTGGAAGCTGGACTTTGCTGGCCAAACGTTGTGTCTCCCCTCTCCTAAACTGTCCCAAAGTGAATCAGTAAAGTTTCAAATACGATGGAGGTAAGCAGAGGTCACAAAGCAAGTTTTGGACAGCTCAGGGTGGTGCTGGGATGCAGCAGGTAGGAACTAAGTCACTGCAATATAAAAAATCCTCTGGCCATTTATCCAGGGTTTTCAGTGGATGAAAAGCAGATTTTAATGAAGGATTTGTCTCCTTTTCCTGTTATTATTTTCCCTTCTCAGCACGAGAGGGATCTGTGTGGCAGCACAGGGCGCTGGCAGGGTTCTAGCTCACCTGCAGAAGGTGAGGGATGCAGGAGACACAAAAGCTTTTATAGAAATGTAGGATGAACCAACCAACCTCCAAAAGCAAATCTTTCTTTTCAGAAGCGCTGCAGGGAACTGTGTGTCCAGATCTCTGGTCAGGGGGATTTGAGCCTCTGATTCCAGCTCGGAGAGCTGAGTCATGTGAAGGCTGCAAATCTGATTCTCCGTCTGTGACCAGACTTCCAGGCTTCAGTGGCAGGCAGGGCTTGGCCTGCTCCAGTCATCCAAAATACATCTGCTTGTCTCAAGTGAAATCTAATTTGGCACTTTTGTGAGATTTGGCCATCATTAATTATGCCCTCAATTAATGGCATAATGTAGGCTCCGAGAGCTGCTGAACTCGAGTCTGCTGCCGAGTCAGGGCTTGGCTTGGAAAAATGTTGTGAGATGCCATTCTTGGAGAGGATGTTTCACCGGGCACTTCATTTAGGACAAGTCCTAATGTGCATTTGGCTCACAGAAGAACTAATGGTTGCACAGACTATTTAAACATGACCTGAGAGATTATAGGTTGGCAACATGTGCTGAGCACAACTATCTCCTTCTGCAAAATGAAACTTAATCACGCACCCAGAAGCAGTGAAACATCAAGTTAGCAGAAAGTTTGCCCTCCTGTTATTAACTCTGATTTGTTACTTTAAAAAACTGCCTCTTCCTTGATTTTTCTAATGTGATCTTCCAAAGCAAAGCCCTCCTACTCCCCTTGGAAAAGCAGGAAAGCATATTAAGAGCACTGATAAAAGGTAAACAAACCAGGAGACACAAAGTTTCTTGATATGCTCTAATTGAGCTGGTTTCCTTACTTCTGCTTTGAAAAGGAACAGCCATGAGGCATTCTTGAGAGAGCCAAGTGAACTGCTGTTATCTCAAAAAGGTCTCCTTAATGTCTCGCTCGTGGGGGCTCCAAGTCTGCTCCGGCCATTGCCTGGAAGTCTAAGAAAAGAAGTCTACTGGCCTCTGTGATAAAGCTCCCATTTTTAGGCCTTGGGAAGGATGGGGTTGTTGACAGTTCATTCCTGTGAAAATTCAGTGCGGCCCAGTCTCCCGATTGTAAATGGAAGGAATATATGGCAGCACTAATGCAAAAGGTATGTGATTAGATAGTCCTGTCTGCTATCTGCCCCAGCGTCCTGCTGATAGGCAGCTCTCTCGTGGTGCTAAATGGGAGCCATCAGAGTTGCCAGACTGACGCCAGGCCCTTCATCAACTGCCTCGCAGATAAGGGGGGAGGCCGCAATCTTCACGTAACACGACGTTTCCCCAGTGGGTGAACTTGAGCATTCCTGGCTGCATCTTTCACAGGCATCTTGAGGGGCCAGAGCAGGGATAATTTATAGTTTCATGCTGCAAAGAGTCCAAAAGCTCAGTGCGAGGGATCCTGTGGCAGCCACACACGGCTCCCGGTGCCTGCCCGGGCTGGAACCTTCTCCTGAGAGGTTCTAGACACGATGCCAGCAGAAGACCTTGGACGGTGCTGGTGTTCCAGGCTCCTCAGGGTGGGAGCCTGCCTGGCCACAGCACACCCCATGGGATAAGCCACCTCAAAGCCCGTGCTCACAGAAGAGACAGAAATAGATGAAACCAACCTGCAGTGAAGGACCCACTCAGGGATGGTCCCCGAGGGCACCGCCAGGGCTCCCCATGGGAGATCGGTGCCAGCGCTGCCCTGACAGGTCAGCAGCCCCAGTCACTGGCGGGCTGAGCCCTCCAAGGCCTCTGCAGGGCACAATGAAGGCGGCTTCAGCCAATGGAGCTCCAGCCTGCTCCAATTTGAGCTCTGAGCTCTGTGGTGGGAATGGAGAGGGTTCTTGCTCACCTGAGGCTTTGTGTAGTGCTGGTGGGGTTTGGTCCACAAGCCTATTGCACAGACCCAAAGAGATGCCCTTCCATGGGCCTCCCACCCTGTAACATCCAAACCTCTGGAGAGGTAAGCCAGCAAAATCAGCTGCCTCAACCTGCGTGGCCACTGCTGGTTTCTGCTGCTGCTGGGGAGCTGGAATAGGGCTCACAGCCCGTCTCTGCCATTTACTTGGGCATGTGGGAGATGCTCCTGGTGCCACAGCTGTCTCTGCAGATTTCCAGGGATCTAGGTAGGCTCAGCAGAGTTTTTCCCACCATTAGCTTCCCTGCATGCTGTAGCTCAAGTGAATGATCCTTCTAAAGTCTTTCAGCACTTGGCAGTGGGTGATGACCTTCATAAAACCTATAAACCCTCGCCAGTGAAATGCACTGCAACCAGGATCTCTGGTACACTGGTTCCAGTTAGTCCAGAACATGCTTCAAAGGCACCTATGATTTATAGGATCAAATGCCAGCTGTTTCTAGGAACGTGCTGGAAGCTCTTGGTAGACCTGAAGGCTCCACAGACAATTGCATTTCCTCCTTAAGCCTTATCTTTTTCCACACCCTAGAAAAAGCTTAGAGCTTATTCATTCATTAAAACAGAGGGGAACTTTCCTCTAATCTTTTCTGGGTGACTCACAGGTTGTCAGAGCTGCCATCGGAGGCGTGACCAGACTGTGGAGATGTTTGACCCAAGTTTGCTCTGGGCTTTTCAGCTTGGGTGCCCCAAACAGTGTTCCCATGGCAGAGTGGATTCCCACGTGTGTGCCGAGCAGTGGGTGACACTTGTAGCTGGTCCTACAGACCGGAATGGGAGCTATTTGGGTTTGAAGGAACCATGTGCATCCTCCTGTTGGTCCCAATGGTCTCTCGACCCCACACGTGTGACACGGCCCGGCTGGAGAGCACAGCTCCCTCAGAGCCATGTGTGGGCTCCTGTTAGTCATTGTTTGCAAGGATTTGAGTGATGGCCAGCACTGATAGAAATGTCTACGCAGCCCTGGAGATTCATAACTGTCGGCACAGAAGAGCTTCCTACAGAAAATCCTTAGCCTTAAATCCCTAAATCCAGGTGTCAGGCCTTTGTTGGCAGCCGGGGCAGGGATGCCAGAGGCCTCCTGTCTGGCAGCTGGAAGGTTGGACAAGACACGCAGTCAGATGTTGCATGGAGTAGGTGTGAAATGCAGTTTAACTGAACTGATCTTCAAAAAGAACAGAAAAATAAGGGTGACATTTGCAACAAATGTTGCACTCAGTAAATGACATCCCCGGGCTCATTGCAGAGCATTTACTTGGGGATTGTTTTGTTCTTCTCTAGCTTTGTGCTTCCTCTGTCTCTTTTTAAAACTGCCTTGATTTTCATGTCTTTCCCGTGGAGTAACTATGCCAGCAATTTTGCAGTGAGGTAACTGTGAGATTTCACATTAAGTTTGTTTCTGATTTCTTTGAGCCACCAATTTAACAAGGTGTGTGAAGCTGGAGGTGTTTGAGTGGGTTCTCGAGTGGGTACAACTCAGGTGCAATGCATTGCTTAATATGAAAAGGAAAGGAGCTTGATTTTGCGGGACTGATGGGTGGCACCGGCTCCAACATCCCATGCATGGCTGGCTGGGTCTGGGCATCACCTCCTCCAGCCAGGGAAGAGCCAAAAGAGAAAGGAAAAAGAAATACAACTGCATTTCTTGCATGCCTGCTGAGAGCTGCATTTCTGCGTGTGTTAGCCAGGCTTTAGAAGCAAGTTTAGATTTTCAGCTTTCATTTTGAAGGAGATTCCAACCACCTCTATTAGGGACATCCTGTCGGATGCTGCTGCTGCAGGGAGTGTGGGGCCTTCATTTCTGGGAGCCAATTTGAAAGCCAAGTTTAAACACGCAGACCACTGTTTATTTCAGTGAATCATGCATGCTTAGGACCTGATCCTGCGAGCTCCAGAACATCTCGTGGGAGATCTTGAGAGCTCTCCTTGACACTACAATTATCCCTTTTCAACTGGAAGGCTAAGGCAGCAACTGTGTTGCTTGGAGAATTGCGAGGGCTCGGTGGTTTGGGTTCTGCTGATGAAAAAACCCATTAGGGGCGAGCTCACCCCGTTAATTGCCCCAGTAGCATCTTGCAACGTGGACAAACGAGTGGTTACATGAACAACAGATGTAGTTGGACACACAGCCATGGATTGTTCCTGCTTGTTTGTTCACTGTTTATATCACAGGTCAATTTAAGGAGCTGACTTGAAGGCCATCACATTTTCCAGCAGCAGAACCCACCCACACAGGGGATGATCACAGGCACATTGTTACATTTTCTCCCATCACATTGTCCATTTTCAGCCCAGTGGGAAGCTCAGGGCTGCCAGTAGCAGGACACTCAGGTGGTTTGCACCCAGTTTTACTCCAAATCATCACCTTTCTCTTTTTATTCAGACAGGGCAGATCTTGGTCTTAACCACTGAGCAAGATCTGATAAACCCAGCACAAGCATGGTCCCATATGAAGGAATGAAGCTGTGGCTGCCTCATCCCTGGGAATGTCCAAGGCCAGGTTGGACGGGGCTTAGAGCACCCTGGGATAGTGGAAGGTGTCCCTGCCCGTGGGGACAAGATGAGCTTTAAGGGTCCTTCCAACCCGAACCCTTCCAGGATTCCATGATTCTGAGAGCACACCCGTATTCACAGGGATTTCTCTCTTTCCTTTACTGCACCTCCTGTTCGCTGCTTGGCAACTGGATTAATATTATTGCACACACACATTAAATGAGGTTTTACCTGCAGTTAGGGTTTATTTCTCATTCCAGGTGAGCAGATCCAAGCCCTGCCATTTTGAAGGCTGCTCTCATTGCCGTACAGAGCAGCTGCCAAAAAGGAGGCAGCCCACAGCGCTGAGGGAATGAGTCACGTTTTTACACACTCGACAGGATTAGACATTTCACTCCTTAATGCTTAAATGGAAGGTCATTAAAACAACCCTGTGGTTTGGGGAGGATAGCAATTCCATAAGCTGCTTATTTTGGTGGCAAGTGAAACGCTTGGTTTGAGTCTAAATTGGTTCTCACTGTCGTGGCAGAGAGGAGCAGCACGGACGGGCTCCTTCATGCTGCTGCCTCTGTTCTTGCTGTGTTGTGTCCAGCCCTGTCTCAGGAAAGTGGGAACTTCACTGACGCTATTTATGGTTTATAGCAGGGTCCTGCTGGAGCTCAGGAGCTGGCAGTGCCCCAGGCAGGCACACTAGAGCCCCTGCTCCAAGAGCACAATGTCCAGGGATCAGGCAAAACAAGGGATTGGGAAACTCCGGGGAGAGATCAAGGCTGGAGGGAGACTGTTTTGTTTTACCTGGGGTTAGCGGTCACCGTCTTTTCCAGAGAGAGGTTTTAGAAAGCCAGTGGTACCTCCCCAAACCTCTCAAGGCAGAATCTTTTTTTATTGTGATAATAAAAATAACTTGCCCCATGAGCAGCGGAAATACTAAAGCTCTGCTTTCCTCCCTATTTTTACCTTGTGATGGGATTTCTGGGTGACAACAAAAAAGCAGCTTCCAATTCCAGCTTCTTCTGGCAGAGTATTTCCATCCTGCCAGTAAATTCTTTGGTGTCACATCTTCTGGGCTGTAGTTTGGTCCTTCCCTAGCAGTGGTGCTCAGAGGCTGCTCTCCTCCCAGCTGGAATGTTCATGGAGCCCCTCACCTGTGGCACAACTGAATTAGGTGGTGACTGATCCATGACATTAAAAGCCCCTGCCATGGCTGGGGAATGTGTGCACATGGTCACATCCACTGAGAGCAGCTACATGAGCTTAAAAGGCCAGGTCAGCAGAGAAGAAGTGTGTTCTGGATAAGGCCATGCTGGGTATGATCTCCTGGTTTCCCAGACTGAGCCGGGGCAGGAGGCTGGACAGCAGCACTGGGTCCAGCTGACCCGGCATGGAAAGCCTTGGGAAGTGTCTGGAAGCAGCAGCACTTCAGGCTGGGCTCTCCCAGGGTACAAAACATCTGCAGCAGGTTGAGGTAAAGCACCATGAAAATCATTTTCACAGCCAAACATCCCCACGGAGATGAGATCTGTCAGGCTGTGTCTCCATCGCGGTTGCTCCACTCCGATGGAGCTGTGAGCAATTCCCAAACCCAAATGCCTTTTGCCTTCCAATGGAGTGGTTGAAGCTGAGGGGTGGATGATGAAACGTGTTTCTCTTTAATCTGCCTGGATTAGGAATGTTTCATTGCTCACTGGGAAGAAACTCCAGCAGGATAAGTGATGCTAACAGCAGCTAATCAGATGGTGCCAAAGCAAGTCCCTGCACATCAGGCACATTGAAGCCGGTGGAAGAGGCAAAACCTCATCCACGGGGAGAGAGGGGAACACACTCCCAGTCTGCCAGGGGAAGCACATGAACAAGGTGTTCTCAAGGCCAGGAACAAGTACAGGGGGAAGGTACCAGCCCTCATCCTGGGCAAACAGTGATTTCAATGAAGGATAGGCAGGAAAATAGAGGTGACCTACCTCAGTGTTGTTTGGGGGCAGGTTAATGCCAAGGAGAGGCAGTTGTTACATGGAAGGGAAGCTGCCAGGCTTTCTCGATGCTGGAGATAATGGAAGAAAGTGAAACCTGTTGTTATTTGGGGATTTTGAGTGAAAGATGCGTTGTTTTAAAAATTACTGAATATAAGGCTCAAGTTTATTTTGGGAGTTGGGCAGGGGGCAGGTGCTGGTTTGTGGTTTGTGAGTCCAAGTTGAACACTTGGCTTGTGTCGTTTCTTGTTTCAGATCTCTATTAATTTTATAAATTTTTAAAAGGAAAATAATTAAACGCCTGTGTTCTTTGGGAGATCCATACCAGAATGGCACATGGACTCGGTGTTCAGCCTTCTCTGTCAGTCTTACAGCCATGTCAGTTTTGCATGCATCCCATTCCAGAACTGGTGCTAAAATCTGGTTTTGGCTTCTCTAACACGGATCCAGAGCAACTCCATTGGCTTCAAGTATCACTTGGAGCAAGATCTGGCACATGGTCTTCTTCATTTTGTGTTTCCATGGAACCTCTGGTCCCATCTCTAGGTTGGATGTTGTACTCATATATTCTAAATACCATCTCACCCACTACCAAAGTCAGTCTCAGCCTCTTCCTGTGATCCCTGGCAGTTTCCTGCTGCTGGACACCCTTGGTCTTATCCAAAGTGGCTTCAGCCTGAGAGTCTGATCCCGTGCCTGGAGTAAGATTTAACACTGAATGGGGACCACAGACTTCAACTGTGTTTTCATCCCCATTGGCTGCTTGAATTGGGCCTTGGACTCCCAAATAATGGAGCTGCTTTTCTTTTTAAAACCTAAAGTTTATGTTCTGCAGAACTTGGTGGGGCCAGCAGAGAAAACCTTGATACCAAAGCACTGTCTCAGCCTCCTGACGAGGTCCCTGACTTCAGCTCTGTGCCTTAACCACAGGGCCACCCCTTGTCCCCTTTGACAGGACCATTTACTTGTGAACCAAAAACAAGCTGATGGAAGCCACCAAACAGCTACGACTTAGAGAAAGCTTCTGCTGTGCCTGCAGAGCTCATTCAGCCCAGGGCCAGCACGGGCAGGCTGGGCTGCGGTGGCTCCCAGAGCCACCACTGACGTGGTGACACGGTGGATAATCATTACGTGTCCCTCAGAAGGTTCACAGGGATGAAAAGGCTCTGTGCAATTGTAGATTTTATTTTTTCCCCTCTAAGGCCAGCGTTTGGCTTGGGCTCCCCAAGGCAGTTAAGTTTATTAATAGTCTGTTTCTGGAGACGAAGTGACTCCATAGAGGGGAGTTATTCCATGCAAAACAAAACAGGAAAAGAAAACAATGTCCAACTCCTCCGTGCTGGAGGGGTGCTCAGAGAGCTGCATTGTTCCACCTTCTCACATGAAGCAGAGGAGACCCAGGACAGAGCAGCCCTGGCAGGAGGAGGGCGGTGAGGTCAAGCCCAGGGCCAGAGAGAGCATTTGGGGACGAAATGTGACTGACTGCTGAAAATGAGTCTGTTCCTGGCCCAGTCACTGGTTTAAGCATTTAGCAAGAGAATCAAAGGGAGAACTTCCCAGGCAGCAGCAGGGTCTGTTATTTGATGGGACCCGAGTGCTCATTCCCTCGGAAGGCAGCGGGATCCCTGAATTCCCATCATCGCTGGCCAGGTGTGTGCTGGGCACTGAGACTTGCACCAGGTACAGCACTGCAGTGGAACATTTCCCCGTGTCTTAAACCTGAGCTTTTGTGGGACTCCTCAGTTTGGGACACAGGGCACTCCTTTTCCAGCCCTGTGCCGTTGGTTTGATCAGCACTGCTGGTTCCTCACCTCACACAGTGCTCAGGCACTTCAGACACGGGGAGAAGGTGGAGCAGGGGACAGAGGAGGGACAGAAGATCCAGGTGAAGACAACAGCCAAGGAACAGGCAGGCAGATGGCTCTTCTTCCAGGGACTGTGAAGATTAAAGGAGACCTCTCAGCTCGGGAGAGCCCAGGAGGATGAGGTTGGAATCATAGAATCGTTCAGGTTGGAAAAGACCTTAAAGGTCAGAGAATTCCAGAATGGTTTGGGTTGGAAGGGACCTTAAAGCTCATCCCATTCCACCCCTGCCATGGGCAGGGACACCTTCCACTGTCCCAGGCTGCTCCAAGCCCCATCCAGCCTGGCCTCGGACACTTCTGAGGATCCAGGGGCAGCCACAGCTTCTCTGGGCACCCTGTGCCAGGGCCTCCCCACCCTCACAGGGAATTTCTGCCCAATATCCAATATAAAGTCCAATCATCGAATACAGCCATTAACTCAGTTGTTCTGCAGTTGATGTTTGTGCTTTCCAAGTCTTCTTCCCATCCTGGCAAATCAAGCCATGCAGGCTGAAAAGGACACAGAGAGGGGAAGTAGGATTGCTCCAGCTCTGCATCGTAAGCAACCTGCTGGGAAACGCAGGAGATAGTTGTTCCTCACCAAAATAAAACATGGAACTTTTCCCATGGCAGGGAGAAATGTTCTTTATCGTGAAAAACCCAGCATCATCCAGCTCCTGCCTTCCCCCTCCTCCTCCTAAATATAAAATATTCCTCACATGCCTCGTTCCACTGGGATTCTGCAGTGGTTTGAGCGTTGCTGGCTTTTTTCACTGCCATATTTCAACATGCGCCCCTGTGACAGACAGCAAAGTGCCTCCCATCAGGTTTAGAGCTTGGGATCATTTTCCTACAAGAGGAGAATAAGCTGTAAACATCCCTTGAACAGCTCTGCTGAAGCCTGGGATGAGTTTGGGGAATTCCATGAATCTTGGTGACAGTACAAGGTATCCATTTAATGACATCTTCAACTTCCAGCAGTTCCAGAAAGTTTATTACATTAAATCTGGGATGGAAATGGATTATTGGCAGTTGCAAATTTTTGTTCTAGTTCTGAATAAACCAAATTATTTTCTGGGAAATGAGGACTTGAACAAAAATGTTGGTTGAATGCATGGCTGGAGTTGCTTTCCAAACTTTATAGCATTTTAAAATTAGAATGAAGTGTCGGTTAGGAATGGAGATGATTTCAACTCAGAGAGTCAAAACGCTTCATTCTGAAATTCTTCAAATTTCTTCTCATGGAAATTCCACATCCATATTGAAAGGAAGTGACCGACCTTGGGCTGAGGCACATCTGAGACAGCTAATTTTGAATCTTTAGCTTAAAATCACTCATCTGGGTGGAGGAGCACAAGGCCCATCAGCAGCCACATCTGAGGGAGGCTGAGCTGGGCACCAGGTAGGCTGGAGGCAAATTAACTCATTACACCACAGGCTCGTCAGCTCCTTTCACTCCCTTTGAACACCACAGAAGTCCTCCTCGTTAGTCACTATTTATACAGTTGCACACAGATTCTTTCTTAAGCGTTCACATATTTTGTGAAGTCAGAAAACACTTTTAAGATGCAAAAACCCCGATGGTTTTAATGAGTTTAACAATAAACAAGCAGAGACTAAAGCGTGCACGGTGCTGGGGTCAAACCCACTCTGAATTTCCACTGGCCTCAGCTCAGAGGAGCTTCAAACCCGTGCTTTCACTTCCAAATCATGCTGTGTTGGTGAAAACAGAGTTTTTACTCGTGCTTCACACATAAATGGGGAATTTTGGAGTGCCGAGGGTCACTCAGAGCTCAGTGCTGGGTGCTGGGTGCTGCTTTGGCTGAGTTTTTGCAGAGGAACCCTTCAGTTTGGTGGTTGCTGCTGGCACCCAGCACTGAACTGGCAGCAGAAAACTTTCTTCACATGCCTTTACATTTAACTGAGGCAGCTTAATTGTTACTCAATGAAAGCCCAAATCTGCAGCAGAGGCATCGCTCCACGCCAGGGAGAGGAGCTGGGATTAAAGAGCTGGCAGGGAGAGACCCTTATGCAAGGGCAGGAAGATCATTCAGAAATATCCATAAAACACGAGACAAATCTTTAAATATTTATTAAAAACAAAGTTTGACTGTTAATTCCCCCTCACACATGACCCGTGAAAGAGATTGTAGAGATGGGGAAATGAAACCACAAAGCCAGTAAGGGATTTGCCTGAGGCCCCAGCCATAAATCAGGCTCTGAACTGGAGAGAAGCTCCTCCTGCTCCCTCCTGACTCCATCTCCTCTCCCCAAAAGAACACAAAGGGCCGAGGTTGTGGCCGGGTCCCCCTGAGTGCCACGTGGGAGCGATGCTCAGCAAGGTGTCAGAGCTCAGAGATGAGCCCTGCAGCTACACAGGGAGCACGAGGGAGTGGCTGTGATCTCCTTATTTCTCCCAAATCTTATCCTGCCGTGATGAAACAACCGGCCTTCTCCAGCTGGGATGAAACAACTGGGGATTGTGGTCTCCAGCTTGGGAGTGCTTTCCTGGCCTTATCAATGAAAATACATCTGAAATGTATCCAGTGTTCTGTGTCATTAGTGGGGACAATGATTGGTGTTGGCAGTTTTGTGTTTAAAAAGAGCACTTAAGTCTCTTTTTGGAGTCTTTCTGATTTTGCCCAACTGTTCTGTGACTTTTCATTTGGATGGCTCAATCCATACCTCTGCAACCATGAAGCCACCTCTGGAGCAGAGGCCTTGGTCCCTCTCCTGGAGACAAATCCATCTATCTGCATTCCCTCTTGCAAGTTGGTTGAGCCTTACCCCCAGCGCCCATGAGCAGCCAGGCTCCCCAAATCCCCCTGGGCTCCCCAAAGCCCCTGGGTGCCGTGGCTGTGCCGCCGTCCCCGCCGTGTCGCACCGCACAGATGTGCCTGCGGAGCCTCGGCCAGAGCCGCTTCCTCCCGTGGGACTCTCCAGATAAGTCACTTGTGTATTAAAAGTTGTTTACCCCGTGCTTCAAGCAGGATGCTTCCCTTATCTGCAGGCAGAGCCAATTCCCCCAGTGCCTCCGTCATTCCTGGCCGGCTCCTGACTCCAGGCTCGCTGCGCTGGTGGCTCTGCGTTATCTCCGTCTGCAGCGCAGACAGACCCTGCCCCGAGCAGCCCCCGGGCTCGCCATACCCACTCCAATGCCTTCAAAGGCTGAAAATTACTCTGTAATTTGAGTCTTTAACAACACGTGGAGAAATCTACCGGAGCTGGCCTGTATCATGTCTCTGAGTGGCTTCATAAATAGCATGCTGAGGAATTTGGACTTTCTCATGTCTGTGTGTCCGTGAGGGATGTTTGTATTCTAAAAAACACATTTTCTGCTTTCCCCTATCTCTGCAGAGCAGCTCAGATCTACTGTGCAGCTCCTTTTCCTGACCCTTCCTTCCACCCCTGTCCCATAGCTCTGGCTGTTGTACCCTCACTGAGGGCAGGCTTTAGCCCCCATCCCCGGTTCCCAAGCCAGCAGGCTGCGGTGCCTCCTCCCGGGCCAGCACCGTGGTCAAAGCCCCATTCCCATCTTCCTGAGATGCAGAAACCACACACAGAAAGTCAGGGTAGAAAAAGAGCTCGATGGAATGTATTTATCTGCAAACAATAGTGTGTCTGGATGGAAAAGGCAGCGTTTTACACCAATCATGTGGTTGTTATTAGTGTTTTCCAAAACACCCAGAGGAAACTCATGTGTTAAGTAAGGGCGGCCTGGCCTATTCTGCTTAAAAAGCAAAAAATGTATCTCTGCACCTCAAACTGCTCTTGTGTTTCAGCCCCGCGCTGAGGCCCAGCTGGCTGCCAGAGGAATTTCCCGTTCCCCCAAATCTGCAGTCACAGGGCTTGAGTTCAGCCCAAGATGCTGCAGCAAATATTTATGGTTGTGTTTCAGTGCTTCTTTTCCGGTCCCTTCCCTAAAGCAGGAGAGTGTCCTGGAGGCGTGGATGGAGCCTGAGCCGTGGCCCTGGCAGCCCTGCTTGGCTCTGTGCTGCCATGAGGGCTGAGATGTCATTCCCAGCACCCGTGTGCCCCAGCTCCGGATGCGGTCCTGGGCCAGGCGCTCTGGGATGACCCTGCTTGAGCGGGGACGTTGGACCGGGTGAGGGTGATCCCTTCCAGCCTGACCCGTCCTGTGATTCTGGGCACTGCGGGGACCCCGTGGGGACGATGCTCGTGGGCAACAGGGCAGTGCCATGGCTCCAGCTCCATCCTTTAGCCAGACACAGAGCTGCTGCAAGGAGGGATCGTTTGAAGCTGCTCCAGCCGAGCCGGAGGGCTCATTTCCTCGGCTGAGGCAGCCCCAGAAACCCAAGATCCACTGATAGCCATTGAGCAAGGATTTCCATTTTTGGTGTGAGCTCAGACTTAAAATAGACAGTCTTGAGCGAGGAAGAAACTCTGTTGACAGAACATAGGGAACATTCCTCCAGTGTACTTTTGCAAAGGACTATCTCTGTCTTTAATCTCCGCGGCGTTTCCTGCAGGTCTCCCGGGCCCAGCTTCCCTCTCATTGTTCCTGGCGCTTTTGGAAATGACCTCAGGCAGTTTGCAGTGACTGGCGACCCACGGTCAGAATGACTAACCCAGTCTGTCTCCATCCCTTGGACATGTCCCATTGACTAAATAAATGACAGGCACTGACATGTGAATAGAAACAAAAACAGCCTGACAAGTGAAATCTTAACTCTTTGGAGCAAAGAGACGTCTGGACGCGGGCTCATCCTGCACAGGGAATCGCTGCAAAAAGTCCTGACAACGGTAAAAACGCAGCAAGGCTCCCCAGCCGCTCAGGACACATGCAGATGAGGGAGACAAACGCCTCTAATATTATTTTTAATTGTCGAAAATTGGTTTGTGCAGCTTTTTATCTCGGCGCATCTTTAATTAAAAGTGCAGCTCGGTGTTTATGCGGCCGTTTGGGTGACTGGGCTCAGCATGAATGATTCCACTGAACGTTACGAGGGGCAGTGAGGAGAGAGGCTGTCACAGGATCCCAGCCCTATGCTGGACCCACAACTCACCACACGGGAGCCTGAAGATGCTTCCCGACATTCCCATTGCCACTTATTGCACAGAGCCACCCTTTGGAGAGGTGATCCTGGCTCCCCAAGCCTGTACGGACTCGCCTGCACCCCTGCAATCAAATTTAGAGGGAATGTGAGGGGAGATGTAACTTTTACGTGGGTATACAGATCTGTGCCCCTCCGAAAGGCCCCTGGCGCTGCTGCTGTCAGGTTTCAGGGACAGAATTCCTCATTTCGCTGAGCTCCCTCCATCCCCATCCCAGCTAAGTGACACCACAGTTTGGGAACATGCCCCACCATCCCAGCATGAGCCATTTTATTAGGGGCCAAACTTGCCATCTTTGAAATCTAACAATAGTTTTACCAATAAGAATAGAATTAGTGTTAATAAGCTACATTTGTGAATTTTTTTGGGTTGGAAAAGTAGGCAAGTATTCTCTCTAATATCATCAATTAAATGCTGTAATTACAATAATTAATAATGCTGTTTAGCAGTTATTAGCACTGGGTGCCTTGTTAGGATGTCTGTGTTAGCTCAGGTTTAATAATGAGCTTCATATAAATCCAAAAAGAAGAAAATAATGATATGGGGAGTGGTTGTAGCACTGTGGTCTGAGGGCTTCTTGCTTTAATGTAAGTAACAAATAATTCCCTCTGGCTCTCGGCATTTGTGGATAAGGCCATAAAAAATGAGGGGAAAAAAAAAAAGGAGGAAACCTCAGCTAATAAAAATGCCACCCTGGTTTTACAGCCACACGAGGAGCATTTGTTGTTTGGCTAATGATGATGGGAACGGCTCCCGTTGGGATGGCTGATGTCCCTCTGTCCTCCTGCACATCCCACCTGCTTGGGGAGCACAGGGATGGGGGTGGCACTGGGAGCTGGGTCATTGTCACTGCCACGGGCACAGCTCTCACCTGAGGGTGGCTTCGGGAGGTGTTGGCAGGTCTTGCAGCCAAAAATTTTCTCCTGACCTGGCTTTGGGAATTGTCTTTTCTCCCTCGTCCTGAGCTGGTGCTGACCAGCTGTTGTGCCTACCACAGGGCTGGGTGAAGATCAGTGAGGAGAGGGACGGTCCCGATAAGTGGGACGAGAACTGCTGGGATGTGGTTCCTGCAGATCCAGCACCCAATCCCTCAGCCAAGCTCTTCCACACTTCTCTCTCGTTGCTATTTTGGTCTCGGTTCGCCACATCTGGTCACTGTGCATCAACCATTTGCCAGCTGAATAAAAAGAGGCTGGGAGCTAAACCCCGCTCATTTCTCTAAAATTTGTTTTCTATCAAGTGCCTGCTCCAGTCAGTGCTCCGTCCTCTCGTTCTCATCCCAGGATGGCCTGGTGGGCCGTGGGAAGCTGTTTGCAGACAGCAGGTCAGTTTTGCATCCCTGGATTTCGGGAAGGGTGGGCACGAGCCAGCGTGCTGGGTCAGGCTGGGCAGTGAGGTGCTCCAGGCCGTGGCCCACCTGAGAAGGTAAATAAAGGTCAGAATGTGGCTGGGACCTGTCTGGGGAAGGTGGCAGCTACACCAGCTCACACCCTCTGAGGGCTTGGCTCACCAAAACACCAGTGAAAGGGTTTAGTGTCAGAAATGCACGTCCAGCTATGGAAAACCCCAGTCGTAGCTCCAAGAGGATGGAAAGGGGTCTGCAGAGGGCACCTGCACCCCAGAGCTGCCTGGCGTGCCCGGGAGTGGCCGTGCTGGTGGCCAGGATCCCTGTGCAGCAGGGAGAGGTGCTGCTGGCGCCCACAGAGCCCTGGGGAAGGAGCTGCTGCTCCTGATCACCTCCCAACAGCCTGGGATGTCAGAGCCAGCATTTTCCTGGACAGAGGCGGGTTCTCAGCACAGTTTGAGGAACAGAAAGACCAGCCCCGAGGGGTGCCAGCTCAGGGAGGGGTTTTCTCATTCCGTGGTGTGGCAATGGGATGGAGAAGATCCTCTGGAGACCTGACTGGCTTCCAGCCACCATCTGCCCTCTCAGCAGAGCCTGCTCCTGCGCTGCGTGTTTAAGAAGCAGCTGTGCCACTGCTGGACCAAACTGTGTCCTGCTGTGTCCTGGCGTCTATTTAAGGGTGATTTGCTCTCAGTAACACCCAGCGGTGCCAATGACTTCGGGGTCAGCTCCTTCCCTCCCTAGCCCTGCTTTCTCTTGGAAAAGCAGCCCTGGAGATCCCGCAGCCAGCTGCCAGCAGGGAGACTCAAGAGGCTGTTTCAACACAAAAAGAGATGTCGCTTTGGTACTTCAGCAATGAGTGCCTCTGGCTACCTTTGGTCCGGACCCCAAACAGAGAAGACAATATTCTCTTTTTCCCATAATGATTTTCATATCCCCATTTAGAGGTTGTGAGAAATTTAGGGAAGCATCAGCTGATCCCGCAGCTGTGTCCCAGGACCAGCTTTTGAGGCCTGCCTTTTCCAATTTTCCCTTGCTGCCTCTCCAGCCAGTGACTCAGTCCCTATTTCTATTCTCTGCCCACTTCTGTTCCTGTTTCTCCAAAGTTTTGGTCAGTGGCAGCAGCTTTTGCTAATGTCTTGTGGCTGCTTCTCTCAGAGTTATTATTGGAGATGCCTACGAAATAACAGTGCAGCTCTGTGAGACGCTGCTGCACCACTGCAGAAAATATTTACCAAAGCTGTGGTAAGCAGCTCTTTACTGGAGTGACTGGCGTCTGCTCTGAAGCTGCCCAGACGCCACTCACTCCAGCAAAGAGCTGCTGCAACAGAACAAATTGCCCAGGGCAGCAGATCTTGGGCAGGGAGAAAAGCCAGCAGCCCAGTCTGTCTGTCTTTGTGTTTTCTAAGGGAGAAAAATTATCTTTTTACAAGCCTGCCCTAGTTGGCTCTGACCAGCTCTTCCCAGAAAATACCATCATAAATAGGAGAGCAAACTATTGCAGAAAGGGACAGGTTGCCATTTAGGGCTGGCCTTTCTCAGATCTGCTTTGATGTCTTCCTCAACCTTCCTTCTCCTCCAGCCCTACCGTGGTTTTAGCTCCTGCTTCTAGCAGAGCACCACTGGACACAACAAACCTCAATTAAAATCCATTTTGGACATAAACATATACATTTCTATATACTCCCTTTGCTTTCTGGACCAGCTCCAAGTAGAATAATCCTTTTTTTAATCCTACCCCCTGGGGAACTTCCAGTTTTGTGTTTGCAAATTCTATGGGTAAACATGGAGAGGGGTAGATTTATTTTTTTTAAGGACACTGAGCTTGGCATGTCACACAGTTTGTTGCTGGATCAGCGTGGTGGCAGCACACAGAGCTGTTTTTCTTACTCAAATAGTCCCTTTCCAGCGCAAAAATGACAATTCACCAAAGCCAAGCCAACAAGAACGTAAAGGGCAGTTTCAGAACTGGGTGTTATCTGCCTGGAAAAGGCTCCAGAAAGGCAGACAGTCTCCACAGGCTGCTGAATAAATGCTGATAAAAGGACAAACTCCTGCGTGTTTGTTAGGGAGGGTGTGATTTCTAGATGAGTCCTCGGGTTGTAATTCCCTTCCCATCTGAGCAGAGCAGCTGGTTCATGTGACAGAACTGGGGTCCTGTAGCCAGAGTAGGGCAGGAGGGGTTTAGGGGCTGCTGGTCCTTCTGAGGCTGGGGAAGGAAGGATTGAGGCTGAGATAGGTGGGACAAATTCCCAAATTCCCATGCAGGCAGTGGCTGGACTCAGCACGTGCATCTCTCTCCTGCAGGAGCCTCAGAGGCTGCACCATTTTTGGAGTCTTTTCCTCCCCATCCCCTTCTTCATCTTACAGAATCCCAGAATGGTTTGGGTTGCAAGGGATCTTAAATCTTATCTTTTTCTACCCCCTGCCACGGGCAGGGACACCTTCCACTATCCCAGACTGCTCCAAGCCTCATCCAGCCTGGTCTCAGACACTTCCAGGGATCCAGGGGCAGCCCCAGCTTCTCTGGACACCCTTGGCCAGGGCCTCCCCACCCTCACAGCAAAGAACTTCCTCCTAATATCCCATCTAACCCTATTCTCTGTCGGTTTGAATCCATTCCCCCTTGTCCTGTCTCTCCAGGCTCTCATAAGAAGTCCCTCTCCATCTTTCCTGTAGGCTCCCTCCAGGTGCTGGGAGGATCTTGCACTGTCCCCTCCTCGTGAGAGTCCCGGGAGCAATCCCTGTGCTCACACCGCTGTGGGATCCCCTGGACCTTCCCATGCACCACGAGGCAGGAAGTCCTCCTGGATACAGCACTAGACTGAGGCTCAGCAATCAATGTCTCCATCCTCTCCACCCACATGCCTCATTTTCTTAGCTCATCCGTTCCAAAGGCCACGGAGAACCCCAGCCAGTGGCAGCAGGAGGGACACTGGCAGGTCTGACGGCAGCCCCGTGCCGGTGGCACGTGCTCACAGGTCACCTTCCCATGCCACTGGCAAAGGGAAGCCTGGGCACACTTCATGCAGCCCTTCATCCTTTGCTGCTTTGCTGAGCTGACTCTGCATTTTCTGAACGTATCCAAGGCTGCTTGGACAGGACTGGTCTTCTGGGATTTTCAGCACCACTGGGAATGACAGGAGAAGAGGCTTCTCCTGCTTCATGTTTCACCCTATGACTGACCAAGAGCCGAGGTGTGCCTCTGGCTTGTTCTGCCGTGGAAAAAATGGGAATTAATCTTTTATTCAGGAGAAAAGCCCCACTTTTCTCTCTGTGGAGGCTGGCATTGTGTTTGGATGGAGGCACTCTTCCTGTCCTACAAAACCGGAGACACCAGTGCTTTCCTTGGATTGCAGCAGGGCTTTTCTGGGATGGCTTGAGTTTGTTTTCCTAAAAATTCAAGCAGCAGCACAGGGGATAATCCTGTACTCGTGGCACTGGCCTGACTTGTGGTTCACTCCTTGTTTGTCCTAAGCCAAGCCAAGGAACCGAACCCAACACTCCCTATCTCAGATCAGGGCTCTCGTCTCCAGTGCTAAAGTCAGACTCCTTCTCCCTGAGCAACTGCTTAATTAATTTTAACAAATTGGCCCAGCTCCACCCAGAAGGGATTTAAAGAAGTCCACGTCCCTGCTCCAAGCAAAGGGACCTTTCTGGGATGGGGACCACATGGATGGGTGCCATCACCCACTCCGAGGACCTTTGGGGAGATGATTTTACCTCCGTGGGTTTGACTAGAAACCCAGGCTTGCTCCCAGAAAACTTTTCCAAGCAACATTTCGTGGAAACTGGTAGTTTGCTACCAAAAAGCAAAAAATAAAAAAAAAAAATTTCTGGTTTTGCCGAAGTGACATTTTCTGACCCAAGAAAACATTTTGTCAAAAAGCTTCCCAACCACTCTGCTGGGAATGTGCTCTTTGCCATCAGTCCCCAAGGCTGGAGCGCCGGGGTGTTGAAATGTTACTACAGCCCTGGAAACTGTGAGTCAGCTTGTCCCCACCCACAGCAGATACTCGTGGGAAGGGCCTTGAAAAGCCTGGAAACTCAGCAGCTCCTGCCTTGCGGAGTTTCCATTAACCCATTCACATTAATTTCTGGTGAAAGGCAGTATTTGGTGAATTTCTGTTGGATTTTGCCTCTTTTTTCTCCTTCCTGATTGTGATAAATTTTGGAGGATATTTCATTTCCATCCATCCCTAAGGAATTTGGCTGCAGTGGCCCCGATTCGCCCCCCACCCCTGAGCCCCACGGGCAGCAGGTGCAGCCTCACCACGGTGCCGCTGAATCCGGTGGGATTTGGGTGGGATCGAAGGATGGTGAAACTTTGATCCCACTTGGAAGAAAGTGCAAAACTGACCACTGGGCTGGGATGTAAATGCACTGACCTGGGCATCCCCTGGCAAGGCACAAGGTCCTGCACTGATGTCCCAGGTTCTCCGTGGGGTTGTCACACACTGGGACTGCCCTGAGCAGGGCAGGGCTGGGGGTGTTCACCTGGAGAAGAGAAGGCTCCAGGGAAACCTTAGAGCCCCTTCCAGGGCCTAAAGGGGCTCCAGGAGAGCTGGAGAGGGATTTGGGACCAGAGATGGAGGGACAGGACACAGGGAATGGCTTCCCACTGCCAGAGGGCAGGGCTGGATGGGAGATTGGGAAGGAATTGTTCCCTGTGCGGGTGGGGAGGCCCTGGCACAGGGTGCCCAGAGAAGCTGTGGCTGTCCCTGGATCCCTGGCAGTGCCCAAGGCCAGGCTGGACGGGGCTTGGAGCAAGCTGGGATAGTGGAAGGTGTCCCTGCCCACGGCAGGGGTGGCACTGGATGGGCTTTAAGGTCCTTCCAACCCAAACTATTGTACGATTTTATGCCCCAGGAGAGTTGGCAAAATGTGGTTACATCGCATGGGAAGGGTTTTGCCAAGGCTGCAGCTCCTCCAGGCTGGGGGCACAGGCTGAGGTGCTGAGGTGAGATCACATCTCTGCCCAAAGGGTTTCAAGATGCCAAAGAGGTCTGGGAGTGCGGAGTCCAGCAGTTGGGAAATTCTCCATGGAGGAAAATTCTTCAAACATAATTTTTTTTATACTTTGGATTTATCAAGATGTCTCATTCTGATTTTAGCTTTTTCCATTTTGAAGAGGGTCCAAGGTCCTATCACAGTGTGTTACCACACCGGGTATAACATTTGCGAGAGTAAAATGAAAAGTCAGTTTGAACTGGAAAATCATGGCAATGTCGTGAAAACAAAGGAAACGGGACATTCTGATGTTGTCAAAACCTTTTTTCTCTGGTTCCTTTCAAAATCAGCTTCCAGCAAAACCAGCAGGATTTTATGAGGCATTTTAGTTTTTGGCAGAGCCCCTGGCTCTGGAGCAGCAGGTTTGTGGTGGTTTCTCTGGTTGTGCTCAGACACTCCGAGCCCCCATTCCTGGGGGGAACAGGGGGTGCAATATGTCCCCCAGCCCCCACCACCCCTTGGGGGTCCCCATCTCCCCATCTCCATTTTCAAGGCATTGAAATAACCTACAAGCCGAGCTGTTACAACCTTATTTAAGTGGCAATAATTCATTTTGTGTTTTAACCCCTGCATCCTTCTTTTTGACCAGGAATGTATCAAATACTAGAGATCCAAAAAAAAAGCAGAAAATGATGAGATTAATTTTCTTTACTGAACACCTGGAGTGTCACAGTCTGGATTTGGACTCTACTGATGCCTTTGAGGGTGCTGGCAGTGGCAGGGCTGGTCCCTGTCCCCCTTTTTTCCCCATCCCAGCTGTAGTTAGGCTTTGGGAAGAGGTTGGTGCCCTCCTGGCCACCCACGGTCCTCTTGGACCCAGGAGGATTTGGCTTTCTATCATACCTGGGAGATCCATGTCAGATAACACTGGCAGGCTTTCAAAAGCTTCTCTCCAGCTTCTCTGCCAAGACCTATAGGATGTGTTCCAGAGCATCTCCCAGGAATGTTTGTTATTATGACAGGCAAAAAAAAAAAAAAGGGGGGGGGAGGGGAAAGGCAGTGAAAGAGCACATTGCTGTTAATCACTAGAAATCCTTTAATAACCAACATTATTATAAATTATATGTGCATTGTGACAAGCACAATTGAGGGCTCTGTTTTCGCTGCCCACGTTAGGGCAGGAACAATGTGCTGTTGTTGCAGGAGCTGGGATGGATGGCATTCCGGGTGGAATCGGGGCTGCTCCTGCATACCTGTGCCCGTGGAGATGCTCGGCTGCTCCAGATCCCATGAAAGCCCCATTGTTCTTCCTGCCATATTGCACACTCCATGATTATAGAGCGTTGGATAAGCGGTGAGACGTTGCTCGTTGGAATAATAACCTATTCTTAGCTTTAGCAGTGCTATATTTAAGATTTATATATATTTAAATGTTGGTAATTGCACATTTGGGACGTATTGTAATTCGGGTGACAGTTTGGAAAGGCAGTGTTGGAAAGAAAAGCATCAGCTGCGTTGAGGGAGGTGAATCTTGGGGTCATGCAGGACAGAGTGATCCATGTGGATTTTAAACAAGCGTTGGAACCTCTCTGGAGCAGCCTCAGGATGGGCAGGGATCCCGCCAGGGTTGGAGACCCATCCCTGGAAGTGTCCAAGGCCAGGCTGGACGGGGCTTGGAGCAGCCTGGGATAGTGGAAGGTGTCCCTGCCCATGGCAGGGGTGAAACCAAATGGGCTTTAAGGTCCCTTCCAACCCAAACTATTCCATGATTCCATGAGATCCAGGAAATCCCAGTTTCTACTTCCATGTCTGAAGCTGAAATTTTTTTTTGTAGCCCTTTTGAGCCTTTTCACCGTGAAAAAAAGGCATTTCCCTACCACAGTGGGGTGTTGGGTGACTTTAGTCTAAACCATGGTACAGGTGTGAAACGTGGCTGCTCGCAGGTGGCTGAGAGCTGAGCAGTGTCAGAGGCAGCAGGTTCCTCACAGGTTTTATATGAGTTTCTATATTTTTAACCAGGCGAGCTGCACGTTTCCTAAACCCCACCCCAAAATGGCAGGGGAAAAGGAGCTTTGCCCCTGGTCCTACAGGTCAAAAGGGGCAGAAGCAGCCCCAAAATCAGAAGACCTATTTACATTCTGTGTTTATATTGGTGCAAACGTCAGTGGCACACAACTATGGATTTTGAATGAGGTATTTGATGTTACACTGATTAAGTTTGCTGTAAAAAAATGGTACTGTCTTTATCCAGTACATTTAAATTATGTTCTTGGGTGGATTAGGGCAGGTTTGGGTAAACGTGGACAGAAATTTGGACAGAAGCCTTCAGGTACGGAAAAAGCCACCCAAAAGATTCCCAGAGAAAAACTATGAACATTCAGATTGCCCAAGATTTGTTGGTTGAAATAATTTCATTGGTTTGGTTTTGGGTGTTTTTCCCTTAACTGATCATCTGCTGGGGGATTAATTGCCCAGACTAATTTTTGCTCATTACTGAAGTCCTCAGGCTGGTCCCAAGCTTTTCCTCCAGCGGGTTCCCACCGATCCATCCAAGAGTGAGGGAAACTTCCCTGTCTCCCTGGGGATGGGGAGAGGATGGGCAAAGCCCCCCCAGCTCCGAACCCCCGGATTGGATTCTCCGGGCGCGTGTCCCGGGGATGCTGTGTCAGTGGGATCTAAGGGCGGGGGGTGGGAATCGCTGTTTTAGAGGAGTTATTTATTTATTCTGTATTTGGGGAAGGGTTCTTCGGGGGTCGGGAGGGGACCCAGCCGCACACGCCGCTCCCCACGGGCACCTTGTCGCCGCGGCCGCGTGGTGCGGGACACGAGGCCGCCGCTCCGTCCGCTCCCGGCGGCGCTGATGGTGCCC